>CAUIVZ010000009.1:18151233-18751233 GCA_961763995.1 Juglans cinerea
AAACAGTGAAACGTATGTTAAGGTATTTCCAAGGTACCAAAAATTTGAAATTGTGCTTTGGGATCAATGATATAGAATTAATTGGTTATAGTAATGTTGATTTTAGAAGTAATGTAGATGATAGAAAATTTACAACTAGATATATATTTCTATTTGGTGGAACAATAGTTTCTTGATTGAGTAATAAATGGGGTTGTGTTACTAAGTCTTCAATAGAAGCAGAATATATTATTTGTAGTACTACAGTGAGTAATGCAGTGTGAATGAAATGTTTTATTGAAAACTTAAGTTTGGGTACATCCACAGAACCAATCAATGTATTTTGTGATAATCAATCTATCATCTTATTGATGAAAAATGGAACACAAAATTTCAAGGGAAAAAATATTGATGTGCATTATAATTATATTTTAGATATAATGGAAAGATGTGAGATCAATGTTAATTTTATTTTTTCGACCGAGATGGTAGCAGATCTGATGACCAAAGGATTATCTCTAGAGAAATTCAAAGAACATGTGACTAGAATGGAGTTAAGAGAAACCTAGGTGAAGCAACCTCATGGTCGACATGCATAACTTAAGAAATTCTGGGGATGTCGAGAAAAATGGAGTTATGGTGATTAGGGAAAGCCTCATGAATAACCTCTAGCGAAAGTACTTCAAAAAAATTCAACGCAGGTCGATACATGTATTATTTATTCAGGTGAAGTCGTCAATTATGACAAGGATATTGATTAGTGATCTAGTCACGGAGAATTGATATTGTTCACTAAATATTTTTTTGTGAAATGAAGTCACCCTTTATATGTGGTCGATGGGAGCACATATGATGGAGGGTGTAGTCAGATAAGGAAATGACAAAAACGTACGCACGTAGAGGATTGTTATGCTTTGATGCCGATTTGCAAGAATATGTTGATGAGAGTTGAGTAGTGGAAAGCTTACATTGGTACCAAAGTATAATACTCAACTGGATCACTACCGTTTTATGTGATCAAGTGGAAGATGTAATTCTAAGGGGTGTGATCACCAAACGCTGTACCCCTTGGAATGACACTCTCTCCATAGTGATGGTTCCCATGGGGTGATGGTTGAGGAAGTTTCAAGAGACACAACATTTTGACTAACAAGAGACACAACTTTTTGATTTAGTAAAAATATTGTGTCACTTGTTAATGGTTGTGTCCTTTGTCAACCATTGTATTGCTAATGGTTGTACCCCTTGCCAACCAGTATCTCATGGCCTATAAATAAGGGTCATTGGTGTACAATGAAAGCACTTAATTCTGGAGTGTCACCATATTGCCGAATACTCTCACAGGAGTGTCCCCTTTGTCCATCACCAATTTGTGGGACAAATACTCTCACGGGAGTGTCACCATATTGCCGAAGTTTTGTTCAATTTTTGTCCATTTTTCTACGACAGCCATATTCTCTAACCCTAATTACTAGCTGATCAGTGCTTTTTTTTCCTTTCCTTCTTTTCACACCACAATATCAGTACCTAAGGATGACATCACTAACGTATAATTCTTCGACGTATCATGGAATATATATATATATATATATATATATATATATATATATATATAAGGTTAATGGACGTTAATATTGTACGTGCATATATATGCATGATGTAGGGCAGCAAGCGTGCATTAATATTACAACAAAAACTAATCAGATTGCTAAGCAAAACTGGTAAATGCATGTTAGCTGCAGCTAGCTAGGTGGCTGGTTTATGGTCTCCACATTTTACATGACACCATATATATACACCTATATATATATAGTGATATTGATATGCTCGAACAACTCCCGGGTGCATGATGGCCGTAGAAATTAAGTCATTACAAATTACATAAGGAGTAGGGTCCAATAATAAAGCAGTCATTTTTGTCCAGCAAGAAATATTCGGAATGTGAAAGAGGACAAGAAGAACATCCAAGGGTGGATAGGAGTGACCTAGCTCTTACCTACGTACTCTAATATAGAGAGAAAAAGACCGTTTTGACACAGATATTTGGTACTAAAGATCATCAGGCAGGTCAATCTGCTCTCTCTCTCTCTCTCTCTCTCTCTGATCATCTCTCTGCATTGCTCTAATTAACTACTTCAAACAAAGAATCAGTCCTTAAATTTGTTGTACCATTATTCAAATTCAATTCAAATACTCCAACGATGGTACTGCTGTTTTTCCTGTAAAAATATTGGCAAATTTCCATCTACATTGATCATATTGGACTTGCATCTGTTCGGGAGTAAATAATACTGGACTTATTTAATCAATTTCGGGATTATTTCACATAATAATTTGTTCTTGCAGGAATTCATGTATAGTTTAAAATGTATTAGGAAAATCATTGGAAGCCTACCTAGCCTTATCCTAATCACGTACTTAACATATTTATATATAATCTCAACCAAATCTTCCTTTCTTGCAGATTATATATATATAATTTATGACTTTTCTAGTGTTGGGGATTTGAATATTTAAAAATTAAGCTAAGGTCATGTTCATAGAACCGATAATTGGTCTAGTTGTACCTCAATCGTCTATGTCATCATCTGGCCCCAGCCCACTAGATCTTGTTTTGAAAAGATCGAGCATTGGCATTGGTTTCATCAAATTTATCTATAAAATTTGATGAAAAGTACATATTTTCCATAAATAAAAAATATCCCTAGGTATGATAACCCCACATTGGATTAACTATTGGATTAGTCAAAATAATAATATAATATTATTTTTTAAAAACTAATATTTTTAATTTTTTTTTCATATTTTACAATTATACTAGTTATATGTTAATTAATCATTTAATTTGATATTTAAATTATTGTTTCCCAACTTAAATATATTGTGGCTCAAAATTGGGAAACAATAATTTAAGTAAATAAAATAATGGTTATAGAGTATGAACAGTTAGTCTTCAAATTTAGAGATGAACTTAAATGTACTGTAGCTCAAAGTTGAAGATTTTAGTGTATGTTGAATCCAATGTAGTGATTTTAAACATAAATTTATCAAATTTTAAAGATGACACTCATTTGATAAGTCCAATGCCAATGCTCTAAGCATTGAGGGTTAAGAGCATTGCATGAGGGCGTTGAAAATGCATAAAGAAGACTTGGATGTCTTTGTGATCAACATGTAGATGCATGACATGTGAAGCTGGTGCATTCTTTTTGCCATGTCAAAAGATTTGGAGGAAAGAAAACGTTTTGTACTTCATGCATGTTAGATTTTTTCATCTCACCTCCATATAACATTTTAAGGGCTGCTCTTATTTACATGATAGATATATAAAGATACGTACTTACAATTAAAATGAATAATAACATTTTTTCCCAAGAACATTAAAAAAATGTTCTTTTAATGAATATATGTATGTGTGTCATGTGTGTATATATATATATATATATATATATGTATGTATATATATATATATATATATTTACAAAATGACATTGTCACATATATGTTACATGTAAATGTATATGTACATAACTGTATGTTTAAATTAAAAAGTTGTAATGATTAAGTAATGATTATATGAAAAAGTTGAAGATTTAAAATTAAAAAGTATTTTATATTTGAGTGATGTTTGAGAAGGTAATATAATCTGATAATATAATCTGACAAACAAGGTCTAATTAAGACGAGCTATATATCATGTACACATGCAAATTTTTATATGATGAATACATATAACTAGTATTTCCCACACGTGGGTTGCTGATAAAATTCATGTACGTATTAATTATAGTTTGGAAAACATAAGTTGGCTATGGCCATTAGGAGTATTAGTGATCAGCTTTGCAATGTTGAAAGAGAATACGTAGTTGTCTTCCAGCTTGCATTTTCAAGGAAATTATTAGTAATTCATGGCCTAGCTCTGACCTAACCTACCTTTTGACTTGCATCTATATATATACAAGTCTACCAAATTTTGCACAATATTTTAGGCTGTATAGGTCTTTCTTGCAAAGAAGTTTGTACGTGGATTTCGTGTAACTAACGCGAAAGTTTATTATTATTATTATTATTTTAAATATCGTTTCTAATCAATCGAATGTGTATATATTGTAGGGACGTGCTACGTTCACCGCTCCTAGTTCACGTTGGGAGTTACGTACCGTTAGTCAAAATTTTTTTATTTTTTATTTTTTTTACATGTATTTTTTAACACTTTTAAATATTTTTTAAAAAAATATTTAAAATCACAATATTATTAAAAATACTTCCTTAATCACTAAGTAAAAAAAATAAAAAATAAAAAATCACAGAGGTAGAATAGAGCGGTAGAAATGAGCGGTAAGAGTAGCATTTTCCTATATTGTAGGTTCTATTTCTTTTTCGACACGTTTTCCTTTGACTCAATTGACCTAGAAAGTAGAGCTAGCTAGGTTGAGACGTTGTGGGTTCAAAATAAAATGAGTTCTTCTATTCAGCAGTCCTATACCACATATTTGCTGAGTAAAAGATTTTTTTTTTTCTTTAAACATGTATGTGGTGTAAAGTTGTTGAGTAAAATTTTTCAAATAAAATATATTAGAATCGCACCGGCCTGCACGCACAAGGAATAGCAATGAAGAAGAAAGTCGAGAAAAAAGATACATTAATATTCAAGGGCAAATAAATAATTAGTATTTCCTCACTTAATTATATCATGTAAAAAATAAAATGATGTTCAGTTTTTATGATTCATTGAACCTTATATTAATTCTCTTGGCATAATGCAAAACGTAATAGCTAGAGACAAGCTCTATTTATAGACGAATTAAGAAAACTAGAGTTGGGAAGGAGTATACTTCATATATAAGCAAATTGGTTATTAATTATCACAACTCGAAAATGCTTTATGATCATTCATATAAAGAAAGAGCTGGTATATAGGAACTCAAACCCTAGAAGAAAACAAGAATTGATCTGATCCTAGAAGCTAGATGCTCATGAAATTAGTTTAACATGTAGAAATTTCATTTCCATGAGTGTGTATATATATATATATATATGTATATATATATATATATATATATATATCCACAAGATTGTGAGCCTGTTCCAAATATCCTGTTTTTTTTTTCCTTAAATAAATAATTAACAAATGTTAAGGAGAACATAATTAATTTCTATTTCAATGGGTTGAGCTGATCTGTACATTGAATCAATCTATACATATGTATATATGCTACACATCGTGTTTGTCACCAACCGATGGATATTATATTAAAAGAAAAGAAAAATGTGACTTTTATCACTTATTCTTATCGCTTGGAGTTACAATTGTGATTTTTTTTATAATTTTTTTTATTTGATAATATTGTGCTTTTTTATTTTTTAAAAAATATTTAAAAGTACTAAAAAATACATGTAAGAAAAAGTAAAAAAAGAAATCACAATATAACTAACAGTAGCTCCCAGCACGGTGACTGTAAAGCTACTCTAAAAAAAATGATGCTAAAAACTAACCAGCTATCTCGTAATTTTTTTTAATCATTATTTAACTATGTTGATGTAATAATTTTAACAGTACCTTAATAACTTATTATTATAAAAAATAAATAAATTTGTTAAAGATAATTAAATACGATCCCATAAACATAATAGAATGATAGTGGGATAAAGATATAATAATTTTTAATATCACTCATTAATATATAATAATTAATTCATTTCAAGTGAGAGCTGGATTAACAAGCCACACAAATAAAATATATAGGATAAATGATACTTGCAGTCGTGAGTGTGCAAGTACCGTGCAATCATTTTGAAAAAAGTGAATAAATATAGGACTCACATGAAAAAAAATTAATTTTTTAATAGTAGACCTTACTCTTTTTCAAAGCGACTACACAACGTTTGTGCATTCCACGACTGTATGTAGCATTACTCAATATATAAAGAAAGGTAAGCAGCCAGTACTTCATGATGCATGCCCCCCCGGCTGCTCGACCCATCGACCATACTCTTCTACAACCATACATTTGGGCCATTAAATACCGAATGGTTCTCTAATTATATGCCAAAATTTATCCATCGCTAGCTTTACATTATACTAATCAACAAACGAATTTCATCCATTTGATTAGCTCAAAAGGTGCATTATTCCTCCCAAAACCACGAGGGTTGTCAGACAGATGAAACACCATCATCATCATCATTCCATATCCCTTTCATATAATTTATATTTATGCAACAAGAATTTTCCCGATATATATATATATATATATATACATACATATGTATACACACAAACATAAACAAAAAGGACTGTGACAGAAAAAGCAAAAGAAATTAGAAAAAAATAAATAAAGTTGGAGGAAAAGACTGAAAGAGAATTTGATTCAAAATGCTCTCTTTCATTTGTCCAATCATCTCATTGAAAGGTCAACCGGATTCCGATTTAATTAAACTTCCACTGTCCGTACTCTGTTCATTAACCATTTCATATATAAATCCTTCCGCAACCAAAAGAATTTTGTGATACTGCTTGAACTTAGATATAGATAAAGACTAGAGAGAGAAAGAGAGAGAGCTAGCTCCAGACACAGATAAACAGCTGGAGCATTAACAAGAGGGAGATCCAGTACTACTGCAATACCTTAACATTTACAACCAGCTAGCTAGCTGGTTTCTCAATCTTCTGGGCATGGCAGAGGAATTTCAGACTGGGGTTTGCGGGGCGAATTGGTGGATGAATTCATCGAGAAGCCTGTTCCCGGGAGGCCATGTGTGGACGTCGGATATGGTACTGGATTTGACGGCCGGGAGGTCTCGTGATCAGGAGACTCTTGATTCGGTTTCTGCAGATAGGACATCCCTTGTTTTCCAAGATCTGCAGAAGCCTCAGCAAGCTGATTCTACTAGTGGCAGCAGTGCTAGCATCTTGAGTGATTCTGCCTTACAAATGATGGGTTTCGGCTTTTCATCATCGTCAACAACTTCGGATTTGAACCAAGCTTTGCTGTAAGTTTTGCGCTTTTTCTTAGTCGCTCACAATCTCCTTGTACTTATGATATTTCACTAGTATTTTAAATTTCTATCATGGTTACTCCAATCCCAGAAGATCTTACTGTCCAACCCTTTTTTCTTTCCCATTTCTTTTGTTTTGGAAAAGAAGTCAATTATATTGTCGATTGATCTTTTCATTATCCAGGGAAACAAGATCATCACAAGTTTGTATGAGAGAAGTTCCTGCATGCATGACAATCATATTATTTTGTTTTATTTCTTGGCAGTCGTGGTAGTGGAACAGCTGAGAACAATTATAATTCCATGTTACAAGAAGAACGCATGAATTCGAGGTTGAATTTCCAACAAGAAAAAGTGGTAGATTCTTCTCAAAATAATTGGATCCCCAAGAGCTTCTCCAATGGAAGCGAAGTACTCACTGCTAATTATAAGTCTACAATTCAAGACTTTCCTTCGGACAGTGTTTCCGACAATATTACAGCGACTTTCCATGGAATATCGACAGGTTTTCCTGCGAGTTCAGCTTCTAATTATGGGTACCCTACAACATTCGGACAATGTTTATTTGATGATCTTGAATCTCAAACCCAGCAACCTCTATTCAACAATCGACCCATCACGAACTTCAATTACCCATCGAATGCTAATTATGGGACAAACTCTAATGAAATAATTTCTCCTTCTTGTCCTAAGCTCTCTACCCTTTATCCAAAGGAACAGCCTTGTGACCTGCACTCCTCCAACAAAACACCCTTTTGGAATGCCTCCACGGCCGCTCTAGCTGAAGGTATTCGACCTGGCCTTTTTCCTTCATCACAATCACAATATCTAGCGCCAACATTCGGAGAGAAACCCAAGTTCTTCAACCAGCTCACTGTAAAGGTAAATATCGGATTAGTTCTGGGTTCAAACCAAAGCTAGGCTAGGGTTTTTTGCACTGATTTTTATATAACGGAATTTCAGCCCAACGTTGAAGATCATGTACTTCTAGACTCGGTCTCAGTACTGGCGAAGAAAAGTGGCAGTGAACCCTTATTCAAAAGGCCTAGAATTGAAACCCCATCACCATTACCAACTTTTAAGGTACTATATATATATATATATATATATATTAGATCAAGCTTTTGACTAGTGGAAGTTTCAGGAGCTAGCTTTACCGTTTTATTTACTGTTCATAGTTTTGTTTTATAGATCTTTCCTTTTTTTAAAGAAATGGTTGAGAACATATTGCGTTTTCTGTCTACAGGTTCGGAAAGAGAAACTAGGGGACCGAATAACTGCACTCCAGCAATTGGTTTCACCTTTCGGAAAGGTGATTTTTTGGATTTATCCCCTACTTTTTTTCAATAAGTACAATGAGAAGGAAATCTTTTACTTTTATGAAATAATTGAAAGCTCACCTTTGATGATTCATATTCTTGTAATTTCAGACTGATACAGCATCCGTTCTCCATGAAGCTATAGATTACATCAAGCTCCTCCATGATCAAGTCGGTGTAAGTTTCATTATCCTCAATTCAATATTCTTGTCATGAAGATAAATATATATAAAGGAAACCCTAATTGGTAAAAACGAGGCTTAAGATGAATATATATTAGAATTCCAGAAATTAAAGAAACTTAAGTACTAATTATAACATATAATATACTCTAAACTCTGCATGTTTATGATTCTTATAATTTCAGGTTTTGAGTACTCCATATATGAAAAATGGAACGCCACCAATTCAGCACCAAGAGGTTCAAAATTTACTTAATTTTTTTTAGCCAAAACAATGAATTTATTGCCATTTGTTTCAGTAGTACTTTTCACTTGCATGCAAAGGTTTCAGGGTTCACATTATTTATATATGTTGCAGGGCTCTGATAAACTGAAGGACAGTATAAGTAGTCCTGATCAAGACCAAAACCAAGATTTAAGAAGCCGAGGACTCTGTTTGGTTCCGATTTCAAGCACATATCCAGTTGCTAACGAGACAGCAGCTGATTTTTGGACGCCAACATTTGGATCAGGAGCATTCGGGTAGATCAGAAGCTGAGAATGAAGCCAAATATTTTCCATATACCAATTAAGTTGTAGTAGAGTATCAACAACAAGAGACGCTAGAAATGCTGATATCAGTTTTGGAAGAAGAATAAAAAACTGGAAAGCACAGAAGCTATATATAATTGCTGTGTTGTACCAGTAATCAGGAGGAAAAGCTATATACAGAAACAAAGAAAAGACCGAACAAACTAATGATCAGAGAGATTAAAGTGGTCCTTCAAATATTTACAGACAATCTTGGGCCAACTGCAAGCAGAATTTAGGCTAACAAATGATTGATTAGTTGCCTCAGAATATAATATATATGTACAGATATATATATAGGTGTGGTAGAAAACCAAGTATTAAATATAGTTAGAGGTGGTTAGGAACAGGAACAACTGCTAATTTTAGCAGAAGTTGACACTGGTTTATATAAAATATACTGCTGCTGCTGTTGATAATATATAGCTGATGATCAATTTGGCAGGAGGAAGGTAAAGGTCTAGCTAGCTTTAGTTAGTTTGATCTGTTGATGATGAATCATTGATCTGATAGATGGAGCTGGCACTGCATGCCTTTTCTTTATACAGAAAAAGTAGAAGAGATGAATGACATTATTGTATTGAATTCATATATCGGAATCATGAGTGGAGTTTGTTTGAATGTGATTTTAACTTTTCTTTTCGCTTGCTTATATGTTTGGAAAAGTCGTGGTGGAAGTCAGACGGCGGCCCACACGTTCCTGCTTTTTTAGGGTTTCTGCTAAGTCATAATATATATGACAGAGAGAGAGATCAGTTTGAGCGCATGCGCACTCCCACTTGTGCACGCTCGTTTGAGATATTGATATTTATGATAAATGATATTTGTAGTTATGAGTGTGTAAGTGTCGTATAATCACTTTAAAAAAAATAAATAAATATGAAATCTTCGTAAAAAGAAAATTAATTTTTTAATAGTGGACCACTTTTTTAAAATGATTGTACGGTACTTGCGTTTTTCACAACTATTATATGTAGTATTACTCTATATATATTTGTCTTGAAATCAATAATATGTTCCCAAAGTTTTTATCTCAATTTTATATAATCTTTAAAACTTGAGAAAGGGATTATTTAGATAAGTTATTTTCATAATGGGTTTCAAGATAATATTAATTTTTTAATAAATATTAGGTTTCCCTCACTTTATATAAATACAGTACTTCATAAAAAAAATAATTATTTGTGACGAATTATTTATGATAAAAATTCACTCATTTTAATAAAAAAATATCAATGTTTCATCATTATAAATAATTGATCACATATAAACATTTTTCTTGTATATATATATATATATATATATACATTTCGGATCATCGACTTTAGAAGTCTAGTACCTCATTAATTAACTTGTTCAATGTAAAAATTCAATGTTTAATTAGTCCGTAAAAATGCAGCTACCATGACTTCAATTGGAAGTTTGTTGCATGATTTTCCTTCCAGAATCATGATATTATATATATATATATATATATATATATATATATAAATAGACGGGCCCGTACTCATGTTATATTTTTTTGCAAGGAAGTAACCATTATAGCTAGCAAACGAAGCGTTAAAGGTACTTTTGCACGCCACGATCCGGTTGTCAACAATTCTACTCAAAGAATAACGTTCTTTGATTATCTTGATGATCGATGGAGTTGAACTTATGTATATTCTATTATTCATGATCCTTTTGGATATTTAGAATATCTCAGTATATTTATAAATAATAATGATCAAATAGTTTAAGTTAAAATATTTTATTAAATCTTAAAAAAAAAGTTGAATAAAATATTATAATTTAAAAAAATATTTGACTATTATTTTTTAATATTATTTTTGTTTTAAAATTTTAAAAAGTGGTATTATCTTTTGTATTTTGTTTAAAAGTTTAAAAAAGTTGAAATGATTAAGTCCCGTTTGGATTCAAAACTCACCTCAACTCATCTAAACTCATCTCATCATTACGATTTTCCTAAATTCTCACAAAAAATATAATAAATAATTCAACATTTTCAAATTCTAAAATAATAATAATATTAAAATTAATATTCTAACAATATTTTATTCAACTCATTTAAAATCATCTCAACTCATCTCTGAATTCAAACGGGCCATTAGTTAGGATGAAAAAGTTGAAAATTTGAAATTGAAAAATATTTTATATTTCATGAGTAATGTTTGGGAAAGAAATATCTGAGAATATTTTAAAACAGTTGTACTTATGCCAAACGGACCCTAAATTTCATATATACGGATAAATGTTTCAGCACAACACTAGATCATATACCATAGTTAGGATTATAAAATATAGAAAAAAAATTAGATATTTTGAATATTCTACTAATACACGATTGACTACAAAAAATCCAATCGAACTTAGAAAACTTGCATATAATTAATACACATGAGAAGGGTTTCTAGATTTTATTTTAATGGTTTTGATTAAAATCATGTAACCATTGAAATATATACAAAATGGATGGGATTATATTGATCTGCCAATGTTATTAACTGGATATATGTTGCCTCATTATGTATCTGATGTGCTCGTCTTTGAAACTAGTAGTCTCTTAATTACATGTATCGGATATGCTAGGTAGATTCACTAAATCCTAATCACTGCTTTTAAATTCAACTATTTATCATATTAATGTATACTATACACACATATATATGTATATATGCATTTATATATAGCACAATCACTACAAGAAAAAATGAGTATTATGATGAATTATTTGATGAGATGAAAATGATTATTTGTGACTAGAATAAACTCATTTTGACAGGAAATAACTCGCAGCAAATAAGCAGTTTTCTTTTAGTAAAATTATAAATTGCAACATTCATCTCGCTGAATTTTAAAGCCACAATCGAGATTTAACGGAATCAATCAGAGAAAATAATTTAGAGATAATCGTTTTTTTTTTTTGGTGCAATGCAAATAGGTACGAAATCCAAATCAGGAACTTAACTACGAAATCCTTCATTTCTAAAATTATATTGATAAAAATTACCATGGTAATTTACCAACTTAATTTGCTGATAACTAAGCTAGCTTCATTTACATGTACTTATATGCAGTTGGAAATTTTATTCAAAAATCCAATGCTTATTCAGTTTAGAATTTGGACTTTAGAGGTTTAATATTTAATTAGTAATTTCCTCATAAAATCAGTGCGTGTGGGGAATTAATCAAACAACACTAATTACTGTGAGTCAAATATTTAAGGGGATTCTTTTCTAAACCAATTTAAATAATTAACAGTACACTTAGTTACTTTCTCTGGTTTTCTTTACACAAAAGAGCTTAAAATTTGTAGATCTGTTGAAATTGGCTGGTTTGGCATTGCACAAAATCAAATTTTCTCATCTCATATCATTTCATATAATTATTATAACTTTTTCAAATTCTCACACAAAATATAATAAACAATTCAATTTTTTTAAATCCCAAAACAAAAATTATATTAAATAATTATATTATAATAATATTTTATTCAACTTTCAACAAAACATATCATCTCATCTGAACTGCGTAACCAAACGAGAAACAAGTAGTACTTGAGGCCCCATTTGTATTAAAAAAGTGTTTCATCTCATCTCATCATTACAACTTTTTCAAATCCCTACACAAAATATAATAAACAATTCAATTTTTTCAATTCTCAATTCATCCCTAAGGCGAAATAATGATACCCGGCCATGTATTGTTTATTGGATAATGTTAATAAACCGAAGAAGTGTACGTACCCATAAGTTTCTTTTTTAATTAAAATTATTTCTGTACGTTTTTTTTGGTCCCAATCGTCGGTCTCCCTAGCAGTACCTTTGTTTAATATATATCATTGAATTTCCTTAATTTCCTTTTACTTCCTTCTCAAAAGTACCTTTCACAGCTTTAAGGCGCCCTAGATGGCTACAAATTCTCTGAAAATGAGCTAGAGCGCCTCAATCAAGTATATGTATAAAAGACTCCAAAAGAAAGCTTAGAAATGAAGAATCCCATTGACAAGTGACTAATGATGAGAAAAGTGCTTTAATTTTAATTTTCAAGTCATATCATATACCACATGACCTGCAAGCATATATTGGAATTCAATTCTCATGATCTTTCCTAAGTTATGGCTACTCCATGATCAATAGAAAGATCAACAAACATATATATATAAAAGGAACAAAATAAGAAAAGAATCTAAGTATATTAGCGTAATTTTTTTATGTCAGTTTTGTAGATCAACTGCCAGCTATTTTGATAGAAAATCTTCTTTTTCCTGTTTTGGCTAATCAATCATGAAGAACATTTATAAATTTGTCTTCTGGTTGAAGCTCAGAAATTAAGGGGTTCATTCGATTTGCACCTTTGACTCTAAAATTGTAAGCCATTCATATATACTATAAAAAAAATGATTATTTGTGACGGATTATATGTGACGAAAATGACTATTTGCAATCAAAGCAGATTCATTTTGACAAAAAAAAAATATATGATCATTTTCGCAGGAAATAACTGGCCATAACTGAGCAGTTTTCTTGTAATAGTCATTAAGCAATTTGTCAAATAATTGAGATTCCTAAATGGCCTGGATTGCAAGCTTTGTGATCAGTTCTCACAAACTTTTATGCCCTTCATGAGTTGTCATGCAAGCTCTTTTGACGTACCTATTTGAAATATTCTCAACTAAAACAATTGTCCTTTATTTAGTTTGGCTGGCTATGCATTCGAATATTAGTTCAAGAGACAAAGATTAACAAAAGAGAAAAATAAATAAATAAATAGAAAGCATGAAGAAAGTAAAGTTCTCTTAACTGACTTCATTTTCTCACTCAAAAAGTTGTATTCCTTCTTTTCACCATTTAATTTTTTTCATCACTCCCATCAGGTCAAATCATCTTTATGACTATAATATTTTTCTTTTGATTTGGCACCAGAGTGTGTGAAAAGGGTTCAACTAATCCCAGGGATGCATCGACTCTCGAGAAGGAAATTTTGGTTAATACATTTCGAATAATTTAAGAAAAAAAACTTTCATTCTAAAGATTTCTAAAAATTATTTGTATTTAAGAGGATTCTAATCTTAAATTTTGGAGGAAACATACTACCAAGACTGAACTTGAGCCAACCCCTAGGGATTTGGTGATTACAACATGAATATCAATCAACCCAAAATCAAGTTACATAAGAAATAAAATTGTCCACATGCATTAATAAAATAAAATCGTTTACAATGTTATTCTTGCATGCATGATGAACAAGTAAAACCCCTCTAGACTCCCTAGTTACTCATATATATCCTACAACTCCATAAAATCAAATTTATTTATCCAAATCATACACCACTTGGTTGACTTTAATAAAAGCATTACCCTTATCATGTATAGAAAAACCTTGCAGATAGGAGTAGTGTATATATAGCCATGCAAACTTCATTTAGGTACAAAGGCACTGCACCAGCACCTTGAAATTAGGTAATTATAATTTGGTAGAGTACCAAATTTTATTAATATCTCATACAACTTAAGAGAGCTTAACCTCGGCCAAATTGTATGTACATATTCACCATAATGAGTACTCGAGAAATCATCTCTTAACATGCAACTCCTGCGGTCTAGATCCACCATGCACCACAGTCGCCTAGATTTCCAAAGCAACTATCATCCACACTGCAGGCAAAGGAACTCCAAATGTTTAAGAAAGGCAAGGTCTTCCCGGCCCCTTCTAAATCTTTCGCTTAGAGGCCTTGGACGCTAACAACTACGCACTGCAATAGCAAGCTTTCTAATCTCTTTTACACTTTCTAGTCCATAAGGCCCAAATAACAAAGTGGGCAACAAACCAAGAGAGAAACCCACATCATGTGAAGAATAATCATCATGATCAGCCTTAGTGAACCATAATATGTAACACTCAATCGATCCCTGACTGACTGTGGTACAATTAATCAAAGTTAATACCCAATTAATGGTTTAATTAACAAAGGAAGCTTATAAGCTAATTCACCTAAACAAAACCCATGCCACATTTGGATTCAAAAAAATAATTAAAACCATATTTGGAGTCTGGAGAAAGGAATCATGATCAGTTATTGAATGCGCATGTCAAAAGATAGAATCTTATAAATAAAAATCCACATGAAAATGGATATATTTGAAGAAATATACTACCCATTTACTATAACTCACTAGTTGACTAGGAGTACTTTGTATTCTTGGCACGTTGATTTATAGAGAAATTGACTAATTATTTAATAGCAGTCCATAGTCCATACTGCAGCTTGATCATTGCTTTCTTTAACATAGATGGCTTTTGTTCACGAGTTGGTTAGCCAATTTTGGCCGGGTACGTTTGGGTAATGAAATGAGATCAAATGAAAATTTTTAAAAATTTTTTGCAATTTTCTTTCCAAATATTAAAAACTTTTCAATTTTAAATCTTCAGTTTTTTCATCAGCTAGTACAACTTTTATAAACTTTAAAACAAAATACAAAAATCATTACAACATTTTCAAATCTCAAAATAAAAATAATATTAAAAATATGATATTCAAACAATTTTTTTTTATTTTTTAATAATTTTAATCAACTTTTTATATTTCATTTTTCAAAATCTAATAAAATAATATCTTAATTAAAATTATTTTACTATTATTCACAAATCATTTTACTATTATATTTTAGGACAATTCTGTGATCGTCGAAATTAAATTACAAGCCGTAAGTCTTATAATTGTTGAATGTCTAGTCATCTCCCATAAAGTCGGCTACTGTAACTCAGGTGGCTGATCTCCTCCCGTTTGAGTTTCTAGATGACCCATGCTAAACCAATTTTTAATTCAAAAGTTTTTTTTTTTTTTTTTTTTTGCCCTTTACAAGCCAAGTTGTACCCTGCAATACCTCAGAAAATTAAAGAGAGTAAAGAATATATATTAAATCCTGGTTAACAATTAATTGTGTCTATGCAGTCCATTATTTAATCTTCATTTTCCCTTATCACTCCAATGAAATTAGCAAATATCTTCAAAATTCTCCATAAAACATCTATATAATATTTAATACAAAACACAAGTAGATAGATATTTCGTACAAAGACTTCATAAAAAAAATAAAAAATTATGAATTAGCTTGCCCCCATAGATAATAGACAGGATTTCCATGTTTCTAGCAGCTTTTTCCATGTGCATGGAGATTCAGCTTCTCTAAAGTACCCTTTAGCATTCAACACAATAGATCTCCTAGAAACCGAAACTTTGAAGGAAATTAAATGGTTCACAACGTGCTTCCATATGGTTTCAACTTCAAAAATAGATCTAAAGGAGAGACTGACCATGCCTTACTTCAGGAATTTATTAAGTCGCCTGCATAAAATACATGAGGCCAAGAGGCACCCTCTAGAACCTCGGTAAATCCCATTACCCTCCCTCTTCAAACGCTCTCTTCAATGGCCTGCTAACTAAAACTTCCTCAACCAAAGTGAAAAGATAAGGTAAAGGAGGATATATTACCTCGCCTAATCCCTCTAGCAAGCTTTAAAAAACCACTAAATGTATATGAATTCATCATAATAGTGTAGGATAGAGTGATCATCTCCAAGTTCCTCGTAGCAAAAACTGATGAAGTCAGGGTCCAAAGCCTTTAAAACATTAATTTCCACTCCAATATGTCATATGCCTTAGCTATGTTCACCTTTACCATCATTACAACTCACTTATTTATTGACATTATGCGCCAAAGATCAACCAAAATAGAATGGTGGGTGTTAAATAAGGTTAATTTGAATTATCTCAAGGAGCACAATTTCCACAAGGCCCAGATCTTTGCTCGTCTTATAGCCCACGTCACTTTGTTGTGATTGCACATCTATGTCACTTAGAAGGCTACTAGAGTATCCCAATAAAAATCATGCTTCAAAATTAAGAGATCTAGATGATTTCTCTAGGAAATTATAGAGAGGATAATTTTTCTCTTTTGTCCGTAAACCTCTTCACATACTTAATTTAATATACGTAAACTCTTCTTTAATGATTTTCACATGGGAAGTTAATTAACTTCCTTGAAGTTGTGGTAGTAGTGGAGAGTTAATTAATAAGCTCTCCACCCATAAGCTCTCCACCCATGTACATGGACACATCATGGGTCATGGGATACCCACTACCAACATCTCCCACTTGTCTACAATGGATTATATGTTCATTAACAATCTCTTCCTGATCTCTCAATCAATTATGCCGAACAAAGAAAATGAAGCGTGAGACCTGATGAGAAGGTAAAGGATATGAGTACTATATTAAGTTATCATCTTACTAACATAGTATAGTACTCATAACATCTCGTCTATGCCCCAGAATATTTGATCTCACTAGGTCAAGGGTAATGGACACCAAGATGGACCTAGTCTTAAAACTCCTTTGCAAGTTCCAGATGGGCTAATTACAAGGTCAAGAGTCGTTCAAGGGATTCTATTCTCACGGGTTCATATCAAAGGGTCCTTAATCCCTCATGAGTTTATAACTCAAATCAATTCTTGATCTTACATCATATAATATGCTTATGATTATATCAAGTCAAAACAACATAATCGCCGGGGCTATGAGACATATAATAACAAGTAAGAATCCAAACAATCTTCCCTAGACACTCATGTCAATTCAATTAGATTTGACTACTTTCCTAGACATGCTCTGCGAGATCGTATCATTCGTGGCCCTAAAAAAATATGCTAAAGTAGCAACATCAAGTTTTCATCTCATGATAGGTTCAAGGGCATAAGAATATATTATTTATTGATCCATTAGGGCTCACATAGTGATGGAGCAGAGACCCATCCAATCACTCCTTCATATGGTCGTCTATAGCACATACAATATGAAATGTATGCTACTGCGGAACTCCCACTTAATTGGGCTTGTTACATTCAAATGACGTAGGACTCACATTCTTTAAATTTATCTTGAATGCTCCAAAAGCATTAAGATGTTTACTTGCTCGTTTTCCAAGTGTCAAAGTAATCGATTTGTCTCATCTTGCTCGCTATTTAAACACCAAGGTGATCATCTATGTGAGTGGAATGATCTTTGCCTATGACATCTTTATAACGTGTGCTTTTCATTTAGTATCAATTAATTAATAATAAGAGATAAACATAATAATCTCACTGCAATAGATACTAATAATGTCAAATATATAATAAAGTCTAAGGTATCCTCAATACAACATATATCAAATCCGATGAAGTCTCAAACTCCTAACATGAGTTTGGAAAACATTTATACTAGTAGCCTTAGTAAGAGGATCAGCTACCATCTTGCTAGTAGAGATATGTTGTAGGATCACCTCACCTCGCGGAACAACATCTCGAATGTAATGAAAACAAATATCTATGTCTGGTTCTGCCATGGTATTTGGGATCCTTGGCATATGTCAAAATTGTCATACTATCACTGTATATCTTAATGGCTTCATCTACAAGAGTCGTAACCTCTAGGCGCTGAAAAAATCTCCTCAACCAAACAGTCTCTTGTAAAGCTGCTGAACGAGCAACGTACTTTGACTCCTTCATGGACAAAGCAATGGATGATTTTTTTATTGTCACACCAAGAAATAGCTCCCCCACTAAGCATAAATGTGTAACCTGTCGTGGATTTTTGCTCATATTTGTCACTAGCCCAATCAACATCGTTATAACCCTTCAGTCTTATGTCTCCACCCTGGTAGCAAAGAACAAGGTCTGTTGTCCTATGAATGTATCAAAAATTCCTCTTAACTACTTACTAATGAATAGGTCCTGAGTTATTCTGATAACGACTAACTAATCCAACTGTAAAGTAAATGTTAGGTCGTGTACACAACATAGCGTACATCAGACTTAATTGCACTTGGATAAGGAACTCTGGTCATTTCTTTATTTTCCTCAGCATTCGTAGGGCAATGTTCTAGGCTTAATGTATAACCCTTCTCAATTAGAGAGTCTATGGGTTTGGAGTTGTGCATAGAATTTTCTTAATGTAAGTCTCTTGAGACAAATCAAGAAGCTTTCTAAATTGATCCCTTGAAATTTTAACTCCCAGCACATAATTTGCTTTATCCATGTCCATCATCTCAAAAGTAGACGACAACCATTTTTTTGTGGCGACAATTATCTCTATATTATTTCCAGCTAAAAAGATCTCATCCACGTACAAAGATAAATTAGGAGACTCTTTGATGTACGTTTGACATACACACAATGGTTTTCTACTAGCATCTCAAAGCCAATCGAAGTAATGACCTCATGAAATCTGGTACCATTGTCTAGACGATTGTTTAAGGCCATAAATAGAACGTTTCAGCTGGCATACTTTACGCTCTTGTCCATCAATCTCAAAACCAATAAGTTTATCCATATAGATCTCCTCGTCTTGTTCTCCATTGAGAAATTTAGTTTTCACATCAATTTAGAAAAGTTCCAAATCTAGATGTGCAACTATAGCTAGAATGAGGTGAATGGAAGCAAATCTCACCACAGGGGAGAATGTTTCTTCAAAATCTATGTCCTCTCTTTGAGTATAATCATTCGCCATGAGTCGAGCCTTATACTTGTCAATTGATCCATCTGTCTGGCGCTTAGTTTTTAAAACCCATTTGTTTCCAATAGATTTGTGCCTAGGTGGAAGATCAACTAACTTCCAAACTTGGTTCTTTGCCATAGAACTCATCTCATCTCTCATAGCAATCAATCATTTATTTGAAGCAGGTGAACTCGCTTCCTTATCAAAAGAAAGTTCATCAAAGTCACAGGGAACACACATGAAAGATTCCTCTTCAATCTCAAAATGATTATGAGAAATTGTTTCATGTTCACTTCTACGTAACTGAGACTTTTGTGAGTCACTTTTTAGTAGTACACTCCATTAGGAGGCAAGTCGCTCCCACTATCTTTGCAATTTTAAGATGTGATAATTCCCCACCCTCGCCAAAAGATGATGTAACTCTCTCAAGTTTTGCAACTCAAAAAGTTTAAGATCATTCTTTGCTTCACCAATATTGAAAAAATCATTATCGATAAATGTGACATCACGTGACTTTATTTCTGTCATCCCTCCGTTAGGATGTTCACCAAACATTACACAACCCTTTGAGTTCTCTGAATATCTTATGAAGATATGCTTATTTGGTCTAGGGCCAAGTTTCTCATATTTATAGGAAGTGGTGTGAACATAACCTGCAGAACCCCAAGGTCGCAAATGTTTCAAATTTAGTTTTGCGTTATTTCACAATTCATATGGAGTTGAAGGAACTGACTTAGAAGGCACATGATTCAAAATGTAGGCAGCAGCTAGAAGTGCATCTCCCCAAAATGATATTAGCAGGTTAGCTTGCACCATCATTGATCGAACAATTTCCATTAAGGTACGATTCCTCCTTTCCGTTACACCATTTTGTTATGATGTGTTAGGAATTGTTAATTGCCTACGTATCCATTTTTACTCACATAATCCCTGAAACTCTTTAGACAAGTACTCTCGACCCCGATCTTCATAGCATTTTTAAATTCATTTCTTTCTGATTCTTAACCTCAACCACAAAGTACTTGAAGCAGTCTAATGCTACAAAGCGGTGGGAGATCAGATAGACATAACTGAAACGTGAGTAATCTTCTATAAAAGTAAGAAAATAAGAGACGTCATGGTGTGTCTTCACATTCATAGGTCCACAAATATCAGAATAGACTAGCTCTAAAGGATCACATGTCCTAGGAGCCTTTCCAAAAAGCTTCCTACAAGCCTTACCAACTAAACAAGGCTCGCACACAGATAGGCTTACATTAGCAAGAGACACCAATAAGCATTTTCTAGTTAGTCTAGTCATTTTATATTTTCCTATGTGGCCTAGTCTAGCATGTCATTTCAATGAATTAGAGACAACATAATCATCATTTGTAGTAAAAAAAAAAAAAGAGAGGAATTATCTAAATTCAACATAAATAAACCATTTGAAAGAAAACCATATCCATACAAATCCCTATCCAAATAAAAGTCCAACTGAAGGCCATCAAAGTTAAAAGTAAAACCAAGTTTCAACATAGAAATAATTGAAAACAGATTACACTGAATACCAGGTGCATATAGCACATCATGAAGAAGTAACAAGCATCCCAGACGCATATTGAGTTTGTAGGTGCCAACTCCAAGCACTTCCTTTTGAGTTCTGTGACCCAATATAATGTACTATCTGCCAACTAATATTTTTTAATAATCTATGAACCCAACTCGATCTCGAGCTACATGTTTGGTTGCTACTGTATTTACAATCCATTTAGGGATTGAGTAAACAACAAAAATATGTGAACAAACATAAGTAATGAGAAAGTTGTGTTTAGGGGATATCTTATTTGCCTAAGCGCACCCACGAGCAAAGTGTCCCATTTTTTTACAGTTATAGCACTTAAATTTGGACTTGTCCTTACCAGCACACTTGCATTTGCGGCGCTTTGCTACTTTTCCATCCCTTGCCCAAGACTATTTTTCACTCCAGCAAATCTCCCATGTTGCTTGTGCTTAGGCCTAAATGTCTTGCGGTTCCCAACTTGGGCAACAAGGAGAGTATTACGGTGCGCATTTATGCGCTCCGCCTCTAGTTCCAAATGGTGAGATATATAAGAAAAAGTCTTAATATTCTCACTGTTTGTTAAAACGAGCTTCATTTGCCCCAATTTTGAATCGGTCAAATATCATATCACAGCGGTAACTTGCTGTTCATCATTAAGATTATTGGTAGCAGCCTTTAGATCACAAATCAAGGTAGACATCAACCTCAAATGCTCAATCATGGTATCTTTAGGGTCTATAACATACTACTCAATCCTCAAAGTGAGAGCAATGAGCCTATTAGTTAATGTCCCCTATAGGCAATTTTCAACTGGTTCCACATATCTTGGGCAGTTGGGCAATTCTTAAACTCCCCAATAAGACCATTGTGCATGCTGCTAAGCATAGTAAAGTGCGTGCACTGATCTTTCTTTGCCCAAGTCTGATAGGCTTCCATATCACGACGATGTTGGGAAATATTCCCTTCCTCAAGTTGTATCATAAGGTGGGATATATTTTCAAGGACCTCTTATTCATTAAGTAGATATTGGATTTTCCTATGCCACATGTCATAGTTGGTCTCATCCAGTTTCTCTCATTTAGTAAGGTCAGCAACTACGTTTTTAGTGACTATTATCACTACATTCATTGATCGAGATTGACATTAGTACACATTTAATTTTACTCCAAAATCTAAATAGACTATGGAATTCCTTCATACATAGTGAGATCGAAAATTTTGTAAAAAGCTAGTAATTATCTCCCAAGTCCAATTACCATATCTAATTAATTTTGAATAAAATTTCTAGATGACTTTTTTTAAATACACAAAACTCATGCACATATAGTCTATTAACCAAATATGAAAAATCCATAATCATTGTGCTAAACACATTGCACATAGGCTCTACCAGAAGCCTCATTGGTAATTTAGTGTATCATGTTAAGGTGACCTTAAAGTATATAAATAGACATGAAACAAATTCCTTTACAAGGCCTCAATAATAAAATTACATTCCCAATATTATATTTCTAAAGAAAATTCGACTGCAAATTGGCTAGGAAAATAATAAATAAATAGGGATTCAATGCCATCGATATACTTATAAGCTACATCTTATCCATTCACATAAAAATAAATACATACATTACAGATGAGTGCAACAAATTACCAATGTCAACTCTATCCATTTTTGTAAAAATACCAAAAAACTCAAACTTTCATTCATAGTGGTATGCATGATGGTTCAATGGATAGATAACCCACATTCTCAACTAATGAGAAGGGTTTAATAGGTTAAGGGTGGGCAACGAGGCCCCGCACCCTACTGCCCCGCCCTACCCCCGCCCTTGCGGGGTGGGGGTTCCGGCCCACTCGAGTGGGGTGCGGGGGCCCCCGCCAGCACCCTAGGAGACATGCGGAGGCAGGGGACAGAGGGTGTGAAGCCCCGCTCTGCTTTTCCCCCGCCTCGCTATATATATATATATATATATATATACATTATATATATATATATATTAAAAAAACCATTGGTAAGTGAAACGGCGCCGTTTTGTCATGACAAAACGGCGTCGTTTCACTTTTACTTAAGGTCCCCCTTCCCCTCGCATCCCCACGTCCTTCTCGAACTCTATTTAGGGATTCCAATTTATTTAGGGGTTGACCCTAAATTGTGTTGGATTTGCACTTTGTCTTGTTTTTTCTTGTGTGGTGTATTATTATGATTTTCTTATGTCGTGTATTAATTGATTTTATAATTTTTTATTGTGTTATGGAATCAGAAATGTCTTCTCAAAGGGATTTCACTAATAGCTCTCCTACCTCTACCAGTACCCCTGCCCCTACCAGTACTCCTGCCCTAGAATCTAACCCTACTCCAACCCCTGGGAGTGAGAGTACACATTGCCCTGCCCCCAAGCCCACACAAAGCAAGAAACCTGTTTCCGTAGTTTGGTATCATTTTACCGATCTAGAGGGTGGTGACCCTAATAACCCTCAAGCTAAATGTAATTATTGTGGGAAAATATATGGATGTCACTATAGGAAATATAGTACATCCCAGTTAAAGGTCCATCTAGAGGAACAATGCAAGAAGAGTCCAATATTAATATCCTTACTGGAGAAGAGTCAATCTAGACTATAAATTGGATTAAAAAAAATGGTGGATGGGAGTAGTGGGGGTCCAACATTGAATGGGTATACGAAGTATAATGCTGATGAGTGTAGAAGAAAGTTTGCTCGTATGGTTATCATAGACGAGCTACCTTTTCAGTTTGTGGATGGGAGAGGATTTCAAGAATTTGTCCAAGAATTAGAACCTAGATTTATGCTTCCTTCTCGCCACACTTTGGCAAAGGATATTAAAAAGATGTACTGGAAAGATAAAGATGTTTTGAGGGGCCAATTGTCGGGTTTGGTAGTTTGCCTCACTACCGATACTTGGACTTCTGTCCAAAATTTCAATTATATGTCTTTGACTGTTCATTTGATTGATTCTGATTGGATTCTTCATAAAAAATTATTAAGTTTTGTCAAATAACTTATCACAAGGGTGAGACGATTGGGAAGACCTTGGAGGTTTCAATAAAGGAGTGGGGGTTGACACGGATTTTGACATTTTCGGTTGACAATATCTCATCTATTGATGTCGCCTTGGGATATCTGAAGACTTATCGTAGAGGATTGGCATTGGACTAGCCAAATGCCAATGTATCTTCATATTTTGGCTAGGTATGAGAAAAATCATCTACATTGAACTAGCCAAACCACTAAAGTTCAAGATATGAGCTACAATAAATTAAGGGGGCTAGTCATATTTGGAGAGTTACTGTTCACAGACCAAACAATTATTTTAATGTTTTCCACCAGCCATCCCTCTCTCTTTCCCTCACTCTTCTCTCCCTCGCAGGAAATGTTTTCCACTTCTGTGCATTCTTCTTCTATTTTCTTTTTGGATATTTTCATTTTCTCCTTATTTCTTTATTTATATATTTCCCAGTAGGTTTGAGAATTGGGGTCATTGTTTTTATTTATATTTTAAGCTGAAAGAAAGTTTGGTTTGTACGTATTTGTTAGATAATTAGGTTGAGGAAGAAAATAGTTGGGAAATAATAATTTTAAGTAAAAATTCAATTATTAATTAATATATGAAGTGTATTTATGAAATAAAAAAATTATAAAATATTATTAAAATATATAATATTATATTATTATTTTGACTTTAAGATGACTAGTCCAATGTGGATTCACCCAATCAAAAATTAATGCTATAGCTAAAACTTGAAATTCTAGCCAAAATTTAAACTTGGCAATGGCTAGGCCATTCCCAATGCTCTTAGAGAGGCAAATAAGACATTATTGGGTGGTAAATATTTACATGTTAGATGTTTTGCACATATCTTGAATCTAATTGTGACTGAGGGGTTGAAAGATGTTGATGACTCGGTTGCACGAGTTAGACTGGCTATGAAATTTGTGAGGTCTTCTCCTTCTAGATTGGAGAAATTCAAGATTGCTGCGAATACTGTGGGCATAACATCAAATAAGGGTCTTTGTACTGATGTTCCTACCAGATGAAACTCAACCTTCTTGATGTTGGAGGCGGCCCAAGAATATAAGGCAGCATTTCAATTATTGGGTGATGAAAACATTCAATATGTCAAATATTTTGATGAGCACGGGGGTATAGGAAAGCCTAATGATGATTGGGAGGTAGTTTCTACTTTTGTTGATTTTCTCGGGCTTTTTTACGATGTCACATTGAAATTATCTGCTTCTTTGCACCCTACATCTCATGAATTTTGTCAACAAATATGTAGGGTGAAAGAAGAATTAGACGACATGTGTAGGGGTTCCAATCTAAGGATGAGGGGGATGGCATTGACCATAAGGGTCAAATATGACAAGTATTGGGGAGATTTGACTAAACTAAATATTTTGTTATATGTGGCTGTTATTCTTGATTCCCGTCTGAATATTTCAGGCAGGTTATATGGTTTGAGATTTGCGCACGATCATGCGTGGACTGATCTTATTGGTGAGATGACCCGAGATATCCTTTATAAATTATATGATGAGTTTAATGCAATTAAGGGTGGTACTGCATCTACTACACCTACACTACCCCCAAAACCTCCTCTAGACACTAGGGCAACAAAGAAGCGTAGATTGGCATGGACTAAGACCTTCGCACATAATCTCACACTAGTCTGTCAATCTACGGAGGTGGTTTCAGAGTTAGACAATTATTTGTCAGGAGATCTTATTCAAGATGATGATGATTTCGATATATTAGGATGGTGGAAGGCAGCATCAAAGAAATATTCCATCATTTCTGAGATTGCCCGTTGTATGTTGGTCATTCCTATTAGCACCATTGCCTCGAAGTCTGCCTTTAGTACCGGAGGGCTCATATTGAATCATTTACGTAATTCATTGTCTCCTACAACTGTGGAGGCATTGATATGCACACAGAGTTGAACGATGGGAAATGATATTTATGTTTCGGATGTTTTTGATTTTAAAGAGACCGACGAAGAGGGTGGTGATCAGTCTGGATCTGGACCATCTGGTAATTGTTGTTTTTATTTTATTATTTTAATTTATTTATATTTTTTTCGATTTCATCAGTATTAATTTTAGTATTGATTGTTGTAACAATACAGGAGATGACTTAGACGATGTCTACCTCCACTACAATATGAATATGTGCTCAAGTCTCAAAAGACTACCCATCCGACCGTCCCAAATGTCACAGTCAAAGACCCAAACAACTCGCCTCTATTTTGAGATTCTTAATTTCTTAGAATATTGAAATTTGAATCAGTTGTACGTATTATGTATTTGATTTGTAATTTTGTAATGTTGATACAATGTCCCTTGGACACTTTTTTATTTGTAATTTTGTAATAGCTTAGTTATTATTATTATTTATTAGTTTATTAGGTAGTAGACTTGTAGTCTATAGTTGTACTTCATTAGAGTCTTAATTATATAAATTTGTATCATGTATATATTATTTTTATTTATGTAACTTTTTTTTCTTTTTTTAACTCTTTTAAAAAAAACTCATAATTTTATGTGCCCAAATTGGCCCAAAAGCTATTTCTGGGCTGCACTCCGGGGCCGGGGGCTGGGGACAAAACTCGCTACCCCGCCCCGTAAAGGGCGGGTAGCACCCCTATAATAGGTTATCAAATCTAAGAACACATATTCAATATAGACATGTATTTAACAAATAATTCAATACATGCATCCACAAATAATCTATCTAAATATTCATATTACACTGAAAAATTGGACTTGAGGAAGTATGACAAGTGTCCCAAATTTTTTTTAAACATTTTATTAAAAAGTAATTTAAAAAATACTTTTTCGGCTCTTGGCTTAAAAAAAATAAATGAATCAACTTTATACACTAACACATGAATACCCGTGCCATACATGAGAAAAGTTAAACACTGGAAGCTGTCGCACATGCCCCCATGCGCCTCCTATGTGTGGGCTTCATTTTGGCTTTAGAGGCTTCACTTCCCTCTGTTTTCCGACATCAAAATAAGAATTTCAGTCATTTTAATGTGTACTTGTGTCGAAAAAGTAAGCATAAACTCACTCCAAGTGCAGGAGTGGATCACACTCTCCATGGCCAAGTGTGGGATTGATAAAAATTATTGTTTACTGTCTTTTTCCTTAACTCAAATTTCTGGATTTCCTGATTTCGACCACCTATTTTCAATCGGTCATAACTTACTCATACTAAGTCTGAATTAAGTGTATAATATATCAAATTAAAGCTTATAAACCCAAATTTTTAACCATATAAAATTTATTTCAAGAAAATAATATTTGGTTTGTTAAACATTGGCTCAAGTTCATGGTCCAAACATGAACTTTATAACTAGGGTTTTAGATTTCTTCTTCTATATATGCAATGAAACTTCACCAAATTTAAGAGACATGTTTATGACATTATAAGGAATATTTTCATGTACATAATTCAACCTGAAACATGTCATACTGTAACCTCTAATGAAAAATTTGAAACTAAACAATCATGGCATATCATCAATTACATGCTTTTAAACTTATTTCAAAGTATCAAACGGCATGTAATCATATTCATATGGGCGAAAACAAGCAGCATAGGTTCTGAAACCAATGTTAAATAAGATTAATTCGAATTACCTCAAAAAGCAGGACTCTCACAAGGCCCAGATCTTTGCTCGTCTTTCAACCCATGTCACTTTGTTATGATTGCATCTATACGTCGCTTAGGAGGCTACTAGAGTCTCCCAATAAAAACCACACTTCAAGATCAAGAGATCTAGATGGTTTCTCTAAAAAATTATAGAGAGAAGAGAGGGTAGTTTTTCTCTTTTGTATGTAAACTTTTCCACACACTTAATTTAATATACGTAAACTCTTATTTAAAAGGTTTTCACACGAGAAGTTAATTAACTTCCTTGAAGTTATGGTAGTGGTGTGGAGTTAATTAATAAGCTCTCCACCCATGTGGACACATCATGGGTCATGGGATATCCACTACCAATAGTGAGTAATCTATTGGCCATCACCTTTAAGAAGATTTGTATATGATCACTAAACAAGGGCTAATTATCAAAACTTAGTGAAGTTGATGGGATTTTCTTTCTTAGAAGTAGTTCATATAATAAACATTACGAATAGAACAATGGAAAAATACTTTTTGTATACTCAACTATGTCCTCCACTACTATACTTTAACAAAGAAGAAGCTAGATCCAAAGCCATCCAGATCTGGACAAGAGTTTTGCCCTCAAATAGTTAACGGTGGCTTTTTGTGACTATATATGTGTCACTGGAAATAAAATTAGCCACAAAAGGTACTATTTCTTATAGTGAGCTTCTTTTAATTCCACTAATATTAGAGTTCTATATAGTCTATCATTCTAAATAACATATGAAAGTGTTGAATAGAATCATATATAATATGTTATTCAACCATTGGAAGTCAAGTGCCTTTCCTTAAAATAATTAACAACCACATCATGAGTCTCTCTTGGGGATAGGTAAGGAGACACATCCTATATATTTGTTTTTCTTATGAAACCTTTATGATCCCTTTCATTGTAAAGAAGTGTTAAAATAAATTACGATTAACCAAAACCCTCTATATATTTAAGGAAGATTTCCTCTTGCAAAAGACTGGGTCGAACTCCATGATATGTATGTTCAATAACTCAAATTCTACATCTTTTGAATAATAATGATCAAATAGTTTGGCCTCCGATTCCAACATAGAATCTTCAATTTTATGAATTCTCTATTCTACATAACTGGCCAAATACTTGTACCAATTTCTAAGAGTAATCTTTAGTCTCTTAAATTTTGAAGCACAATATTTCACCAAAATCGCCACCATAATGTAGACTCTCCCAATCTAATCATGTCGTAGCATGATGTGATTCTCATTCTAATCGGCCGTGATGAGTTTCTCCTTATTCAATCGGGTCAAATACGCTTTCAAACTCTCATCTTCTTTTTGCTTAATGGTGAGAAGATAAACGGCGGGCCGTCGACGTCTCCTACTTGTCATGACTTTTGTTAAGAATTGCTTGGCCAACTCTTCAAAATTGTTAATGGATCCTGGTTATAAAGTTCGAAACCAGCCCCGTGCTCTTCCTTTTAATGTTAACTGAATTGCAAGGCAAGCTACCTCTCCTGGGAAGCCGTGAAAAGTCATGTGTGTGCTTTAAAATTCTCCAAGTGATCTACAGGGTCTCGGGTCCCATCATACATGTCGATCTGGGGAACTTTGAATTTAGGCAGGAGTGGTACTGCCATCACCTCCTCACTGTAGGGAAGATTAGTCCGGTTCAACAACTGCTTTATGGAGGAAGATCCTCCCATTTTTCTTGCCATCTACTCGTATTTATCCATAAGGCTACGCAGCTCGTCGTGTATTCTCTTCTTTTCTAACTCCTCGGCGTTCATGCCTCCTGTGCTATGTGCATCTCCTTCTATCTGTCCATTGTGGGGGCAGGTGGTGTAGCAGGATTTTGTCGTTTCAGCTCCTCATTCTTCTTCCGTAGCTGCTAAACCACTGTCGTCGTCTTTTTCAACTTTTCTTCAGATTTTGCCAACCTTGCTTCTACGTTTGTCGTATTCATCTCTTGGTCAATGGTTGCTTGAGATCCGGTGGTAGTTGGCATGTGAAAGTCTCATTGAAGTCTATAGACATCCCACAGACGGTGCAACTGTTAATGACGTGTTTCACACCACCAACTGCACGAATGATCTACAACAGATGAAATGGCGACATGGGGTGCCTAGTGGAACTTCGATGCCAAAGTTAGAGAGAAGTGTTCTCGATATGAGTGTATGAATGAATAAATGACCAATACGTTAACTTTAGGAGTTATTTATAGGAGTATGTAGGTGTTGATAACAACTAACTCCAAAGTTTATCTTGGATAACTCTCATTTAAATTGGTAGCTAGGATAACTTTCCTGATCCATCGGAGGCATTATCTATTCTCTATGTTATTCAACACGTGGTCATAGGTCCAATCTCTGCGCTTGTAGAACTGATTTGATTCTTGAGGCCTCAGACTTAGGCCCTCCAACACATGAGCTTATTTCCCCCAAGGCCCTAAATATCCCTTCCAGTTACTTAGATGGAAAAAAATAATAAATAAATAAATAAATTCGAGGATCCAAACATGGGTTCGCAAATGTGCAAAGAAATCTATAAGTTTTCTCAAACTCTATTCTTTGGGTGTCAAAATGACACGTATGTGTTAGAAAGAGTATATACAATTAAGCTCTATGCCAACCCTATTCTAGAGGATTGAAGTGAAGGTCAGCGAAAAAGACCTAGAGCTTTGCATTAATGTAATATCTTGTTAACTTACAAGATTGAGAACAAATCTAATCCCGTGTGTGTTTACATGGGATTAGATTAAAAAGTATCTTATATTTTGAATTTCGCTTTTCCTAAATTTGTGAATTGTTGTGAAATGGTTCGTTAGAAGCACACAAAGCGATCAAGAAAACCTAGTTGCATCGAAATGTACAAGGTTTATAAAACCCAATTAATTTTTGAGTTTGTTTTGAGCCAAATCGTTTGATGATGCATGATTTTCAAATTGTCTTGGGGCATTATGTCAACAATTACATGTTTCTTTCTTATGAGAGAAAACCTTTTGTGACATGATGTGCCTATTAGCCTAAACAGTTTTCTCTCGTTATACATAAACCATCACCTACTTGATCTTTGAATCATTGTATTCTTGGAGTTATATTGGAGGTCTTAGATTGTTTGTGGGCAAAATTATAAAGATCGGGAATATTAATTGTTGAATAATTTTTATAGGGTTTGGCTTGCCTCTAGTTGTCTAGTAATGGAATATCTCCTGTTGGATTACAACATCACAACCTTTCCAAATATACCGTTGTTGGGCATATTTTCACCAACCCTGGGCCCAAAAAAAGCACACCAAAATGGAGCCCATTCAAATACATCAAGAAGAAAAAGTAAAGCATGCCAGCCAATACAAAAAAGCAAATGATTTATATAGTTTGCTATTCATATTAGTAGCTTAACAATGACATTTAATAGATAAATGTGCCAATATTATGGATTTTACTTAATATGTAATATACTCCAAAATATGCTTGATATTTTTTTTTTAATTAATAAATTTAGCCATTCGGCTAAAACCCCAGTTTCTTTGGATGATACGACATACAATCAAGATTCTTAATATAGTTAAATCTAAGAATCTAAATCATTGAATCCTGTCCCAGTTATATAATGTTTGCTATGTATATATATATATATACATTGTATATATATAGGACAGGACATAGGAAGATCATTGTCATAGAACGGCAGCAACAACCGAAAACAGTATCTAACAAACCATTTGAATATGCAGAGGGCCCATAAAAAGAGAGATAAAAACAAGTCAACCTCGGCCACCTAAGACGGACCACACGTGAAAGACAATATCCAAGATCAGGAAGCTTCATTGCTTCTTCCAAAGACAGAAGAATCAAAACCACAAAAAACCTACCCCCACCCAATTATTAAACAAAGAGGGGGACCGACCCAAGAATATCATGGAAGATAAACCAACATTACTTGACATTATCTCAATCAGCACAGCCCTACCAATCCCAACTTCCATTTATGCATCAAAAACCATAAAATAATATGCATCATATATGTTTCTGCATTCTGGCTGGTGAACCTAATTTCAGGGCGGCCGCAGGCCGAAAATGCAATGCATACACACTTGGATACTTCACCGGTAAATCAATAAGATACAATTTCTTAGGGAAGTAAATCATAGATTCAGAGCATGCGCTGATAACCAGCTTTATAATTTACACATCTGATATGTATGTAATGGGAGATGGGCAACCAGCATTAGATTTCAGCTTAAGAAAGGTGATGCACCATTCTTCAACTGTATAAGATGACATCATAAGTACTAATCAGCAAGAGTATGTTATCATCTTCAAATATTGAAAGGCAAGTCACTTGAGAAGTAGAACACCAAGTAACAAGTATGTTGTGTAACAAGGAAATCACAGCTAGACAGGAACTTGGAACTGTAATAACTAACTACAATATGCATAACGAGAACTGCCCCAGATTTCAAGGTTTAAGAGAAGAGAACTGTAGATGCAAAGTGTAGTGGTTTAGTGTAGCATCGGATAGAAGAAAGAAGGCGACATCAGAGATTCCGAAGCTAACCAAGTTGAACTGTCCATTCAGCGAAAAAATGTACAACTGTCCACTACATCCTTGCAACAATATTATAAGCATTATTGTTTATAACTAAAAGAAAATAAGTCAGATTGTGGAGCTAGAGTAAGTAAGGTAATTGTTCGTAATTGCAGAGGTTGAGTACAAGCACCCCAATATGAAAAGTACACATCCAAGAACAATCTCCACGAATTGTATGTAAGCATGGTCAGCATCTACCATGTGACCAAATAAATCTGATATCCAATGAACCTTACACGGTGTTATGCATGTCGAAGAAAACATAGGCAAGAAAATAAAAATCCACTATGAAAGCAAAAGAATCTGGTCCTGTGAGCATTTTGAAATGAAATCCTACATCAAAAGAAATATCATGTTTCAGATTTGAAGCGACCATGTAACCCGAAAATAAAGGAATAGCAAAAGCAAAATAAGTCTTACTGATACGAATCCCTTCAATACACAAAGCTTGTTTCACCAGATAACTCTGTATAATAATGAGATCATAACTAATCATAGTTAGGCGCAGAGAAAAATTCAATAAGCTACTAGAATGTCAAAATACATTCTGAAATGCAATTACTGTCCCTTAATCTTGAGCCAACATAGTTCTGAATTCTTGCTATTTTGTTCAGCTCCCATCCAAGATATATCACAAGAATAGTAATGAGAAATACAAAAGGTTTTAAGAGCATACAGCAGTTTGTAAGACACAAGTGCTGGCGATGACCGCTCTTAACTACAAAGAACAGAAATTAAGCATCTGGCCAGCCAAGCTAATAAACTTCTAGGTTCATACTATCTCATCTCACTTTTCAGGGAACGAAGACGACAGCTAGAGATTTACTTCCCGCATTTGAGCTGGTTGGCTTCCGAGGAAGGCTGGTTCATCCTATTTCGAGTAATAGAATGCTGCATTGTAGTTAAATAACTATGGCAGTGGATATATAGATTTGTGTAGTTAAATTGCCGCTATTTGAAACTTCCCCAAAACAGGTAACAAAAGAGCTAACCATTCATTTCATCTTTATTTCACAATGTACAAGATACAAAAGAACCATGCCCCCCTTCCCCCGCAAACAACAACCACCCACCCACCATCATAATCTAATCGGTTTTGTTTGTACAGAAACCATTCAACAACGTTCAACCAATTAACCAAAAAACCAACTCACCTCCAAAGCGATCACAACCCCAACTCTATGCCCGCAAAATCGAATTTTCCGACAGCAAATTCACCGCATCGAGTGCCCTCCACTCAGAACCCGAACCAAACTGGAAGCGTTTCGCCTAATCTTCTCATTATCACCCTCCACAAAACCCATACAAAGATCCAAAACCCCTTCGCTCCTCGCCTCCGCGCACATTTCTTCGCTATGGCAACAAAGCGAGTTCAGCGTTAACAAAGCATACTCAATCCCTCTCGAGTTCCCATTCTTGACCACTCTCACCAAAACCATCACACACCCATTGAACCTCTCCATTGCCTCCCTCCCTTCCTTACTTTTCGCCAGAAGACCCAAGACCTCCACGGCTCTCTCAAGCCCCGAATCCGCAATTCTGATCAAAATGGGTACCGATCCACACTGCACGGCTCGTCTCCGGTTGTCGGGAAAAGAACATAGGGCGTAGAGCGCCGTCGCCGCCTCCTTCTTCCCACGGCCTTTTCCGTCACGAAGAAGCAAAACCAAGGCTCGTATAGCATATGGGTATGCTCCAATCGTGGCCTTGTTCACCTCCATAACAGCTAAACTTGTTATAATCGTAGCCGCCAGGGCGCGCGAATCAGCCGAGCCGGTTTGCAGAGCGGCAACTATTCGCGAAATCGCACCCTCGGCGACGAGACCCACTTTGTTATCGTCGTCGAGGCTGAGATTGAGCAGCAGAGAGAGCGACTTCTCTTGGAGACCAGAGTAGTCGGAGGCGGCGCAGTTGAGGACGGCCGAGACGGCGCCAGCCTCAGTGATTCTCCGTCGGAAGGCCGAGTCGCGCTTGGAGAGCTTGGTGAGTTGGTCGAGAGAGTCGAGCTTGGAGTCGAGACAGGAGGAGGGGGAGGTGAGGTTGGAGATCAGGGCCTGGGGCTCGGGGTAGGGTTGAGGTTTTGGAGGGAAGACGGGGGCAAAGTTGGAAATGAGGCTGCGGAGGGCGTGGTTGGGGATGAGGGAAGGGTTATCGGGGAGGGGCAGTTTGGTAACTGGGCAGGAGCGGTGGCCGGCGTCCAGCCACCGCTGGATGGAGGGACGATCGAAGGTGTGACCCGATGAGAGGATAACCGGGTCGGACATGATCTCGAGTGAAATCGGGCACTTGAAATCGTCCGGGAACTGAGTCGCCATTTTTCTCCGCTCGCAATCCTTTCGTGTGTGCCCTCTTTCAGTCTTTCTTTCTTCCTTTCCTTTCTTTCCTTTCTGTCACTTTGTTTGGAGGAGGGTTTTCATGGGGTTTTTAAGTGGGAGAACTTTTCGCGATCCTTGAAAATAACAAAAATGATATTAAATTTAGAGATATGTTTATTTTTTTAAAAAAATTAAGTTAATGTTATTTTCGAAGTTAATATCCCACCAAAATATTTCATCAAATCTCATTTTATTTTTTTATTATAATTTTTTCAAATTATTTAATAAAATATAATAAATAATTCAACTTTTTTAAATTTTAAAATAATAATAATATTAAAAATTAATATTTTTTTTAACTTTCATCTTTCACTTAAAAACATTTCATATCATCTATGAATCCAAATCCACCAATAAAATGTCTCCTAATTTATAAGATGTTATATTATACATTTCAAACATTATTTTTAAATTTATAAAAAAAAAATAAGAAAGATTATGACTCAAAAACATATATAATAGGAAATGAAATTAAAGACTTTGATGTAAGAGAGTAATATTATACATTATACTATTATTTCATTAGGTAAGATATATCATATTTATCATTATCAGATGATAAAGAATTATTTAATAAAAGATTATTTAATAATAATAATATATATATGACATATTTTATATAATAGAATAAAAATAAAATAATAATATGGAGTATAAAATTTCTTATAATAAAATTATATAATTTATTTTATTTAAATCGATTGAATATTTTATATATATTTGAATGGGGGTATATAGTATTGAAAAGAAGGAAGGAAGGTTTAAACAGTTGATAGGGATATATTAAATAAGCATAAAAACCTGTACACGGTATCATAAATTTCTTGTCGGTTACTTTTACCGGAAACAAGAGGGCATTGGAGGAGGGAGACGAAAAAGAGAGGATAAAGCCATCATTGCCTCAACTTTTTCATTACTGACAAAAAAACTAATAATAAAAAAAAATACCGGAAGGGCATTTCTGTAACAAATGCCGAGAATAAAAAGCAAAAGAACGATCTACCGCTCAATCCAGATCGGGAGTGTGTGCAGTTTTCTTCCTACGGCTTAAAATATCCGTCTACCCCTTGAGAAAAATTTGAGGATTATCATTTAAAAAAAATAATAATTTTTTTATATGAATTTTTTTATTATTATTTTTAAATTGAATACGTAAAAACTGTAAAATATATATACAAATTCCGACTCTGAATCACGAACCTTTCGGTACGGTGCAAATGACCAGGCCTCTTGAATTAAAATGGGCGTTACGTCATGTCTCTTTTTAGTCCAAGATTGTGTGCTAATAACAACATAAGCCTCTGCGTGGAATTTTTGATACGCGTTTACGTAGAATTTTAACCCCAAAAAAAAAAAAATTTGATATTTGCAGTCGTGAGAACGTAAGCATCTTACAATCGCTTTGAAAAAAAATGAATAAATACGAGATTTACATGAAAAGAAATTAATTTTTTAATAGTGGACTTCACTTTTTTTCAAAACGACTGCACGGCGCTTACACACTCCATGATTGTATGTAACATTACTCTTCTAACAAACCAGAACCAATTTTAATTTAATCCAGATTTGTTTTGACAGATGAAATGAGATGAGATAAATTGAGATAAAAAATTAAAAGTTAAGATAAAATATTATTTGAATATATTTTTTAATATTATTTTATTTTGAGATTTAAAAAAATTAATTTTTTTTTATTTTATGTGAGAATTTAAAAAAGTTATAATAATTAGATGAGATGAAAAAATTTGTAAAAGTAAACAAGGCCTTGGTAATATTAAATAGAATTGTGGAACACACTTTTTAAAAAATAAAAAAATGAGAGATTAAAAAATTAATTTTTTGATTTTATATTTATTAAAATAAAATTTAAAATTCACATAAAAAATTATTATTATTTTTTTAATAACGAACCTACTTTTAACGGTGGATGATACTTTTATTTAGGCATGGAGCATGCTGTTGCTTTTTATATTGGAAACATGCTTTCCGGAGGATTGATTTTAATTGTAAATAAAGGATAAGGAAAGAGACTGACCTATGACGAGGAGGAGAAGCGGCACCGTGGTCATCTGACAGGTGTCCAGAAAACGACGGCTTGATTTATTTCAGAGAAAGTGGGGGTGGAGGAAATGGACGGATGGGACCGGTTCGAGATTCTGAACCTCAAGTTCGAGGCCAACGTGGTTGAGAGAGAGAGTAAACGTGCCCATATTTTCTTCGTCTGCCATCTGTATGGACGTTGGGGGCCGTTTATACAGGTACATGATGGCCGAGTCAAAGACCATCATCCGTCTTTTATTAGTGTAAATTTATGTCAAATTTATAAATTAATATAATTAAATATTAAAATATTAAATTTATTTTATAATAAAATTTTTTATAATCTTTGGCCTGATATTAAGACATCTGTTTATAAATTCATTTTTATAAAATTTTTGTCTATTTTTTTTTTAAAGAAAATGCAAGTCTTGCACTACTTAAATTGCAAATATCATTTTTCTTATATTTTTTTAATGACATGCCTTCTCACCAAAAACGAAACCATGTCCATAAAAAGCAAAATATAAAACATAAATTGTCGAACAATTTAAACATATAAATTATAAGAGAAATTATATGCATCAGCTACTATTTACTTTTATACTTCACACCTATAACTTTTTTTTTTTTTGTGAAGGTATTTTTCATATGGTGTGTCAAGGATCAAGCTAACTACAAAACCTACATGCAGAAGAATAAGATAAATAATCAGGAGAAGTTATCAATCCTGGAGCCTAAAGTTTAGCTGTTTTTAAATTTGAAATTTGTAACTCATGGGCACAACTCACGGCATCTGTTAGGCACAATTCACGGCATCTGGTATGCATTAATTTTCCTTTAGATAGTTTGTACATTATAAACACTCTAATCATTGGAAATATACTTTCAAACACTTTCATTATTCTAAATTCTACATAGTATCAGACTGAACCAGTCAACTAACGACTACGATGGCTTCTTCCAATTCTTCAAATTCTGCTACTCTTCCCACCTTTATCACCTCGCCAATATCCACAAATTAACTAAAGACAACTACACTACATGGAAAGCTCAGATAGTCCCTTATCTTCTTGGTCTTGATTTATTTGGCTACGTCGATGGAACCATTCCCAAACCCGTTGCCACTCATCCCTGCACTAACTCTATTTCCTCTTCTCCCAATCCTACGCATGCTGAGTTAATTCGTCAGGATGCTCTCATCCTGAGTGCTCTTATGTCCACACTCACTGAGCCTATTGTGGCTCAGATTTCATCTTAGTATACCTCCTATGATGTCTAGCATGCTCTTGAACAAACATTTGCTTCTCAATCCAAAGCTCGTGTTGTTCATCTTCACTCTCAACTCTCTAATATACGCAAAGGTTCTCAGACAGCCACTGATTATTTCTTGAGTGTAAAGAAGATCGCTGATGAATTGGCAATTGCAGGCCAAAACTTATTATGTGATGTGATCACATATGTTCTTGTTGGACTTGGCCAAAACTTTGACTCGTTGGTCACTACTGTCACTGCTAGAAAGGACTCTATCACTTTAGAGGAGATCTATTCCTTGTTGTTAACAATTGAGATCTGTATACCCGCCAGCAAACTTCTTTTGCACCTCGAGGTCGTGGAGGCTTCCGAGGGCAGAAGCGTGGTAACTATCGTGGTGGATCTAGTTCTGGTAACTCCACCTCTTATCATGCTGGCTGAGGACAATTTAATCAGGAGCCCACTTATTGTCAAGTTTGTGACAAACCAGGACACACTGCCAAGAAGTGTTTTCACAGGTTCGATATTAAATATACTGATCAACCTGCTAATAGACAAATGCAGGCTATGGTTGCAGCCAACAATCAATTTGCGGATAATGATTGGCATCTAGATACGAGAGCAACACATCATCTCACCAATGAGATGACCAACCTGACCTTGCGCAATGATGATTATGATGGCACAGAACAAATTCAAGTTGGCAATGGTGTAGGTTTGAGAATTACTAAAACTAGTTCCTCTACTCTCTCAACTACTTCTAAATCTTTTCTACTACAACAGATTCTTCTTGTTCCTGAAATTCAAAAAACCTACTATCTGTGCATCAATTTTATAAAGACAACAATGTATATTTTGAGTTTCACGATAATTTCTTTCTTATCAAGGATTACTCGGGGAATGTCCTTCACCAAGGTCCGCTTAAAAATGGACTCTACTCCTTCTCTGCTTGTGTAAATCCTGAACCATACCATGCCTTCTCTGCTGTCCATCTACCACTCAGTCTATGGCATAAACGGTTGGGTCATGCTTCGATCCCTGTAGTTCTACGAGCTATTTCTAAGTTTTCTATTCCTATTGAAGCAAATAAAAAACACTTTGTGTGTTCTGATTGTCAATTAGCAAAAAGTTGTAATTTACCATTTACGACTAGTCATTTAAAATCTGACTTTCCATTGGATTTAATCTATTCAGATGTATGGGGACTAGCTTCCATTGTCTCTACTATTGGTGCCCGCTACTATGTCAGTTTCCTTGATGATTGCACTAAGTTTTTGTGGCTTTCCCAATAAAATTAAAATAAGATGTTGAAAACATTTTTTTACAATTCAAAGCTTGTGTCGAGCGACACTTTGACACTAAAATCAAGTCCATTCAATCAGTTTGGGGTGGGGAATATCAAAGAATTTCAAACTTTTTTAAACAAGTTGGTATTCAACATCGAATTGCATGCCCACATACACACCAACAAATAGGTGCCATAGAATGCAGGCATAGACAAATAGTTGAAATTGGTTTAACTATTCTAAGACAAATAGTTGAAATTGGTTTAACTATTCTATCTCACTCTAAACTACCTCATATTTTATGGGAAGACACCTTTATAACTGCTGCATATTTAATTAATAGACTTCACACACCGATTTTACAAGACAAATCCCCCTATGAGGTTGTCTACAAACGGAAACCAGATTATTATTTTCTTAAAACATTTGGTTGTGCTTGCTGACCTCACTCACGACCCTTTAACAAGCATAAACTGGATTTTAGATCGAAAACGTGTGTATTTCTCGGTTATAGTTTAAACCATCATGGATACAAGTGTTTAGATGCTTCAACAAGAAAAGTTTACGTATCTCGCCATGTCATTTTTTACTAAAACAGTTTTCCATATCAGTCACTACAACTATCTTCTTAGCCTACAAATATGTCGTCTACCACCTCCCTTCAAATTCTGAAAATCTATCCAAATGAGGAACCTGTTCAAGTATCTCATCATGTTATTAATGCCAACTCACCAATTTCTTTGTCTCAAGCTCATTATTCTGCAGGAATAGGAAGTGAACCTCCAGCTTTGGCAGCCGAATCTAATCCAAATATTGATAGTTCAACTGAACCACTTGATCAACATGAACCCCCTGTTTCAACAAATTCTCACAGCATGGTAACCCGATCTAAAAATAATATTCAACGTCCAAAGAGGCTTCTTAATGGTTCAATTCGATACCCTCTTCCGCGTGCTCTCCTTGCTGCAGCTAAAACTCTTCAAAATGAACCAACATGCTACATTAAAGCCTCTAAACATAGTGAGTGGAGAACTGCTATGGATGTTGAATTTGATGAACTTTTGCGAAATGGTACTTGGACTCTAGTTCCACCAAAATCTAATACCAATGTCATTGGCTATAAGTGAGTCTACCGCATCAAGAGACAAGCTGATGGTACTGTTGAACGCTATAAAGCACAGCTAGTAGCCAAGGGCCTCCACCAACAGCAAGGGCTTGATTTTATGGAAACTTATAGTCCAGTTATCAAACCAGCAACAGTTCGAATGGCACTCACTATCGCTGTCTTTAATAGCTAGCCAATGCATCAAATTGATGTGCAAAATGCGTTTATTCATGGAAGTTTACAGGATGATGATTTTATGCTTCAGCCACCTGGATATCAATATCCTCAATTTCCACACCATGTCTGTCATCTTTGTCGCTCATTATATGGTCTTCGTCAAGCTTCTTATGCTTGGTTTTCTGGACTAACAGAAAAGGTACTTATGGATTTATTGGTAGCAAATCAGATATATCTTTGTTCATCTACTGCTAAGAGCCTATAATTATTTTCCTATTAATTTATGTTGATGATCTCATCATCACGGGCTCCTCCGCTGCAACTATCAATGAAGTCATTAAAAATCTTCATGCAGAGTTTGCCATTAAGGATCTTGGCCAATTGAATTTTTTTCTTGGTGTGAAAGCATTACATTGTGGACTTTATCTCTCTCAGCGTCGATATGTCACTGATATCTTGATGTGATCTGGTATGGACATGGCCAAACCATGTACAACTCCAATGGCGACATTCACTAAAATATCCAAGTAGGATAGCCCCGATTGTGCTGATCCAAATCTGTTTAGAAGCATTGTAGGAAGTCTTCATTATCTCTCATTCACTTGTCCGGATATAGCATTTGCAATCCATCGTGTCAGCAAATTTATGCATGATCCGAAAGATCCTCATTAGCAAGTTGTAAAGCGAATTTTGCACTACTTAAAAAACACAATTTCCTTTGGATTATTCTTGCCAAATTCATCTTCATTAAATTTTCAAGCATTTGCAAACAGTGACTGGGCAGGAGATCCTAACGATCGTCGGTTAGTTGGTGCCTACTGTATTTATCTCAGATCAAGCCTAATCTCATGGAGCTGTAAGCAGCAAGCTACAGTCACTCGAAGCAGCACAGAGGCTGAGTACAAAGCCCTTGCTAATGCTGCAGCTGAATTACAGTGGTTACAAAAACTTTCAAGTGAACTTGGTCTTCAAACTACATAGCAACCCATTATTTGGTGTGACAATATCGGAGCAACCTATCTTTCTGTAAACCCTATTTTTCATGCTCGGACAAAACACATAGAGATAGACTTCCATTTTGTTTGTGATCTTGTCATAACTGGAAAGCTACAGGCCAAGTTTCTGTCGACTAAAGATCAAATTGTAGACTTACTTACCAAACCTTTATATACTAGTCAGTTTATAAATATTCGATCCAATCTCAATGTTTGCAAACTTCCTTTGAGATTGCAGGGGCGTGTCGAGGATCAAGCTAACTACAAAACCTGCATGCAGAAGAATGAGGCAAATAATCAGGAGAAGTCATCAATCTTAAGCGAGACCCTAGGTCTAGTGAGACCCTAGGCGTTTGTAAAAATTGACTCAGACACATACTGCATAAGAGATGTCCGGTCTAGTGATAGTGAGATAATTCAATTTTCCAATAAGTCATTGATACATACCTGGGTCTCCAAACAACTCTCTTTCCTCTTTCAAGAATTTACAATTTGGGTCCATAGAGGTGTCAATAGGTCGTGCACCCAACATACCGGTTTCTTCCATAAGGTCAAGTACATATTTCCTTTGAAATAGGTTGATACCCTCTTTAGATCTACTGACTTCAATTCCAAGGAAATATCTAAGCTTGCCCAAGTCTTTTGTTTGAAATTGATCATGTAAACACTATTTTAGCCTAGCAATTCCAGCAGAGTCAATCCCAATAATTATAATGTCGTCCACATATACAACCAACAAAATATGACATGCATCACTATGTAAGTGAAATACCGAATGGTCTGTTTGGCATTTATGAAGACCAAATGTCAATACAATATAAAAAAACTTCCAAAACCATGCTCGAGGAGATTGTTTCAAACCATATAATGTCATTTTTAACTTGCATATAGTACCTCGATACTCCCTCTTAGCAACAAACCCATATGGTTGCTCCATATAAACTTCTTTATGCAAGTCGCCATGTAAAAATGCGTTGTTAATATCTAGCTGAAATAAGGGCTAATCTAGATTAGCAGCAAGAGAGATCAACACTTGAACAGAAAAAAATTTGGCAACGGGGGAGAAAGTTTCGTCATAATCAATGCCATATGTTTGAGTGTAACCCTTAGCAATCAAGCGAGCTTTCAAACATTCCATTCAACCATCAGGATGAAATTTGATTGTATATACCCATTTATAGCCAACAGGTTGCTTCCCAGGTGGTAGTGAAACAAGATCCCATGTCTCATTATGGTGAAGGGCATCCATTTGATTTTTCATAGTTGTCCTCTATCCCGGATCAGATAAAGCATCCTGAACTGTCTTACTGTCTTAGGAACAGAAAGTTTTGAAAGCTGAGAAGTAAAACATGAGAATGGAGGAGATAAGGCATGATATGAGACAAATTGACTAATCGGATGCTGAGTAACACAAGATTGAGTACTTTTGCAGAGAGCAATAGGTGAAGAGTCTGAAATACTGGGTAACCCAGGATCTGAAGATGGAGACACGATTGGTGAATGCATGGAAGCCGATGGCCGCAAGCGACGCTAGTAAACCTGTAAAGGAACTGGGGAGGCATGAAGGAGGGTTGGGTAATGTTGGGGGAGTGTGAATGAGAACGTGTAAGAGTAGGTAACGGTAGATGATTACACTCAATACTTGATGCTGCATCCAAGAAATAGGATATACACTCAAAGAATGTAACATCAGCACTCGTGAAGTAGCGTCTAAGACCAGGACTTTAACAACAATATCCTTTTTGAGTTCGAGAATAACCAACAAAAAAACACTTAGTAGAACGTGGGTCAAGCTTATCAAAACCTAGGCCAAGATTATGAACATAGCAAACACATCCAAAATTTTTTGGAGGAAGAGTAAATGGTGGTGATGAAGGAAACAAGATGGAAAAAGAAAAGGAACCATCAAGAACTGATGAAGGCATACGATTAATAATGTGACAAGTAGTAAGAACACCACCACTCCAAAATCGTTTAGGAATATGCATGTGCAGTAAAAGTACTCAGTTTACATCTAACAAATAACGATTTTTGCGTTCAGCCACTCCATTCTGTTGGGGTGTACAAGAACATGAGGTTTTATGAACAATTCCTTTGTTACTTAAGCAAGTAGCAAAGTCACTAAATTGATATTCTCTAGCATTATCAGAACACAAAACTTGAACCCTTTTGTTAAATTGAGTTTTAATTTCTTTCCGAAACACTTTGAATATGGAAATAAGTTCAGATTTTGCCTTCATCAGAAACACCCATATCACACGAGAGTAGTTATTAATAAATGTGACAAAATACTGAAACCTATTTGATTTAATGTTGATTGGTCTCCATATATTAGAGTGAACCAATTGAAAAGGACTCGATGCTTGTTTATCAACTCGAGGTGCAAAAGACACAAGATGATGTTTACTAATTTGACATGCTTCACAAAGAAAGAGTGACACATTTCCTATATTCCTAACCTGACGCTTTAAAAGGGAAAGAGAGGGGTGACCAAGACGACATTGCCATTCATAAGTAGATGATGAGGAGGATGTAAGAGCTTGAGTGGGTGACTGTTTAACATCAAGATAATACAGACCACCAGTTTCATGCCCTGTACCGATCTTGTTTCCCGTTTTGAGATCCTGAAAGACACATGAAGAGGGATAAAAGGTCCCTGAACATTGAAAGATTTTGAGTAATCTTACTAATGGACAACAAACTAAAGGGAAAACTATGAGTATATAGAATAGATGATAAGGAAATAGAGTCAGTGAGCTTAGTGGATCCAATGTCTGTAACTTTAGCAAGAGTAACACTTTTTGAAGATTTCACATTATCCAACTTAGATAAGACAGAAGACAAACCAATCAGATGTTCATTAGCTCATGAATCAATGATCCATGGAGCTTGAGTGGATGAGGCAAGACATGCAGACGTTGTACCTGATTGGGCAAGAGTAGTTGTGAAAGATGAAACCCGTGTGCGACCCAAAAGCTTATCATACTCATCCTTTGATATACTAATCATATCTTGGCAAATGACTTGATTAGCGGATCTAGATGGTTTACCATTTAGATCCCAACAATAGTTCACCGAGTGGTTAATGCGACCACAATAGGTGCACTTACGAGATTCTTGGCCTCGAGTGCAATAACCTTTGGCATCACGTCCCCCACGTGAGTCTCTACCACCTCGGCCTCTACTCCCACCAGGAGCAACATATGAGGCAACTGCATCATGTAACTGTAACTCAAATTTAGTTGTCATTGATGCAGAAAAAATATCACAACTGAACTTGGAGATTGAAACTCTACACAATATATGAGAAAAACCACAATTCAACTTGAGAGTCCAAGAAGCACACTCTAAAAATGTAGAAACTTAGCTCAAGTATCCGAAAAACAATCCGAATAACAATATTTTGGTCTTGTTTCGGTTTTTACACTGTATAGGCCTATATTGGTTTTGAATTGGACTGTTTTGGTTGGAATCGGACCGTATCGGCTAGGAACCGGTCAGTATCGGTTATGTTTTGGCATGTATCGGACAAAACCGGGCTTGTATCGGCCAATATTGATTTGTATCAGGTATCGGCCAAAACCGATTTCAACTTAAACCCAAAACTGGATTAGGTTATCCTAAACGAGAATAAGTGGTATGAGAATTACCTTATCCTTGTTACCAAATAAGCGTTATTCCAGATTAGGGACAAGATTTTACTGCAGGTTGGGGTTATTCGCACTTGAGGATGGGATTGGTTATCCCCGCAACCAAACACTACTTTTCTTTGCTGCTTGCTGGCGACAAGCAGCACTTCTTGCGGCAGTTGACGACGGGGAACACACCGATATGCACAGACGACGACGAGGAACTCATCCCTGGAGTCCAATACCAGAGAAGACACCGAAAACTCCCCAGAAACACTTCAAACACCTATGGGGCCGCCGACGACGGAGGAGAAGCCACTTCAAAACACCTATAGGGACATCGGCAAACTCAAATCCGGCAACTGCAAACACTGGTGGGCTTAGATCTGGCGACAAAAGTTAGATATGACACCGGAAAACACTCCAATGAGTTCAAACCATAGTGAGCTCGATTTCGGTGTGAACCACTGTCCACCACTTACTAATATCCGACAATCGTGAGCTCTGATACCATGTACAAGTTTATGGAGGGAAACTATTTTCTTTTCTCTCTCATTCATTGATGTACAACAACATATATACTACATACACTATATCCTTACAAGTTACACTTATTACAACCATGTCATTTAACAAAAACTTGGTCCTCTTTTTTTTTTCTTTTTTTAAATTTTCCCTGAAAGAGGTTCAAATCCGCGTGTTCTATCGTCCATCTAACATTGTGACAGTCAGCTCATTAGCTGTATGAGGATTTTTTCCGCTCGATGATGTATCCATTCCCTTAGAGGAACCTTCTATACAAAAACCAGGTTCTTTGGGTTCAGGCACAATTGCATTCTCATTTGCCAACATTAGCAACACAGACGACATCGTTGGCCTGTCTTCCACACGTTTCTGTACGCACAAAAGACCAACTTGTATGCATCTGACAACTTCATTTACAGAGTATGGCTCCTCCATCACTGCATCCACCAGTTCCAATGGAATCCCTTCATTCCACAATTTCCATGCCTAAAGCAATTTTAATAACTGAATTTGTCAAAGTAGAAACCTGAAGTCCATACAAATGAAATATGCAACTACTTATTTAGCAAGAGAACATGGAAATTACTTGGTTTTGTATTCTTACATGTCCAAGCAGGTTGAGGTCATGGTCAGGGTGCCAAAATCCCCAGTTTTTCTTCCCGCTTATCGTCTCCAACACTAACACGCCAAAGCTAAAGACATCTGATTTCACTGAAAAGTGTCCGCTCATTGCATATTCTGGTGACATGTAACCGCTGCATACAAATACGTACAAGAGTTTCAGCATTATTTGTAAGACAGCAGAATGCAGTTTCAGAATATTCTTAGGAAACATACTATGTCCCAATTACTCTCTTGGTCCTTTCCTGCGTCTGCTCTGCTCCAAAAATTCTTGCTATTCCAAAGTCTGAGATCTTGGGGTTCATCTCACTATCTAGTAATATGTTGCTTGCTTTGAGATCCCTATGGATGATTCTTAGCCTGGAGTCTTGGTGAAGATAAAGCAGTCCACGTGCGATTCCCAAAATAATGTGAAAGCGCTTGTTCCAGGCCAGTAATTTCCTTCTAGTTGGATCTGGAAGAAGCATGTATTCAAGAACATTCAGCCTCTTTTTCTTGTTAAATATTAACTGTCATTTATTGAGCAGCATGCATATAAACAAAACATGCACTCCATTAAGTAGGATGAAACATATCAAGTGTAAGATGCTCGAACCAAAGAGAAAGGAGTCCAAGCTTTTGTTCGGAAGGTACTCATAGATTAGCATCCTTTCTTCTTCATGAATGCAGCATCCTAAAAACTTAACAAGATTCCGGTGTTGAAGTTTTGCAATCAAGATAACTTCGTTCTTAAACTCTCTAAGACCTTGTCCTGAATCCTGAGAGAGCCTTTTCACTGCAATTTCTTGTCTGTTTGGTAGCAAACCCTATGAGAATGTCATGTCAAAACTTAGCAAACCTATGGGATAAAAGGAAATACATAGCTTCATTCTCCCAAATTTGATATGTCCATTTCCTTTTGTTTCTACATTATAATAGTTTCAGTACTCTCATGATGAAATTACCTTGTAGACAGGCCCAAAGCCGCCCTGTCCAATCTTATTTCTAAAAGAGAACTCGTTGGTAGCAGTTGATAGAGTCTCCAGACTAAAAAGAGGCAGCTCAAGGTCTTCCTCCTGAGTTTCTTCTATGAAATCTCTATAGGGATTGTTTAAGCTTTCTCCTGTTACAATACAAATTGATCAGCCAAAGGAAGATAAATTTATTACACTTTTTGTTGTAGCATACTCGAGCAATCCCACCATAACTATATGCAAGGTAACTCAATCAGTCAAAATAAATAAGGATGCAAACACTTCCAACTCATAGAGTTCCAGAATTACGCTAAATAGCTAAAATTCAGATAATTTAACAGCAGATACAAAATTTGAAAACAGATTTCTAGTACTAGACAAATTCTCAAACCTGGCATTACACAAAACAATTATTGGTGAAAGAATGGTCGATCTTGAATAATAACAATCATTGGTGAAAGCCATGTTTTTATAAAATAATAACAACAAAGGGAAATTACATTTTTGACTCCCGAACTACCACTATTTTTTCAATTTTCTCCTTAAACTATCGAAACTGGCAATTGACATCCTAAACTACCAAATTTGACAATTTACACCACTACTTAAGAGTTGACCCTTATAATGGTGCCACATGTCCTCTTGTTCTTTGATTATAGTGGTTAGGTCTTAACCAATTGTACAAAGTCCCAAAATTTGGTAGTTTAGTGCCATTTATTAGTTTGGTAGTTTAGGGTACAAATTGGAAAAGGATTGTCACTCATGGCTGCAAAGAACGATTCTCCACAATAAATAACAGCATTTCTCTTTCAGCACAGTGCTATCAAAACTAGCAATTGACATCCTAAACTTCCAAGTTTGGCAGTTTGCACTCTTACTTGATAGTTGACCCTTATAACTGTGCCACAAGTCCTCTTTTTTGAAGATTATAACAATCAGATCCCCTTAAGTTCTTGCCCAAACTTGAGGGCCTCAAGTGGGAGAGAGTGACATATAAAGTGGGTCCTACAACATTTATTGTTGCCCACATAAACATTTTGGACGGAATTAAATGAGCAATAAATGTTGTAGGGTCCACTTTATGCTTCTCTCCTCTCCCACTTTAGGCTCTCAAGTTTGGGCAAGAACTTGAAGCCCTTAAGTTGGGCCTAGATACCAGATCTTAACTAGTAGTACAAATTTCCCATATTTGGTAGTTTAGTGTGTTAGTTATAAGTTTTGATAGTTCGGGAACAAACTGAGAAAAAGAATGGTCATTCATGGTTGCAAAATATGATTTTCCACAATAATAATAATAATAAATTACTGCATTCCCTTTCAGTACAGTGCAACAAAACATCTGGTAGAAGCAGGGGAAGTCTGCAGCGACAAACCTGATTATCAAATAGAAATTACTATAGATAAGCTCAAAACATTTGAGACATGACTCAAGCCAATACTGTGAGTTGATTGAACATATACGGATAAACATGAAAGGAATTCTAAATTGACATTTTCCCAACAAGTTTTTCATTCTTTTATCAACAACCTCTGCCACAACATCCATGTTTCCCCCATGGACAAGCCTTTATCAAGTGTCATACATCACAATTAAGAGCCAAAAGCTCATGATTATAAGAGCTCACCCTATCATGCAAGCCATATGCTCCTATTTACAGTCCACGAAAGGTAAGAATGATCAAGAGTCAAGACTCAAGAATCAGGGCCCCTTGAGGCCACCACATAATCATTGCTTATGACATTCATTCTGCCAAACTATTGTCTCTGATACCACTTTTAGTGATGAAACAGTTTGGAGAGTTTCCAGTGAGGCCATGATGTACATGTTGAGACACCAACATAAAACTACAATTTGAAGACAACGGATTGAGGTCTAACTGTATTATAAAAACCATCGCATGTAAACTTCATAGTTCTCTTTAACAAAATTATTATATGGTTAAGGTTGCCATACACACATTTTGCTAGGAACAAGGGGCATCCAAATAAAAGTCGCCTCTTTATATTATTAAGTGTGTTCCACTCAAAATTCCTTGTGTGAACCAAAGACTCCTCGTATGCATACATATACAGTGGCAATGTATTACGATAGGAGCAAAAGTAAGCAAACAAAGAACTTCAATCAATATCTGAACATCTATCTGCCAAGAGAAAAAAGATCTTAACATGATCAAGTACGGTCAAAATTTGTGATATTTTATCAACCACTTCCACAAAAATGACAATACCATGACAGTTTATTAGCTGCTGTTTTACCTCTTCTCTTTGCTCTTATCATTCGAAAAGTACACCAGCCAATGCCACCAAATAGAAGCATCCCAGTAATTGCGCATATGACAATGATGATAATCATCTTCACTCGTTTATTCCTCTTAGCATCAGCAATTGACTCTGGACACCAAAGAAGTTGACAGAGTAAAGCATTTTGCAAAATGACAAACACATTGTCCGCAGCATCAAAATTGCTTGAAGTTGTAACCGACTTGGGCCATTTTCTCAAAGAGAAATGATAGAATTACTACTCTCTAACAACTTGTTTACAACTATGTAATAAAATAATATTATTCTAAACTTTATTTTGACTATTATATTTCATTTGATGGGTTTAAATATAATAAAATATATTATTGTATTTAAAGTTGTATAAATTGTGATTAGGCCATAAGCCTATCACTACTCATTCTCAAAACTTAAGCTAGCATAGCAGACTAGCACAAGGTGCCGCATTTTGTGGCTTTAGATGTACAACCTTCAATATAAAAGACACGCACACAAAAATTGAGGCAAATACTAAGGAGCCAAACACCCCTGAAATAAAAGAAAAGGCTGGATTGAAAACAGTCTGGTTAAGCCAATGTTGGCCCTTTATTATAAAGTCTCAGGGACCAGTGGCTCGATATCCCACTATCTAGTTCATCAGAGCAAAAAGACTTTTACAATGTGCCATGCAGATTCTCTGGGAAAAAAGGATGATGCAATAAGATGATTAAAAGCAATGCATCCGCTAATTTTATACACAACTTCAGGAGAATGTCAATAGCCATGAAGACCATATCCTAAAACCTGATCTTTGCAGGTTGATCCGTATGCATATGTGAACTATTCTACTGCAAGAAACTATCACAAAATATCTTTTATGAAAGTTACATACCTAATTCCTTTTTTGCCATTCGTATATAGAGATCATCCCCACCACTGGGAAAGTTTCTCATATCAACCAAATCAGCAAACCACATCACACAGTCTCCTCCATTTCCATGGATATCTATTAGAGTAAAAGCCATACACGAGCAATTCCTCGAACACTCGGCCTCGCATTCCTCAAGGATCAAATTCCTACTAGCCGCCAAATGTGAATGATCAGGCAACTTCATTCCTCCATACTTGACAAACCCATCTCCATTTTCACATTCCAAGTCCCAGTTCCTCACACAGCCACCTGACCAATCAATCCTCGACCAGTCTTGCGGCGACTTTGGCGTAAAACCTTTCAAGCATTTACAGCTAGGGCCATCATTGTAACAATTCCCATAGGACCCACACGTCCCATACCTATCACAACTGTCCCTCTGAAGGTTCACCACGGCCACCCACTCATTGTTACTCTTACCCCATGTTAGGTACTGAATCCAGCCGTCTTGAGTCACCACAAACCTTGACAAAAGCGACGCCTGATCTACAACCTCGAATGTGTAATAAACTTCTTCACGGCTTGAATTGAACATGGGTACGAAGACAGGGTTGGACCTCAGCTCATTGCTGCCACTGAACCTGACTCCATCCCAAGGACCCCACCTGTACTGCTTCTGGGTCCCTTTGCTGAGCACAAGCTGAGGTGTCTCAGGTGAGTCTAGGCTGAAACTATAGTCTCCGGCAGATGGATCATCCGCGGACAACCATGATGTCATATTCCGGTACAGGCCGGTTTTCAGGTTCCAACCTAGCTTCATACCTGGCAACAAGGTGTCGGTTATGTTATCAAAACTTTGCCAGACATACCCCTCTGGATCATGATTATTTTCCTCTCTCAAAACAAGATTCCCATTGTCCAAGAGCTGCAAAATGGGGCTCTCTAGCACCCTGGTGGAATTCACAGACCAAATGGTCTCTGAATTATTAGCCAAAAGTGAGAATCCATTTGAGCCCATTGACAGTGATCCTGATAGGTCAGTTATTGAGTTATTTCTGTTGCCGACCCAGACCACGGTGATAGTGATATTCTTGTACCAAATGCCCAAGTACCTATTGCTAGAACTGCCCGGGCTAAAGAACCCAAGCTCAAAGCGCTGCCCAGAGGAGACCAGGGTTTGGCCATCTTTAAGCACCTGATTCTTCGTCAAGCTGTCCAAAACTGTTGCTGCTGTTGAAGGGTGAGAGGCTGAAAATATGCAGAAGCACCACCATGAGAGAAACAGCAAAAAACCCATTTTTAATCATGGGAAAATGGAGAACTTCTCTGAAAAGAATAACCATAACATAATCATGGTGCACGAGCCGGCTTTGGGTTCTGCGCGTTCTCATTCTAGAACTCGGAAAGTCAAAGATAAACGAAGACCGGTTGACAAATTGGGCATAACTGCTCATCCCATAGTCAATTTGTCATAATATAAAATCGCAAGAGGAAAATCTCCGCACCGTGTAATCGCCCATCGTTGCGTGGCGGCCAGGTCTCGCAATCAGTTTTGACTCGTGTGTTCAATGTTCATCTTCCTATCTCCTACCTTCTATAAGCGATAGTTTGTCAACTATAGGTACATTCCCAAGATTGGTTTTCTGTCTCGATCGACGATAAATTTATTCTTTTAAGATTTTTTTTATTAATATCAAAATGGTCCATATTTATATTTTTAACTTTAGTTAAATTAATCCTTTTTCTTTCAACTTTGATCAAATTAATTTTGTACACGGAAATTAAAATTAGTCCTTAAAATTTAATTAAACCATTTTTTACTTCTTATATTTTCAATTTGATTAAACTAATCATTCTATCACTATTCTGTCACTCAACTGTTAAAAACATGAGTCAGCGCTAATAAATATTTGATGAATGTGCACCATATTTTGTAAAATAAAATAAAAAACATAGGAACAAAATTAAATCTATAAAGTCATGGATTGTACAAGTATCATACACTCTTTTTAAAAAAAGAGGTTCACTATTAAAAAAATAATTTTTTTTCATGTACATCTCATATTTACTCATATCTTTTAAAATGAGTACACGACGCTTGTGCACTTTATAACTGTAAATATAATTTCTCATACTTAAAAATTATACTCATTTTAAATTGAAGTTCTTTTGTTTTTATTTCCAAATGATTTTTTTTAACAAAAATTATATATGCAGTCACTTTTGTGTATTTTTTGCGCACTCTATTATTGTGATTGACCGCATCACTTTTTTTTAATATAAAGTAATTGCTTTGATCAATCACATTAGTGAAGTGCTTAAAAATACGCAAAAGTGATTGCATGTAGTAGATTTTTTTTTTAATATTTTCTAAATTTTAAAATATGATGTACACTTGTCAAATATTTTCTGAACTTTTTAATGGTGTTAGCATTCTTCTAACAAACAACTTTTTGTTTTACATTTTTACCGGTATTCTAAATCGTTTAAATCATGGGAACATCTTAGGTTACGTTTGGGTAGTGAGGTGATCTTATATAATCTATAAATAATAAAGAAAAAGTAATAATAAAATATTAAATAATAGTGAATAGTATGTAAAAATTAATAATAAAATAATGAATAATAGTGGAGATAAATACTAGCTAGTCAGACTGCCCAAAATATATTGTGTCGTTTGGATAGAGAATTGAGATGAGATAAGTTAAAATAAAAGTTAAAAGTTGAATAAAATATTGTTAGAATGTTATTTTTTAATATTATTATTACTTTTAAATTTGAAAATGTTGAATTATTTATTATATTTTGTGTAAAAATTTGAGAAAATTGTAATAATGAGATGAGATGAGATGTAACAGTTTCACTATCCAAACAATGTTTCATATCATCTCATCGCATTTTATCATTACAATTTTCTCAAATTCCCACACAAAATATAATAAACATTTTAATTTTTTCAATTCTCAAAAAAATAATAATATTAAAAAATAATATTCTAACAATATATTATTCAACTTTTAAATTTCATCTCAACTCACTATCCAATTAGTACCTAAAACAACAACCTTTGTTTATTAATATATAGCAAAACTACGATAACTAATATAATAATTGTAAACTACTTTATAACCAAGTCTTTATCTAATAATAACCAAGACAATGAACTAACCGTGTTGGACTTGGCCTTTGATGGTATTATCCTTGACGAATATGAGAGGGTGATTGAATTATTTATTTTTCTGAAGTAGTAGTTGGGTAAAAGAATTGAACATGATAACTATAATATGCGTGATTACATGGTTCTATCTACTTGTAAGGGGTTCCCCTTTTAGTGGGTCTGAAGGGAGCAACTAAGAGAATAAGAAAAGAAGACTCAGTCCAGCAGATATAGGCCCCTCCATCCGACCTACAGGTAGACTCTCTTGGACGCAACCCCGATGTGGAAGCGTACTACAGGGGATGAAGACTCGTCGTCCTAGAGACCCCTCGAATAGTGTCCAGCCTTTGAGTACCTATTCATGTGAACAAGCAGAAAATGAGGGAAACCCTCGATCCTCTAACAAAGTAACATCAACGGACCATTAAGGACACTAGTGGAATAAGGCAAATCAGAGAATCACGCCGCATAAATGACACCACTACCCGAGCTACACGTCATATTAATGACGCTGTTGCAGAGGCACGCTGCATTAAAGAACTCTGACAAAAGGAATCGTAAAAAGGACACGGACTCCACGTTGGCAGGCACGATCTGTCCCCCCCCCCCCAGACTTCCGGTATAAATAGCAATTTTCAGGTACGAGAATTCTCTTTGATCTCTAGACTCTCTCATTATTTTCCAACTTTCAAAATACTCTACTAACATTGGCATCAGAGACTCCCCGGCCTCAAGGCAGCCCTCTTCTAGTTGCTTTCTACTTCGTTTTCGCAGGCTTAGTTCTAAACATCTAAGTTGCTGGAACTTGACCCGAAGGCGTACAAAACACGACGGTAACAGTAGCACCGTTTGTGGGATCGTTGTAGATTTTGCGTGTACTTCTTATGCCTGCGACAACCCGTTCCAGACAACTCCATAGGGATACAGAAGAAGTTGCCATGGAGGCGAGAATAAAAGCTATGGAGGACTGGGTAACAAAATTGACCGACAAGGTGCAAAAACTTCGTAAGGAGAATGAGGAGCTCAAAAAATCTCAATAAGGGCAAAACGAAGAGGCGGAGCCCAGTAATAACGAGCACATAGAGTCCTAAAACACGGGAGTTGGAGCTAATGTGGAGGAGGAGATGAAGAACATGCAAGACGAGCTCCGCAATCTTAAAAGGAAGTACGAAGAAATTGTAAGAAAAGTGGGCACATCATCGTCAGTGGACCAACTGTTCACAAACACTAGTCTACCCTATACAGAAGAAGTGATGGTTGTGTCCTTGCCACAAAGTTCAAGGGCCCCACCATGGAGATGTACGATGGATGGAGGGACCCCCTTGAGCACCTGGAAACCTTCAAGGCTTACATGATGCTGCATGGCTTCTTGGAAGAGGTGGCATGCAAGACGTTTCTGTTGACCCTAAAAGGGCCAGCACGAGTATGGTTCGGGTCTCTGGTGCCAGGTTCTGTAGATAGCTTTGGCGAGCTGGCTTGATTATTTTTGACACCATTCATGCCAAGTCGAAGAAGGTGATGCCCAACAGCGTACCTTTTCACCATTAAGCAAGGAGAGGAGGAAAGTCTGAAGGCATACCTGTCTCTGTTCAACATGGAGCATATGACCATCGATGACTAGGATGAAACGATAACCCTGGCGGTGCTTTTGGGAGGGGTTTGGCCATGATCCTAATTCATGGCTAAGCAGGTGAGAAGGACTCCTGTAATGTTGCGAGAGTTTATGGACCAGGCCAATAATTTCATTAATGCGGAAGACACTCTTCGAGCCTTAACGGAGCCAAGGAAGAAGGAGCTGGAGCAAGTAAAGAAGAAGGCGAAGGCCCCAGCCAAGTCTTAGGCCCACGAGAAGCTGGAAAAGAGCTCCCATGACAAGAGAAGGGAGGAAGCCCCGACGAGGGGACCAAGACTCGCTTCGACCGACCAATGTTTACAACCCACAAGGCCGACACCTCTGCCTCTCGTGAAGACAATGACAGAGGCATTGTCCGCCACTACTGCATGTACCACAGACTCACCTTGCACAATACAGAAGATTGCTTCTCCCAACAAGGGAGGAGGGAGAACACGGAACGGACGAGACAAGGTTACCCACCCTCCTGAAGGCTAGAGTAGGAAATGAGGGGAAGGTCAAGGGAGTGGAGCAGGGACTGAGTCGACCGACGCCTAAGGGAAGAAAGCCCTGGGCAGCGACTACTGGCACGGGGGCCGTAGCAAGACCGGGCTCGCTTACCACTGCAAGGAGGGCCCCCACTCGAGGAAATCCGGACCATAGTGGGAGGATTCACAGGCGAGAGCACTACCTCCTTGAGCAGAAAGGCACGCACTAGGCGGGCTCGGTACCACGAGGTGTACTCGGAAGAATACCACCCTACCAAGTACCAAAGGGGCGAGTTGACCCCGGTCATCTCCTTTGGGGAGGCTGACGAAGAAGGGGTCCTGTACCCCTATGATGATGCACTGGTAGTGACTATGTTGGTCTCCAAATTCACCACCCAGAGAATCCTCATCGACAACAGGAGCTCAGTAGACATCCTACTTTGGGAAGCCTTCACCAGGATGGGAATAGACGTCGCTCGGCTGCATCCAGCCCCCATGCCGCTGAAGGGCTTCTCTAGGGATATGGTTCATCCTATGGGAACCATCGCGCTGTTGGCCCACCCTCAACAATGTGCTAGCGGTCACGTCAACCTACCACCTCAAGATAAAATTCCCGACTTCCTGTGGAGTGGGAGAAATCCTAGGCGAATAGGTTCTGACGAGGGAATGCTACGTCCAAGAGCTGAAGCAGAAAGATGGTAGGGTCACCACAGACGAAACCTCTAGGAGAAAGTAGGGTATGCACCGCTTAAGGAACCTTGGTAGGCCTCGCCCTGCCGAGCTCGAGGGGGTGCCGGAGAGTGCATGGTCCTAGAGGCCAAGGCAGAACAAGCGGAAGCTCCCTGGCTGAAGGCTCCATCTCCCCTTATTTTGTAAATTTACTATTTGAATACTGTAAATTCTTATTATTTAATGAAAGACGTGACTTTTCAGGACAGTGTAGCATACCTACTTCGAACTCTCACACCATCGACAAAATGCCGATAAGACAATCTCCAATTATCGTAATCTACAACGACAAAATCTTCGTCAAATCAATGCCTACCTTCCCTGCAATGCCAACGGACGGGAGCGGGTCCAATTTCAAGCTACTCAAACACTATAGCTCCCACGTGATCAAGGGGAGAGCCAGGCCGAACGCCACTCTACCCCTCCTGCAGTTGAGAGCGGGTCCTACCCCCTGACGGCCCTGCAGGGAAGAGCGGACCAGCCACATCGCTACCGAAAAAGTTACCTCCCTTGTAGGGTACCAAAAGGATGAGTATGCCAGAGGCTGCTTGTCCTTCCCGCAGCGGAGTGCGGGCTAGCCTCGGCTGCCTGAAGACAAAGACTTACCTTTCCTTCGATGTCAATGGGAGAGAGTGGGTTTAGTCTCAAACTGCCCGAACAACGTACCTCCCACGAGACCAAAGGGGGAGAACTAGGCCGAAGGCTATTCTCCCCCTCCCGTGATGAAGAGTGGGTCCCCCCCCCCCCGCCCCGAAGAGTGGACCAGCTATGCTGCTGTCCGAACTTACCTCCCTAGTGGGATAGCAAATGGATGAGTATAAGCCGAGAGCCGTCGGCTAGCAGGGTCATTAGGAATAGGTTAGGACCTGGCAGGGTGGACCTTAAAGCTCTGGATGACAACAATCCCCTCGCCTAACGCAAATCCCATAATTTCCTACGACAAAACTGCCCAGGCCGATCATAAAAGAAAACAAGAAAGAAGAGGAATCAAACATCAGAAAAAAAAAACAAAAAAAAACAAAAACAAGCAGCTTGGCACAGTAAAGTATAAAGCAGTTTCATTAATGATCAAGAGTTACACATGAGCCGCATGTCGACGAAACACAGATATATACATTTGCAAAAAGAAAGAAGAGCAAAGTGAAATAACGGCAACAACGCAAAGGAGCTAGGGCGTAGGAGCACATGCTTCATGCTCAGAGACCTTGGCTTTGAGAGAGTCGACCTCAGGGATGTCAGGCTTAGAGTTGTTGTGTTTGGGAACAGCTGCTGGGACGTGGCTGGGACAACAGAACCCATAAAAGCATCGGGGATCACATCCATCCCTAGCTTGCAGCCAAACTCAAAAGCTTCTTTGTCAACGGCAATCTAGGAAAGGTCAAGGTCCTGAAAATATTTCTTAAAGGCCAGCGTAAATGGCTGCGAACTCTCCAGAATGTGGTCTCGCAATGACCTAAGGCCCTCAGCACACCCATGCATCCACGCGATATCACGAACACCCACGACCAACTTCTGCTGGTTGTCCAGGCGGGAGGCAACGTCCTGCACTAGGGACAAGTCACTCCAAGTCCCTCATCTGCTAGGCGTCTTCCTTCGCCTTCTCCTTTAGCTCCTTCCGATGGCAACTGAGCTTCTCAGTTTTCTTGCAACCCCACTCCAGGGCAAGCCGGACACTCCTCAGCTCTTGCTCCAGCCATTCCCTCTCATCCCTCTCACTGCGAGCGTACCGTGGAACAGTTCAGGTTATTGCGCGAAGGGCCTAGTTTTCTTGCTCAACGGCCTCTTGGCTGTCCATGATGAAGGCTGCCATACGAGAGGAACTCTGACAATAAGAGAAGCCGACATGGAATGGTTAATAAAAGGAATCTAGAAAACAATAAAAAAAGGAAAAAGATGGGAAAATAAGTTGCAAAACCTCGTGAAAGAAGCCAGAGCATCACTTGACGACCTGGCTGATGGCTTCCGAGCAACACCCCCCATTTCCAGCTGAGCCAAGGGGGGAATCTCCACCGAACCCTCTTCATCGAGCGCTTGTGTGGTCGCCTCAGTTCGATGGGCTCCGTTAGTAACCTCCCTAGTCGCAAGGATCAGAGGCTGACCCTCGACACTTTCTACGTGAGTCAGGACTGCCTCTTTAGAAACCATTCCCACCTGGACAACATCCAGAAGGAGCCCACCTTTCGCTTGGTGCTCCACCTCCGCAACGTGATTACGAGAAGCAACGACAACCGCCCTCTTAATAACGGAGTCCAAGTCTCCGATCGACTCGAGCTCCTCTCCACCCACCACAAGAGCTGGATCATCCCGACCCATGACAGCGGGCGGAGATGCTACAGAAGGCTTTGCTGCGACCCCAGAGTCGAGGCCCCCCAGCATGGCTCAACCTCGTATTCAAAATAGCGGTTACCGGCAGTAAAACGAACAGAAGAAGAGGAGGAGACTGTCGTATCTACACCCGAGGGACGTTGTCCCGCATCATCCAACCAAGGCACCCTGATCGCTAAAGTTTCCCAAACTAGGGCGGCAAGGTCACCAGCTTTCGGAGGCATGCCACAGACACCTGTTGGTGCGGGTGGCACAATAGGGACCTCACCTGAGGGGTCTCTCGCCGATGGTTCCAAGGGTTCCAAAGGAGAAGATTCCACCAACGCCTCCACGTCAACAACACGACTGAACATTTCCACATGCACCGCCAAGACGACAGGACAATGCACCTCATGCATAGCCAACACCCACCCTTCAGGAATCGAGACTCCAGAAAGGGGCCTATCGTCGACCCCGACCCCGACCCTGACCCCTCTAAGCGAGGTTTCTTCCCCTTGCTTGTGGGATGAGGATTCGATGGGTGCTTTCAAGTAAGGGTAGTCTGAGGCTTGGCAAGAGTCACCCTATCATCAAGAAGAACATGGCTGAGGGGAGGCAAATAGACCCTCATGCTCTCCTCAGAAAGAAGGGCTTCCGAGTAGGCACTTTCAAAGTTCTTCTTCTCCCACTCCCTTACTATGGCGATACGCCTTGACTCAGTAGGAGTAGCCGTCGGACGCATTGCCTTATCCTCAGAAACCCTCCCCCAATTTGTTCGAACTGGGAACTTGCGATGATTCATCTGACCAATTGAGAATTTCCATCCACGGCTGAACACAAAAAAGAATTTCAGAGACAAGTCCTTCACCTTGCGGTATCACGGTTCCAGATTAACGAAGGCATGCGTCAACCTGAAACTGCAAATATTCCCTTTAAGCCCGCAAGACACTATGGATAAGGCGGAACTCACAGCCGATGAGGTCAGCTTGCTCTAGGTTCAACTCCAACAAAGCTCGCTGCCAGATGATGCTAGAACAAATCAAAAGCCTCCAAGCATTCGAGTGAAGCTGGGACGGGGCCAGATTGAAATGATCCACAAATCATGAACGGGCGAGGTAAAGGTAGCCTCAAGCCACATGTAAACATGGTGGGAAACAAAGCAAGTCTGGAAAAATGACCCTCGGTGTCAACGACACCCTCGTGTGGACCAAAGACCTCGAAGACCACTATTTCCAGGACCTGGTAGGTAAGGGCTAGAGATGCCAGTGTTGCAGTTTGGAAGCTCGAATGCTAGATGCTACCCAAGAAGGATGGTCTGGCATCGCTAACTACTGGTGCGTCTACCCCGCTGGAAGCCGTGGGTTGGGCTATCTTCTCAGAGGTCATTGACGAAAAGGAAGAAAGTAACAAAGAAAGAAGAAAGGAGTCTAAGGGAGAAGTATGGGAAGTTAGAAGAAAAGAAGGGCGAGAAGATTACGGTGCGGAGAAAGAAGACAAGACAATGGCCCAATCTCACTTATAAAGGAAGAAGGCAGCAGTTAATCTCCCATGCCCTATGGCAGAAGGAACTGGTACAAGACGCTTCGAATCTCAAAAAACATGCACCATGAAGCGACGTGAAGGTGAAGAGCCGCCTGATGCCCCCAATATTGACGCAACGAAAAGGACACCATAAAATACGAGCCTAATTATGGGAAGATGTGCCAAAAAAGGCGAAAAAGGAAACGTTAAGGATTGCCAAGCGATAAGGAACCATCTCAGACTTCGGAGCCAAACACACGTCATCAACGCGATCCTAGCCTCGACATCAAGATAAGTTTAAGATTAAAAAGAATTCCCACTGTAAGAGTCAGATGAGAATTGGCGGGGTAACCGTATGTGATTTTCCCTCCTTTTAGTTGGCTTGAGGGGAGCAACTAAGAGAATAAGAAAAGAAGGCCCAACCTAGCACAAATAGGCCCCTTGGCCCGGCTCGCAAGTAGACTCCCCTAGACGCAACCTCCACGTGGGAGCATACTACAGGGGATGGGGACTCGCCGTCCTAGAAATCCCTCGAACAACGTCCAACCCTTGAGTACCTGTCCACGTGAATGAGTGAGAAGTGAGGGGAACCCTCGATTCTCTAACAAGGTAACATCAATGGACCATCAAGGATACTAATAGAGTAAGGCAAATCAGAGAACCACGCCACATTAATGGTACCACTATCTGAGCTATACGCCACATGTAATACTCATGCCAAGCACCAAGCCCAAGCTAATCGTAGGTGCTATAAAATTTTTATTATGGGTTAATATGTTTGAAAAATCCACGTGAAATCTTAACGAGTAATTTTGGAGTAGGCTACAAGCTCCAAAATCTATTTCGATGGTATATGAATTTTTTTATTGGTAATAATTAGGTTAGAATTAGTTAATGGACCAAGTGTGATCTATTTATTTGGAAATTGGCCCGAAAACTTTATAGGGACAAGTTGAGCTATTTTAGCAGTTGAGTTGATACCTATTTTATTTTTTATACTCGATCCATGAAAATATGAACAAGCCAAAAAGATTATTTGAATTGCTTTAACTGGCCAAACCCTTTTTTGTTAAATTCATACGCCACCAAGATGTAGGCCCAAAGTTTTTTGAAATGGACCCAAAACCCGCAACCCACAAGCTAAGCCCAAAAGCATTGCCTTAGGCATGTGCATAACTCCATGCATGTTGATCTCTCCCTTCGCTTTCATTAGGGTTTCTTACAACGTGTATATATAGGTAACCATACACTGAGGTCACACTACATGCACAACAGTTTCTTCCATGTTGCTTGTCTCCACCACGACTCCCACTCTTTGCATGTCTCTTTCTCTGTGACCACCACCCACCACCGAATCTATTCCTCCAAGCACATTCGTTAGTACCTTCGAAAGCCACCGTAGGCCAGCCCCTTGTTTCTGAAACCACCCAATCCGTGTACGTCCATAGCACAAGACTCCCACTGCCTAGCCCAATAGCAGTCGACAACCTTGCACCGAGAGCCAACAATGTACAACAACCACCAAATGGCACGACCACTTGCACCCTTCAAGTTCTGCTGCCACCCCCACATGTAAGGCCATGAATCTACGTCTGCAGCCCCGAGAAGCATCACACGGAAGCACCACCCTTGTGGGAATAGCACAACCTTAAGCCCAAAGCCTCGCCATGCATCATTGCTTTGCACCACCACTGCAAACCGAAGCCTTTTTTTACCAAACTCAAAACAGAGTAAGCAAGTTTTTTTTTCCACACTATGCTCGTAGCCACCACGGTTGTTCAGCCACTGTTGAGGCCATGACGCCACTGCCATTAGAAGACATCGGAGGACAAGCCTCCACCTTCAGACGCTGCCCTGGTTGACGCCTAGCACCCCAGACCGTCGCACGCCTCGCTGCCTCACAGTGAGCTTCCTCTCTCCCGCACGCTGTGCTCTCTCTCTCTCTCTCTCGCAGTGCTCTGCCCACCATTACCTCGTTGTGTCTCTCCTTCCCTCTCGGTGGTATGGCCCTCATCCTCTCTCTACCTCTCTGTTACTATAACACAACACACTTTGTTTTGTTTTTCTTCAGTGTCGGTGTAAGACGTGTCAACTAAGTTGGGCTTATTTCCTCTGGTGGGTCAGTTGTGATCAAACGGATGGGTATTTCTAAGTTCAGCTAGTGGGTTTTTGGACTCGGGTCGTAAATCATTTGGGCTTGATAATGTTTTCTATAAAAAAAAAACACTAAAGTTTTTGGACTATTAAAAATTGAGCCTGCTTAAAAATATTAAGCCCAATCCACTTAAGTATTATAACAGTGTGACTAAATATTTAAAGAATTTTAAATTATGTTATTAGGTATAGATTTTTACAATTTAATTTTCAGAAGTAAATGGTGACTGTGTAATGTTATTTTGAACGCTTTAAATCTAATCTAGTCTATTTTTTTATTAAATGAACTTTTGTTGGTTACTATAGTAGATTTTTGTTATAATTATATTATCTAGTATTAAAATTTTATAGTTAGATTTCAATAGTAAATAATTTAGAATTTAATGTCTTAGTCGGAGAAATTAAGTGGATATCAATGAATTTTGGGAAGTGATAGTATTTTAGGATTAGAGGTTTTGAGGAATTAAAATATGTTATTTAAGTATTTCAGGTGCAATTAGGAAGTATGAGTTCAATTGGAAATTTACCCAAGTTACATGACTTTTCTATAAGTGACGATTGATATCTCATTGGCACCGTTGTGAGTAAATTCAAAGAAGTTAAGAAGTCCGTGTAAGTAGGGTTTCTATACTAGATTTTGCATAAAAAGAAATGAATTAGAGTTGATCTTAGAAAAATATGCATGTTTTATTATGAAAATAAATTTGAAACAACCTCAGTTATTTATTCTACATTACTTATGAAATCTGTGTAAAAGATAAAAGAATTTTTGTCATGACTGGTATAGACATGAGCAAATTTATGGCATTCTATTTCTGACAATGCAAAAAGAGCGAATTTGAAATCTGAAAAGTTGTGCATGTTATGTGAAGATGCTTTGAATTGGATTTGAATATATGAAAATGATATGAAATTGTTCAGTACTTTGTTTTGATATGATGTGGCATCTGAAAACCTTTGGCATGACTTTTTGATTCTGTTTCTGGTCACGATCCGATGATTTTGATTCCATTTTGCTCTAATATATGGCCCTGTCACGGGTGATATATGGCTTTGATATATATTCTGCTTGGTTTTCCGCAGAATGCACAACCCTACCACGGGGTTAAACATGATCTCTGTTATGATATGATGCTATGATTTTATATGATATGATACGATACGATATGATAAGACGATGATGTTCAGTCATGTTATGCCAAAAGACATTTTTAAACATGAACATTTGAAATCGTCACTCTGATATTCTGATAATGTGTTTTTGGATCTACATTTATGAAACTAAAAGGTTTTGTTTTGCATTCTGAACTCTGTGAAAAGGCTTATGTTTACATATTAATATATGTTATCTGCTTACTGAGTTATTGATTACTCATCCCTTATCTCCACAATATTTTTCAGATAATTTGAATGTTTTAGCTCAGGATCAAGATCATGGACTGTGGAGCATGGGTGAGATGATTTAAGTATAGTGGATTAAGCACATAATGTTTTTATAAGTATTGACGAATTTTATTAAGTAATTTTGTCGTGTTCTGATGACTTGGTATTTTTGGAGGTTGATTATATTGAGGTAGTTGGTTTGAAACAATAATTTTATTTGGCATTGAGAATTTGGATTTTATATATGCACTATGATATATGAAGGAAGTAACACTCAGATCCCTCCGAGATCGGGGCATTACAGCACATTAATGACGCCGTTGCAGAGGCACGCTGCATTAAAGGACTCTGACAAAATGAATAGTAAAAAAGACATGGACTCTATGGGGGCAGATACGATCTGTCCCCCATAGACTCCCTATATAAATAGCAATTTCTAAGTACAAGAATTCTCTCTGATCTCTAGACTCTCTCATCATTTATAAACTTCTAAAATACTCTACTAATTTTGGCATTGGAGACTCCCCGGCCCCAAAGCCGCCCTCTCCCAGCTACTTTCTACTTCATTTTCGTAAGCCTAGTTTTGAAGGTCTAAGTTGCTGGAACTTGGCCCAAAGGCGTACATAAAGGAACTTTACACTACTATGGTATTGTATTTTGAACTCACATTATTCCATTTCATTACACAGTACCTTTATACAACTCGAGAGGCCTAATTTTGAGGCATTCAAAATACATAACTGAAAAAGGAAATTTACAATCACAACAAATAGCAATATTTACAGCAATAAGAATTTGATCCTAGAATCATGAGAAATACAGAAAAATCTGGCGATGTTTTTGGTGACAGCTGGACTTGAGGTGGCACTTGTTTGATTTCTTCAGTTTCCTTGATACGCCCCTGCAAGAACGGGCTACCATCAGATAGGCCGATCTTGTCTCATAGATAATCTGTCCTTTGTCTTGAAAGTGGCTTGGTAAGTAAGTCTGCAAGTTGATCATTAGTGTGAACATGCCTAACATTAAGAAGTTTTTTTTTCCACCAGATCTCGCACAAAGTGAATGTCTATTTGGATGTGCTTCATCCTCGAATGTTGGACAGGATTAAAACTCAGCTGTGTTACACCCAAATGATCACACAAGAGTATTGGGGGCTGTGATAAGGTAAACTTCATCTCGTGTAAAAGAGATAACAACCACATGGACTCTGCTGCAGTCTTTGCTAAAGCTCTATATTCAACTTCTGTTGATGACTGTGTAATGGCACGTTGCTTTTTGGAACTCCATGAAATAGGTGTGTTGCCAAGAAAAATGATATAAGCGGAAGTTGATTTTCTGTCATCCAAACTTCAAGCCCAATCAGCGTCAGAGAAACATGTGAGAGCTGGATTGGATGTTTTTCTGCTATTGATTCCATGAAAAATGGTGTTCTTCAAGTAGCGCAGCAGTCTTTTAGTGGCTGTCCAGTGAGTTTGGGTAGGGCAATGCATAAACTGTGAGAGTTTATTCACTGCAAAGCTTATATCAGGTCGAGTTATCGACAAATATTGTAGTGCTCCAATCACTCTTCGGTACTCTGTTGAAGCAACAGATGAGGAACCATCAGCCAGCTTTAAGGGAACCGAAGTAGATAGAGGAGTAGTGACTCCCTTAGCTCCATCCATTCTCGTTTTAGCTAGTATATCTCAAATATACTTATGCTGAGTGAGAAACAACCCTTCGTTTGTAGGAATGAGCTCAACACCAAAGAAGAAATGTAAGTGTGATACCCCATATGATATGGATAAAGGTAGGTGGTATATGGGATCCCACATTGCTTGGAAAGGAGAAGTTCTTACTCTTTATAAGGTTCTAGTGGGGCTCCAATTGTATTATTGACTAGTCCTTTTGGAGTATAGGTCATGTGGTTTGGGCCTTCCATTGGGGTGTTACAAATGGTATCAGAGCCTATCCCAACCAGAAATGTGAGACTTGAGCCGTGCCACCTACAATGGACAGGCCCGACGAGGACGTCGGGAATTTAAGGGGGGTAGATTGTGATACTCCATATGATATGGATAAGGGTAGGTGGTGTATGGGATCCCACATTGCTTGGGAAGGAGAAGTTCTTGCTCTTTATAAGGTTCTAGTGGGGCTCCAATTGTATTATTGACTAGTCCTTTTGGAGTATAGGTCATGTGGTTTTGGCCTTCCATTGGGGCGTTACAGTAAGTATCCCAAATATTTGATGGAGAATTTCTGTCCAAGGTGAGCAATAACACTTGCAACAAATGTTGAATTATTTCCAGTGAGAATCAAATCATCAACATATACTAAGCAATAGGCAAGTATGGAACCATCATAAAACACAAATAGAGAAGAGTCTGACTTGGCATTGGTGAAACCAAATTCAAGCAGTGCTTGTTTGAGAGCAGAATACCAAGCACGGGGTGCTTGTTTTAATCCATATATCACCTTTGAAAGACAACAAACATGACTTGGTTTTTCCGGATTTTGGAAACCAGGCAGTTGCTTCATATACACCTTTTCAGTGAGATTGATTTTTCAAGGTTGAGGTGGGCATGCGATTTATGATATAGGCAGCAGTTTGAAACGCATATGGCCAATAAGAGAGGGGCATATGACCAATAAGAGAGGGGCATGTGAGCATCCGTGAGTAAGGTAAGACCAGTCTCAACAAGATTGCGATGTCGCCTTTCAGACATACCATTTTGTTGTGGAGTGTGTGGAGCGGTTGTGTAATGACTGATCCCATGAACGGAGTGATAAGATTTTAATCCGATGTATTCCCCACCATTATCAGAATAAAGACTCCTTATTTTTGTGTTAAACTTATTTTCCACAAGATTTTGAAACTGTGGAAAAATTGTTTGAACATTGGATTTATGAGTGATAGGATATAGCCAAATATACTTGGTATAATGATCCACAAAAATGACATAATATTTGGAACCATCAATACCAATTTCATGAGAAGGGCCCGAAACATCCGTGTAAATTAATTCCATGGGAGTGGTACTAGTGAGACCATGAGAATTAAACTGTTGACGATGAGCTTTATTTTTAGAACATGAAGTACAAAGAGATAATTGTCCATCCCTATTTATGGGCAAAGAAAAAACATGAATTAAATGATGGACTATTTTTCACGATGGATGACCAAGTCTTTTGTGCCATCCATCAGTGGTGGTACGTTCATGGACATAGGCAATGGCATGTTTGGAGTTTGGTGGATGCTCTGGAACTGGGTACACTCCATCTTCACATTCGCCTTTGAGTAGCGTCGCCCCCGTGATCCGATCCTTCACCACAAAATAAGTAGGATGAAATTCAAGATAAACATTGTTATGCTTGGTAAAGTGATGAACGGAAATAACATTTCTTTGAATTATGGGAACACAAAGGGTATCACGTAAATGAAAGACATGTTTAGACGATGCAAGAGATAATGAACCAATATGAGACACAGGCAAACTTGATCCATCACCAATTACCACCTCATCAGTACCATCATATTCAGAATTAATCGACAGATTAGAGAGATCGGTGGTCATATTGTGAGAGGCAGCCGAGTCAACCAAGCACTTTTTATTTTTTCCTTGAGAGGATGCGGCACAGTTTGCAGTGAAATCAGCCGAATTCATTTTTGGGCAATTCTTAGCCGTATGGCCCACTTGATCGCACCATTGACATTTAGGCTTGTATTTCCTGTAGCCCGCATTTGAGGGCCCATTTTTATTGTGCCCGTTGTTGTTACGATTCTTGTTGTAAGAGAACTTAGGGCTCACTTTAGGCTGTCCAGAAGCTTCTCCTTGCCGATTGGAATAATTTGCAGTGGGAATAAAGTTTGTTGCCGATTGCTTCTCCAGCCACTGCAGGTAATTTTCATGACCTACAAGAAGATCATGCAGTTCTTCAAATTTTAGAGAGGTCTCACGAGCACGGATGGGTCCGCAATTTCTCTAAATTCGGGACCCAATCCATTGAGGATGTAAAGAGTTAAATCATCATCCGAAACGGGATGATCAATAACTGCGAGTTCGTCGGCAACCACTTTGATTGCTTGAAGAAACTCAGTAACAATGTGATTGCCACGGGTGCTCAAGGTCAAATCCTCCTTGAGTTGCATCGCACGCGTCCGTGATTTCCTGCATATAAACGAGTAAGAGCCATCCAAGCCTCATGGGATGTTTTGTATGCAGCAAGAAGTGGGGTAATAGTGGTGGAGGTTGAGGCAAGAATAGCATGTAGGATGAGTTTGTCTTGACGAACCCAGTTGGAGTTCACGGCTTTGGAGGAAGCGGAGTTTGTTGCATCAATGGCAGGGCATTGTTTTACACCAGTGACATAATCAATGAGATCATAACCAGTGAGCAATGCTTCAAATTGAGCCCTCCACTGAGGGAAGGTAGAAGGGGTAAGTTTTTCATTGATGGTGGTTGCGGCATTGATGGTGATGATGGGTGAGTTTGTGGCAACCATGTCGCAGGAAAAAGGCAGAGATACTCGTTAGAGGGCTGGCTCTCTGATACTATAAAGGAACTTTACACTGCTATGGTATTGTATTATGAACTCACATTATTCCATTTCATTACACAGTACCTTTATACAACTCGAGAGGCCTAATTTTAGGCATTCAAAATACATAATTGAAAAAGGAAATTTACAATCACAATAAATAGCAATATTTACAGCAATAAGAATCTGATCCTAGAATCATGAGAAATACAGAAAAATCTGGCGATGTTTATGGTGACAGCTGGACTTGAGGTGGCACTTGTTTGATTTCTTCAGTTTCCTTGATAGTATGAACCCGACGTTAACGCTACCATTTGTCTGATTGAGTGTTGTGAGGAAACTAGAACTAGCCATGCACTATCCATTCTTGACTTTGAAGTTGTTCTAATTATTAAATCTTGTGATGTCCAAGAAGTTCATGATTCTAGAGAAACACCCGTACCCTTTTAGTGATCCTCATGCTTTTTTTTGTCAACGTTTGAGCGAATTCGAGGATCTTAAGTGGAAGAGAGATATATGAACCATTTCCCTTTTCTATGATGTCTTTCCCACTTGAGGCTTGAAATCTTAATCCTCTTTGTCATTGCATCATGGAAAATTGTTTGAAATTTCAATTTTGGGGGTGACACTTGACAGCGGTCGGTCCTGCAGGGAACATTTGACTAACATGACATGGACATGAAAGTTCAGCTTTTGCTTGCAGATACCGAAACACCACCTCCAAGAGCTTGTGAGTACGAACTGAATGTATGTGACCTTCATTTTTCTATTACAATTTTTGTGGAATGAACTTCAAGAGAAATTGATGTAAGGTGTATTCACTGATATGGATTAACAGGGTTATACCTTACAAGAGGTTCAAAAATATAGAGACATCCTAGATGGAGCCTTAGCTTTGACTACCTAGCTTCTAGCATTGTAACTGTGACATTGTTCACAGTGCATGATTCTTCTTGTTTACTAGACGAAGAAGTAGTTTCAACAGGATTCCTTCCTAGGCAGAAGCCAGGCTGTTTCGGCTGGGGCAATGTCGCAGTTTCACTGCTCAACATCAACACCACAGATGACATGGTTGGCCTGTCTTCAGCGCGTTCCTGGACACACAACAGGCCGACCTGTATGCATCTCATCACTTCAGATGGGGAGTATAAATCACCCAAGGATTGATCAATCAGCTCCAAACCATTTCCTCCTCTCCAATGCTTCCATGCCTGCAGCAATGTGATTTTAAATTTTTGGTTAGTGATACAGTTAGGTGAAAGAGATGTGATTACATTGAAGCAATGTCCTCTTCACTTACATGTCCAAGAAGGTTTAGTTCATTGTTTGCATAATAAAAGCCTCGGTTTTTTTTTCCACTTATAATCTCCAACACTAGAACTCCAAAGCTAAAAACATCAGATTTCACAGAAAAATGTCCATCCATTGCGTACTCTGGAGACATATAGCCACTGCACAAAATATATATTTATAGGAATGATGAGAATTGTGAAGAAAGTTGGAGTTTGGTCCAAGAAAGGCTAGAGAGATCTTGTTATGGTACTCACTATGTTCCAACAACTCTCCTTGTGTTAGCTTCTGTCTGATCCTTGCCAAAAATTCTGGCCATGCCAAAGTCTGATATTTTTGGGTTCATTTCTCCATCTAGTAAAATGTTACTTGCCTTGAGATCCCTATGGATAATTCTAAACCTAGAATCTTGATGAAGATAAAGAAGCCCTCGAGCAGTCCCGCATATGATATTAAATCGCCTTGGCCAATCCAGTAAAGAGCGTTTTGCTTTATCTGGAAATCATTGGGTATTACAAATAGGTAGTAAACCAAAGAGAGAACAAAGAAAGGTAAATTCATAGAATGCCTAACAGAGACTTACCGAATAAGACATAATCCAGACTTTTGTTCTCCATGTACTCATAAATGAGCACCTTTTCATCGATCTCAATGCAGCAACCCAGCAATCTAACAAGATTTCTGTGCTGAAGCCTTGCAATCAACCTAACCTCATTTTTGAATTCTTCAACCCCTTGTCCAGAGCTTTTTGAGAGCCTCTTTACCGCTATTTCTTGATCTTCTACCAACCTACCCTGACAATCCCACACAAACTAGTGTCAACATTAAATTTTGAGAACCTTTGTGATTTCATTCCAGGGGAAGGACGAATAAATTACCTTGTAAACAGAGCCAAAACCGCCTTGTCCCAGTTTATTTTCATCAGAAAAATCGTTTGTCGCCATTGCTAAAGTACTAAAATCAAACAATGGCAATTCTAGATCATCTATGTTGCTCTCGCCCGAGTACTCCTTCTTACTTGAAATGACAACTTCATTTAACAACAAATCCTGGCTTCTTTCACGAGGACCTGGTTTAGAGAATGTAAGAAGAACATTAAAGAAAAGGTAGTGACTTCGTTTCACTCTCATTTTGCTCACAAAAGATTACAAACTATAGATTTCTATACCTTTTCTTCGCTCTGTTTTTTCTTTCCATATCATTTGCAATCCCTTCCTCTTCCACACAAAGAAGACTGTCAATCCTGACAGTAAAACAATGCTGACCGTAATGCCTATTACCATGATTATTTCTTTCGTCTTGTCAGAGCCATTTCCAGAGTCTGCACTTCCGCTATAAGCTGAAACAAACAGATTTGTGTGAGTCACAACAAATGTATAAAAAGGCTTCTTATTGTTTTTTTATGCGTTCTTCATCACATCATAGCGTTAAAGGGTTTTCACAAGTTTGTATAGAAATGAGCAGATAATTAGCACCGCATTAAGAGAAAGCAATGCATAATTACAACCAGAAAATCTCATAGTACCATTAAAGCTAGTTGTTTTTTTTAGACAAAACAATGAACAATCTTTGTTAACTTGTATTATTCCAGTTGCACCCAACACCATAAGATATGAGAAGGTGGATAACAGTTTTCAAGTAGAAGAATCATTGAGTCAAAGAACTTAATGAAAACAATCCAATAAACAACTCTACACCAAGTACTTGAAGCATCACTTTCAATTGAACAGGCATACATGGTTCAGAATATGATTATTAAAGAGAACAGAAGGCAGAAGCCATGCAAAACGATAAGAATCCCTGAGAAATTGTCCGATCAGGCGACTTTAGGAACACCTTTCAAAAGCAGTAGATACCTAACTCACTGGCAAAAGGGCCATACAGTTTCAAAGACATATCACATCATCGGGTCAAATTCTAATTCTTTCCTTTGATATGGGACAATTACTATGCCCATGAGCCAAAACATTTCCACTCTGGGTCCTGGAAATGACAAGGAAGAAGAAAGCAAAAGGCCAAAAGGACAAACAAATATAGAGACTTTGATACACAGGACAAACAGTGTAGGGCATTATTGATGTAAGTTAAGATGGTGTGTAGCAGCAGCATGGGCATATTTTGCAATAAAAAATTTCTAAAAAAAAAAAAATTCTCAATTTTCTTGGAAACAAAAATTACCCGCAATTTCAAATGCTTTTGAGTTTTACTACAAATCAGCAACCGTTCACATCACACACCATACACGATATGAAAATTTATTTATTTATTTTTCATAGGGTGTGAGAGTGTTTTTCATAGAGTGTGGAGTGTGGGGTGGTGAATAGTGACTGATGAGAATAATTTTCAACAAATCTTCTCCACACTCTACTATTTATCACACACTCCACACACTTAGTGTATTTGAGTTAAAAAAAAAAAAAAATTTGAGTGCATGGTGTGTGGAGAGTGTAGGTAGATATGTAGAATTGCTCAATAATTTTTCATCAACAAAAACACAAAATGGAAACTTTACACCCTCAAACTTCCAAACCCTTGACATATTGTGTCTAACATCAACTTTTTTTCATATACTTTAATGCTCAGAATTGCATGAGAAAATGAGAATAAAAAATTTAATTTTTTTGATAGTTAAATCGTGTAATATATTAAATTTAAAGGATTTACTATGTATCAGCCAGTATTCACTCACACATCCCACATCTATAGTTTTTTTATAGAATGAAAAATTTTTCATAGGGTGTAGAGTATGGAGTGCTGAATAATGACTGATGAGAAATTTTTTTTTAAACTTAATAATTTAAAAAATACCGGAAAGGAGTAGTGGGTGCTAAGGGACAGCAACCACCAAAGTCAAAAACGACGGCCCAAAAAGCGTTAGGATTTGGACCCCAAAGGGCCAAAAGCATTAATGAATAGTGGGGCCCTAAGTAGTAGTAGTTGTAATCTGTGTCACTCTCTGTGGGTCTACCTATCTGTTTTTTTGTTGTGTCCACCAAAATAGAATTAAAGAAACACTTTATCAAACTTTATTTGTATTACCCAACCAATCAAGGGGAAAAGTAAAATTTATCTTTTAATTTGAGGGGAGACAGCCATTATATGCCATCTATCAAACACACGAACCTTAATCACCGGAAGATACTAGATATCCATAAACAAAGCATGTCTCGAATTTCAAATCGTGTTTGAAATTCGAATAGAATGATGTTAGATATAATTTTAAACGTATAAGTGCGTGTGCACCTTTTAAAAAAAAGGTAGAGAAATTTAATTTTTTTCATATAAATTTTAGATTTATTTTTTTAAAAAATAAAAAAAAAATTCCTAAGATTTAGTAATTCATAACATGCATGTGATGTGACTTTAGCAGAACTCGTGTTGATGATGGGGGTGAACGTGAAACATTGCTTTGTGTGACTGTCCGGTCTAGCTAGACTATAAATTGGATCTAGGACCCACAAAATGGTGGGTTTGGTTTCTGATCTAAACGGACGGCTACAAAGCTAGTAGCTTTAAAAGCATCTTGGCTGAATACAAAATAAATACTTACTATAAATTTTATGCCATCTCTCTCCGGTTGTTATCAATCATAAATTCTACTTTTATTATTATTGTCCTTTCAAATCTTCCTGCCTTGTGTTTCAATCCGCATGAGAATATAAAGAATGTGTTTTTTTTTTATTAAATATTTAATATTATTTTAAAAAATTAAACGAAGATTTGACAAGTGTGACAAGACATAAAATTTTTATCTTATTTTATTTCATTATTATAATTTTTAAAATTTTTCACATAAAATATAATAAATAATTCAACTTTTTCAAATCTCAATTTAACTTTTTCAAATTCGAAAAAAATAATAATATTAAAAAATAATATTTAAAATTTTCATCTAAAATAAAAAATTTTGTATCTGAATTTTTATAAAAGGCTTAATAGCAGAACAAGTGCAGCATCAAACTCAGTATTAAACGAAATTAAATTGAGGCATAGGACAGAAAATATAACACATAAGTAAGAATAAGATTAGGAACAAAGGCAGATACGAACATACCAATTTCAGATGCTGCCAATCGAACGTAGAGATCTTGGCCACTGCCCTCTGTATAGGCTCTCATGTCTACGAGCTCACTGGTCCATGTCACACACCCAATTCCTCCATCGTTGATCCTGTAGTTGGCATAAGCAGTGCAAGAACAATTCTTGAGGCACATTTCTGAACAATCCTCGATACTCATGGTCTTGTCCACAAAAGCTGTCGTTGTCTCCGGTAGTTTCATGTTCTTCAACGGCAAGAATCGGTCACTCCGACAACCCAATGTCGTGTTCCTCACACACCCACCAGACCCATCTCTCAGATTCCAGGCCTGCAAGTTCTTGGGATAAAACCCTTTCATGCATCTGCAGACAGGCGACGCGTTCGTGTCGCAGATGCCATATGGGCCGCACTCTTTGTAGCTATCGCATTGATCTTTGGGGGCATACCAATATGAATTCCACTCCTGGCTGCTCTCGATCCACGTATATCGTTCAAGATAACCGGTTGAATTCATAATCAACCGAGAAATTAGAGACGCATTTGTTATGGAAAATGAGTAAGTTACCTCGTGTTCATCCATGATAAAGCTGAATTTGAGACCATTCAAAGGTGCCATTTCCGGTACCCCACTGAACCTCATGCCGTTCCAAGGCCCGCTTCGGTACTTTGGTTCTTGGTTGTTGAGCAAGAAAATTTCCGGGAATCCATGGATATCTAACTTGAATGAGTAGTCTCCCGTTGAAGGGTCCTCCGCGCTCTTCCAAGAAGTCAGGTTCCATTCGAAACCAGAGTCGAAGTTCGACCCCATCTTCATATCCGGTAACAGAGTGTCCGTAGGATAATCGAAGCTCTGCCATAGATGCTTTTCGGGGTCCTTTTCGCTCGTTTCTCGGACCACAAGATTTCCTGAATCTAAAAGCTGTACAACTGGATCAACGACTTCCTGGGTTTGCTTGGACGACCAAAGTATGGTCCCAACTTCGTCGACGACGATGATGTTTCCACGGTCACCGATCTTGAAGGTGCCGGAAGATGATTTTGAAAGTGGTTTGTCTTTGTTTGCAACCCAAACAACTGTTTTACCAGGGATTTTCTTGTACCATATTCCAAGGTACCACTTTGAGTTGCCTGGATCGAAGAATCCCAGCTCAAAAACCTGGCCGGGGGAGACAAGGGTCTGTCCATTTGTGAGAGATTGAGTTGCAGTCAGGGAGCCCAGAGTGAGAGAGATGGCCACTTTGGGGAAGAAAGTGAGGCATAAAATGGTAAAACAATGGAGCTTAGCGATATCTTTCATAGTTCACTCGGAGGGTTCTCTTCTCTCTGAAACTGAAAGCGTTTGATTTTGGGGGGGGGGGGGATTTCGTGTTCTTCTATGTTGTTGAAGCCATCTGGTTTTCTTTGATAGGTAGAGAGGAAAGCGGAGCATGACGACCTTGGCCTTTTTTATTTTCTTGGTCCTCCTTGTGTCTTCTTTGAATAAGAATTTTCGGAGTATGACGGCGAAAATTAAAAGATTTTTGTCTGTATCATGGGCTCCAAACATAACTTGGGCTTGCAAATTAATTATGAGGTTTTAGTCCACAGTTCAAACTGACTCAGAAAGATTCCAAATTAGAATATTGATTTGATCTTATTTTTATATTTTTATTTTTTATGAAAAACTACGAAGACTCTGGTAAAGCGACATGTTTTCTCATCAGGGAAAACTTCAAATTTTGGTAACATCATCCCATTACACGGATAAAATACGCACATTTTTTTATAGGTAGGATGTAATTTTATAAATTATTTATGCCTAAGGATTCGAACTTTATATTTAGAGGAGTATATAAGCAAGATCATGATTCTTGTCCCATATTATTGTTGTCAAATACAGGCCCATGGAAAAAAACATATTTCCCTCTGTCTCTCTCTTTCTTTGGTGGAGTCTCTCCACTCCACTCTTTTTTTTTCTTTTTTTTTTATTATTGTACTTGTTAATGCATATATTTGTACAACAGGCCAGAACGGAGGAAAGAATCATCCCAGCCCACAATGATAATTCAGGAGTCAATATGGTGCTCTAGGCATTCATCCATAAAAATAAATAGTAAATAAGCAAATAAAAGACAAATAAATAGAGACACAGAGACTTACGTGGTTCGACATAAGGTCTATGTCCATGGGTTGTTTGGGGGCGAAATCCACTATAATATATGATTTTACAATCTCTCATGCCCTCATGTATCTGTCAATTGCAGATCCACTCCTGACGAGACCCTTCAGATGGGGTATGTCTTTGAGTACGATACTGAAACCCTTTTGAACTCTTCTATGCTATCCAGGAAAGTTCTCATGACTAGTTACAACATTAGTTTTTCATAGTTCCTCTTTGGCGAGTAGTCGTTTCTCGCCTTCAGCATTAGTGCAAAACTCGCCCAAGCTCGCAGTTAGTACAAAACTCTCCCGAGCTCGCCCGTCCCTCTGATTTATTCTTCTCGTCCTCACAGTAGGCGGCTTTGCTCACTTGCCTACCATGGTGGAGTTCCTTATCTCTATCTTGCTCTGGGACATATCAGCTAGATCCCCACATGGTGCCTACTCGCTCAAATGTTGGACTAGCTGCATTCAGTGTCTCTTGCTGCTGGTTCTTAAGACTATTGGAGTGCTTCTAGTCTTTGCCTTTCCTTCAACTCTATAAATGGTTTGTCCCCTTTCCCGTTAGTTAGGACCCTCACACTCACGTTTGCACAGTATAGAAGGTTGTGACAGTCTCACGGTGGTGTGATTATGACAGTTGGTTCTTGATCGTGACTAAGGGAGGTGGCATGAAGGAGGCGTTGCAGTTGAGACTGGTGAAGTGCAACAACTTTCATGTTGCAAGCATGATGGTTTTATCTTCTTGAGTGGTGGCCTAAGGCTAAGTTGTTTTCCCTTCTCTTGGCCTGACTTGGTGTTGCTATGGAGGAGGATGGATGTGCGGGGACCAAACTAGTTTGTTTGGTGACTGCTTCCAACGGTGCTTTTGGGGGCTGCAGTGCTTGTGTGGCTCATTGGATAGGCGGTTGACGAAGCAGCCTGATTGGGTGAGCGACTACTACTATGGCTTATAGTGGAGAGGATCATGGGGTCGCAGCACAAACCCTAGCAACTGGCTATATAAGACAACTCACGTGGGTTATCCAATTATTCAACGTGCATGTTGACCGTGAAGTTTGTATGTTGGCCATGCTAAACCTACTCGTCAATATTCCCTAGCCCAACAGAGGCATATCGGTTCCATTGAGGCTCAAGTATTCTAAATGATATATGTGAATTAAATCAAGTAGATATATATATATATATATATATATATATATATATATCTTTTAAATGATGAGATGTGCCTTGTTTGTCAATGTCTAGGATTCACACAAAAGTGAGATTTATAAGTGCAATAGAGACAAAACGCTTTTGGTGAGATAAAGGGTGGTGTGACTTATCTTGTATTTTGGAGACTTCCTCTTTGAGTCAGACGATTTTTTGCTCAGAGATCAATAAATCGTATCCTACAGATGGCTCCAACTGTTAATGCAAAAATTTACACAACAGACCAGAATGGAGGAAAGAGTAATTCCAACCTATGATAAATTCGAGCGTCGATATGGTGCTATAAGCATTCATCCATAAAAATAAATAGTAAATAAAAAAATAAGTAATAAATAGAGAGAGACACAGAAATTTACGTAGTTCAACATAAAGCCTACATCCATGGATTGTTTGGGGGCGAAATCCACTATAATAGGATATTTTACAATCTCTCATAGCCTCACGAATCTCTCAATACAATAGAGGATTTTACGGTTTTAGGAGGTGAAAATGATGCCTCTCTTGAGAGAAGATACTTTGGAGTCACTGTGCGTAGTGGAGGTCGTACGTAGAGAGTATGTAGATTTGTAGTGATCTCCTCCTTTTATAGATGTCTGTTTCCTTCTTTGGAGTAATTGTGTTCTACTTGTCTTATGTCGCTTTCACCTTTTTGTATCTTAGTCAACTTGTTTCCGTTGATCTCTTTCTTGTCTTATATGTCGGCTTTATCTCTTTCCTTTTTATTAGTGATAGATTTTTAATGGTCTGGAAAAACAAGAAGCAACTAAGCTAGAAATAAACAAAGGGGAATGAAAATATACAAGGCAAAGGAGATCATTGCAAGTGGAAAAAAATAGAAAGCCATGAAGCCAAGTGTGATTCTAGATGAAAGAAGCTTGCAATCACAAAAACCTAAGGAATGCGAAAGGAGAGAACAAATATAAAACAAATCATATGTTCTAGCAAAGGAGAAAACCAAATAGATCAATCATGGTGTACGTGAAGTGCAAGAAATATACAAATAAGACATAAACATAGATAATGGACAAGATTGGAAGTAAAAGGGAGACCAAGGCACATAATGTAATTGGATCCTGCATTTGATATTTAAAATTATTAGTGCTACATATACTTACTAATTATACTCACAAAAAACATACAAGACTTATTTTATCAGTTTTCTTTTGAAATTCAAATTTCATATTACAATAACATTCATGTGACGCCCCCAAATTTCGTTTGGGAGATTTGACGAAACTTGAAGCATTAGGACATGCAACACAAGGTTACCTACCCCCTGTTCATGACAGATAAAGATGCAATGCACCCAACATGCAACTAACAATATGCAATATTGCAACAGATATTTTTTTTTCTTTGAGCAATACTATATACCAGAAGTAATATATCCAAAAACATAAGCATGCTTCATAAAATTCACGTGATAACTAATACCCAAAATGTTACAGTACTTATCCAACAGGTCTGTAAGATATATAGTACTGGTGATAGAGCTCCTAAGTACATCAAAAACTAAGGTAACTGCTAGGTTAATCCATCGAGTAGCTTGCACAACTCACAAACAGAGCATCAAAGTGATGGGCTTCGCGTCATGCTGTCGCTGTCTAGCCGATCGCCTCCAGTCGATCATCTGCCGGGTCTCCTGATCCTGGCGCATGATCTATTATTCCGGGGGGGGGGGGGGATGGTAGTTGGGTAACTGAGACTACCACAGTGAGATTTGATTACAAATCTCAGTAAGTTAACGAACAATTTAAACTGACAGTTTAAATATGCATGAATGCATAATCATAAATATAGACAGAGCATGGACTAAACTTGAAACTCGAAATGACATGAACTAATATGAGAAAAACTGGATTGACGTGAACTTAAACATGACATAAAGCTGAACGTGAACTAAACATTAATTGAACTTGAACTTGAACTGAATATGAACTGACTGAAATCTAACATGAACTGAAATGAACGTTAAATAACATAAATTTGAACGTGAACTACATGAACTAATTGTATTCTTATCTCATGGGATTACCATAATCAAGTTATTGTCTCATGGGGTTACCACGATAGTGTAGTCTTGTCTCATGGTGTTATCATAATTTAATAATAATGTCTTGAATTATAACCTGACAGTACGTGGACGTAAAATGACTAGACTTGAAAAATATTGTTTTGTTGGATATACTTTGAACTTGAGACATGACCTGACATGAAATGAAAATGACAGATAGACAGACGTAAGGTAATGTGCCATGTAAATGAGATGAATGACCTGCATGACATGAAACAGACAAACATTTTGTAACATAACATAATGTGTAATAGATGAACATTTTATGAGATGGCATAACATGTAATAGATAACATTGTGTGACATGGGATAACATGTGATGGATAACATTGTGTGACATGACATAACATGAATAGACAAATATTGTGTGATAGAATATATTGTGTAACAGATAAATATTGTAGTGACATGGCATAACATGACATATATGATAACATAAGACATAAACAATAGTTCCCTTACCAATTACACATACTAATCTAACAGTAGGTTAGAAGCTAACTTACAGTGATTGTCGTGTTTATAAGAAAAAGTACGAAACATGAGAAACTGTAAGAAGGAATTCTAAATGTTAGAAACTTGATCACGAATAACTTAATAACTTGAAAAATGCTGACTTAGATTAAAATGACCATATTACCCTCTACATATGAAAAAATGACTATTTTACCTCTAACTTAAGGATTTCACATCCTAACATATAAAATCACCAAACTTTACATGAGGAATGTAAATTTTATCCTAAAATCAAATATAAACTTAGAAAAGTTTAAAACCAATCACAACTATGAAAAATACCATAAGGCCGAAAAGCTCCAAAGGTCATATCTCTTGATTTTGTTGCAGTTTCATCCGACTTTAAAACTTATGCTCAAACCAAAATATTGCAACAAAGATCCCAATATCCTGAGCTTAAAAACATGCTTAAAACTTCGAACAAAATCTACTTCACAAAACACAAAAGTTTTTAAGCAAAAAGATTCAAGCTTTTAACCAAAACACAAACCCTTAAATCTCAAGGTTTTGACTATTTTCAAAATATCTCCAAGAACTCCAAAAGTTCAAAACAATTATTCTAATATGTTTATAACACACTCCTAAGAACTAACATGCTTTGAATCAATACATAAAAGTCATCAAAAATCACAAAATCTCACTTAAAGTACTCATCCAACACTAGACAAAAACAATTTATTTTTTTTTCTCAACTTTGATTTGATCAAACACTTGGTCCGAGACATACCTTGATAAAAAGGTCAAAGCAACAACATCACATGGCTAAAAATAAACCAAAACATGTATCTAACCGAAATCATCAAACTTTTGATCTAACCGAGAATTCTCTTGCATAAAAGTTATATCCTCACAAATCAACTCCTAAAATCTTCAAACCTCCTAACATGTATATCAAAAGCTTAGGATCATCAAATAAAAATATCAAAATTATTGGAGTAAGATTAAACTACAAAAGATCCAAGCTTTCATAGAACAGAAACTATTTCACTCCTTTTAGTTTCTTATTTTCTAGATCTAAGAAAATATTTCATCAAAAACTACACTCCATAAAAGTTTTGAACCAATATCTGTCCATTAGCTTGGTAAAAAACTCCAAAATACAATATAGTATCCAGTTTATCTCCTAGAATGCTTTCCATGGTTAAAACAACTTTTCACTGATAAAATGACCATGAAATCAAACATAAAAGATACCAAAAGAAACTAGACTCAAAGAGAAATAACTTTCATGATGAAGCTTCATAAGATAAAACTTACAAAAGCTTCAAAAATTGTGCGAAAGAAAACTCAGAAAACTGCCCGAGAGAAAACTCTGAGTGTTCTCCCGAAGAACGTAAGTGAAAGGGATGAAATGAGTGTGGAAATGGCATGCATGCCTCTTACACATTCTAAAGAGTGAAAGGAGGGCTTGAGTGACATTTGGGTGATGGTGGTTTTGGCCAAAACAAGGGGTAAAACAATGGGCAATTGTGAGTGGTTTTCAGCCAAGGAAGCTTCCAAGTGAAGGGTGGTCGTAAGGTGGCCTTTGGTCTTCAAATCATGTACGACTTTGTGGCTGCCTTGGGCAGTGGGTGGTCAGCCAAGTGTGGGAGGAAACTTCCCCAACAAGTTTTGCTAAGGTAGTCCAAATTTGTGGGCCTTAATGGGCTTTAAACAAGTGGTTTTTAATTTGGGGTTTAAAGAGGGTTTGGTTAGGGTTTCAGATGCTATCAAGTCCAAATCTAATTTTTTTTTGCCCAACAAAATTTTTAAGGTTTAAAGGGTTAAATAATGATGTCGTAATATGAATTTGTGGGATTAATAGCATGTAAAAATGATTTAATCAAGTGATTAAATACAATGCTAGAAATCAGATTCATTTAGGGTTTGGAATCAAGTTTGGGGTTTTGGAGAAATCGTTTAGGGTTTCGGTTTCAACCAAACTTTTGGGGTTTCAATTGGATTCTAAGTATTTAGAGTTTCACTAGGGTTGAAATCCTATTTGGTTTGGCACAAAATAGATGATTGGATGGAATAGTGTTTTGCTTAGGCGGTATGATCTCACGCATTGATTTCCTTCACATTGACCATATCAGAGTCACATATTTGGTTGAATTCAATAATATTTTGTATTGCATTGCTAGTAATATTTATATACAGTTTGTATAGGAATCTGAGAGAATAAAACCTGTTACAGAACTTGAGAGAAAAACTAACAAAGTTCCCTATGGTTCCACTACAGTGGCCTTTGATGATGTAGCTGTAAGAGAATACACTGCATGACTTAGAAATATTCACTCACTTATTTCATTGGCTGATCAGTATGTGTATATATACAAGATCCTTAGAAAACTATTTTAGGAAATAATTACAGCTGTTACTCGACAATTAAGCTATACAAGAATCTCGGCTAATAACTACACAATCAATTATGATTTGAACAGATCAGAGACTTTATTCACATGGCTTGATTTGAGGCTAGAATTATGAGGCTTTGACATGATCTTGATTTTGGCAATCTTCCTTAATACGCCCCCGCAAGATTGAGCTTCCATCTTCAAGACCAATCTTGGTGCATGGCATTTCAGTCCGTTGTCATGACAAAGACTTTGTCAATAGATTAGCAAGTTGATCTTGAGTGTGAACGTGTCGAACATGAACTTTGAATGAGTTCTCTAACAAAGTGCAGGTCAATCTGAATATGTTTCAATTTGGAATGATTGACTGGATTAAAACTTAAATATGTGGCATCAAGGTTATGACACAGCAGCAATGGTGGCGCCTTTAGTGGAAATCCAAGTTCATGGAGTATGGAATTCAGCCACACTATTTCAGATGCTGCATTGGCAAGGGTATAGTATTTAGCTTCCGCCGATGACCGTGCAACAATTCGTTGTTTATTTGAGCCCCAAGAAATTGGATTTGTGCCAAGGAAACTAATATAAGTCAAAGTAGAGGTTCCATCGTCAACATTCCCTGCCCAGTCTGCCTCAGAAAAAGTTGTTAAAACTGAATTTGCATTTTTATTGAGCTAAATACCATGAGAGATTGTTTGTTTCAAGTAGTGAAGCAACCTCTTTGTGGCTGTCCAATGTGTTGTTGTCGGCTTATGCATGAATTGAGAGAGCTTATTAATAGTAAACGAGATGTCCGGTCTCGTCAATGAGAGATATGGAAGACTGCCTATGACATGTCAAAATTCAGTGCTGTCAACTGATGCTGTGCCATCAATCAATTTCAGAGAATTAGTGGTGGATAAAGCAGTGGACACATCCTTGGCTCCAAGCATATTTGTGGTGGACAACAGGTCATGAATATAATGATATTGTGATAAAAAGAGACCAGCTCGAGTGGGAATAACTTCCACTCCTAGAAAAAAACTAAGAGTGCCTATGTCTTTTAGGGAAAAGTTTTCACCCAATTGCTAAATAATGGAATCCACAAATTGAATGTCACTGCCAGTAATCACAAGATCATCAATGTAAACCAGAAAATAGCAGGTGATGGAGCCATTTTTATAGAGAAACATGGAGGAATCAGCCTTGGAATTTTGAAATCCAAGAGGGAGGAGAGCATTTCTCAAGGCTGTACACCATGCCTGAGGGGCTTGTCAAAACACGTAAATTGCTTTTCTCAACCGACACACATGATCAGGCTTACTCACATCTTTGAACCCTGGAGGCTGCATCATATAAACCGTTTCAGTGAGGCTTCCATGTAAGAAAGCATTGTTAATGTCCATTTGCCTCAAAGCGCACCCATTCATCATAGCTATAGTCAAAACACATCTAATGGTGGCCGGTTTAACGAACTGGACTAAAAGTTTCTTTGTAATCGAGTCTGGGTCTTTGATTATAGCCTTTGGTCACAAGCTTGGCCTTAAACTTATCCATTGAACCATCAGCTTTTCTTTTTACTCTAAATATCCATTTACAACCCACTAGTTTACAATTTGGGGGGGGGGGGGGAGGTTATGGAACTAATTCCCAAGTTCCATGTCTCATCAGAGTAGTGAGCTCATTTGACATTGCATCACGCCACTAAGAGTGGTTCACTGCTTGATTCACACCAGTCGGTTCAATTGCTTGGGGAGTGGTGTGTTTGGAAGCCGAATGAAGTTGTTTGGGCTTTAAGATGTTATTCATGGACAGAGTTATCATTTTGTGAAGTCGAGGGTTTTTAGTTTCAACACATGAAGTGGGTGTGGGCTGAGGCTGATCGAGACTAGGATTGACAACCATGTGAGGGTGATTTGGAGTGATTGATGAAGGCAACTTTTTAAGCAAAGCATGATCATGAGATATTAGTGCATCCGAATGGGAAATAGAATCATGGAAATCATCAGATGAACACAAAGGAAGAGATGAGACACAGGGGTTACCTTGAGGTGATGGGAGATCGGCGCGAGCATCTTCACGAAGCACATGTGGTGGTGCTGGATCGGGATGTTGCAGAGATGGAGCTGCTTGCATTGGCACACGCACAGGTTGAGAGGGGAAGGAGATGAAGGTATTAGGGCACATATGTGAGGCAGAAGTATGGGTTACGGTTTGAGTTGGGTTTTGGGCTATCATGGGCTGAAATGAAGTTTGGGTCTCATTGAACAACACATGCCGAGATACATAGGTTTTGTGTCTTTTGAGGTCCAATTAGATGTAAGCATTTTGAGTTTGGGAGTATCCAAGAAAGAGACACAGAGTGGATTTGAGCTGCATCTTGTGAGTGTTGTAGGGCCGTGTAAGGGGATAACAAAGGGACCCAAATTTTTTAAGTTTTAGATAATTTGGTTTTTGGCCAAAAAGGGTCTCAAAGGGAGACTTGTTGTTGAGAAGGGGAGTTGGTTGCCTATTTATGCGATACATGGCGGTCCGAAATTCATGAGGCCAATAGGAAAGAAGTAGGGAAGCATCAAGAAGTAATGTGAGACTGGTTTCAACAAGATGGCGGTGACGACGTTCGGAAACTCCATTTTGTTGTGGTGTGTAAGGGGCAGTTGTATAGTGGCTAATACCATGAAGTGTCAAAAATGGTTTGAGAGTGATGAATTCACCTCCATTGTTAGAGTAAAGTGTTTTTATTTTTGCTTGAAAACAGTTTTCAACAAATTGTTTGAATTGTGGAAAAATAGTTGACACACCTGATTTGGTAGCCATGGGGTAAAACCACATGTATTTCATGTAGTGATCCACAAAAATGAGGTAATAACGTGAACCATCAAGAACGGTAGAGTGTGCGGGTCCCCAAACATCCATATAAATAATTTCAATTGGACCATTACTCGAAAGACTAGTGGTGCGAAAAGGTTGTTTATGAGTTCTATTGATAGAACAAGAGCGACATAACATGGACATTTTATTTTTAGTGGTGGGAAGATAGAAAGTGGTAACAAGATTTTGAACAACTTTATAAGAGGGATGTCCAAGATGCTTGTGCCACCGGTCAAGCGATGTCTGTTCATGCACATTAGCAACCATTTTTGAAGAATTTCCCACTAGTGATTCTAGAAAGATGTAGACACCTTTCTCACATGAACCTCTTAGTAGGAATGCCCTTGTGGTCGGTTCCTTCACAAGAAAATAGGATGGGTGAAATTCAACATAGACATTATTTTGTGTTGTAAAATGATGAACCGAAATCATTTTTTTTAAGATTTGGAAAACAGAGTATCACACAAAATAAATGTTTGTTTGGGTGAGTGTATAACTAAAGAACCAACATGTGAAACAACCAAACCTGAACCATCACCCAGAACCACTTCATCAGTGCCGTCATATTTGAAATGAATAAACAAATTTTGGAGATCACCAGTAATATTATCTGAGGTAGCGGAGTCGAGAAGCCATTTTTACTCTATTGTGGTAGAAATGGTCGTACTGTTTGCTGTGATTTCATTGGACTACAGCTAAGGACAATCTTTGGCTGTATGGCCCAACTCATCACAAAATTGGCATTTGGGCTTATATGGTCGCTAGTTGTTATTGGGCTGACTGAACCCATTTGAGCGGCGTCCATCACGGTTTCCATTTCGGGCTTGTCTTAGCCCTGACTGATGTTGTGGCCCAGATTGCTTACTAAAGCTCCTCTGCTATCCTCCTGATGAACCAGGCTTCCTGGTTGTATAATTTGTAGCTATTACCAACTGCTGAGTTGTTGCTTCAAGATGGCACAAGTAACTTTCATGGCCGACAAGGAGGTCGTGAAGCTCCTCAAAAGCAAGGGACTTTTCTCGTGCTGCAATTTCCCAGAACTCAGAACCTAAGCCATTCAAGACATAAAGAGTTAGGTCATCATCGGAAATATGATGATCTGTAATGGCAATCTCATCTGCCAAAGCCTTCACAACATGCAGATAGTTAGAGATAGACAGATTTCCATGTTGGATTAAAGTGAGTTCCTCTTTTAATTGCTTCGCGAGTTCGTGATTTGCTAGCATACATAGTGTTTAATTTTTTCTACGCTTCATGGGACGTTTTTGCGATGGCGATGAGTGGAGTGATGGTGGGAGAAGTCGAGGCAAGGAGAGCATTGCTTATGAGTTTATCTTGCCTAACCCAGTGGGTTTTGTGGAAGGCAGATGTAGAAGGGTCACTCGGAGAGGGGCATTAGGAGATGCCAGTGACATAATCAAGCAAATCATAGCCTATGAGTAAGGCTTCAAATTGGGCACGCCATTGAGGAAAAATAGGAATTAATTTTTCATTGATCTGAGCAATGATATTTAGAGCAACAAGAGTGTTTTCGGTGGAGGAATTTGGGTGAGTATTGAGGTGAATTTGGGGTTGCTCTGAGGAGGAAGACATTGTAGATGTGATACCCTATATTTTAGTGTATTTGAATTGAATGATTATTTTAATTAATTTAAATATTTTTTTCTCTTATTTTAAATTTATCGGATTTCTCGTTGGATTTATTTTATGATCTTTAAGTTCTGAGATTTATTATGATGTGCTTTCTTGGTATTAATTATTATTTTGTATTTAAATTGCTCTTTACTTTAAATTGGTTTAATGTTGGATTTTAAAATTGTTGTGTTGTTAGATTTTTATTATTATTTTATTTTAACTAGTCACGGCATTTAAATTATTTTATTCAACTTACTATTTTGAAATTCTTTTCGTTAGATCAGTTTTGTGATCCAAATTGTGAGGATTGTACCTTATTTCCTTCCCTTACTATTTCTTTTTCCTTTTTTTTTTTCTTTCATTCTTCTCTTCTTCTTTTTTTCTCATTCTTTTCCTTTGCTTCTTTCCTCCCGCCTGTGACACCCCCTCCACTTCTTCGTCTCATCCAGTGCTGCCGCAAGCCACCGTGGCCAACACCGCCTTCCCAGTCTCTTCCCCTCTAGTCGGCGACCATCCCCCTCCATTTTCAGCCCAGCCCGTGCCGCTGTTAGTCCCCACCCACGATTGCAAGCCGCGTGCCATTTTCATTCCAGCACCGGCGTCACGCCACCATTGGCCACTATCTTTTCACCACACCACTATCGACCCTCCAGCCACCCAAACCACCATTTCTCAAGTCTGATCCGCCACCAGTGAAGCCCATCCGTTGCATTTTTCGATTTGTGCTTTTTGACTTTCGACCGCCACCCACGGCCAACCACCACTACTAGTAGCTTCACCGACACCTCTAAGCATTTCCCTAGCCCTCCCTAGTCTTCGTTTGTCTCTGTTCAAAAATTGAATTTTTGAGACCCATGGCAATAGTCCAAAATACACTGTTACGTTGTTGTGTCGCCACTTCTAGCGCCATTTTGATCATTCAAAAATTATATTTTAGCACTGTAAGTAATTTTCCAAAGAATTTCTTGAGATTTAAGATATTTTTGCACTAACAAATCTTCTACAGCCTGGTTGGTTGTGTCGGACATTGAGTCTGAGGGGTATGGGGGTGGGTTGGATGTGAGGATGCATTGTTTATTTAACTGAATTATGCTTATGTGCATTTATGTTGTGGTTGGCATCATGACATTTATTGCATCATTTCATGCATGCTTATGTGTTGTGAATGAAAACTGAGTTTTCATGTGAGAGATAATTTGGGCATGTTTGAAATGAATGGATTGAATGGTTTGAGAGAGAGGAAAAAGGGACCGTAGAGATGGTGGTAGAGTCCTGCCTGCCATTCCCACCTACGATGCACGTGGTAGGGATGGTGGTAGAGTCCCGCCTGTGATTCCCGCCTACAGTGCTCTGATAGGTATCCCTTGTGTGGAAAGGAACTGTAGTGATGGTGGTAGAGTCTTGCCTGTGATTCTCGCCTACTGTGCACACAGTAGGGATGGTGGTAAAGTCCCGCCTACAGTGCACGCGGTAGGGATGGTGGCCTACGATTCCCGCCTACAGTGTCCGATAAATGATTATGTTGGGCCATTTTTCGAGAAAATGATGGTTTATGATTTAATGGTTACGAGCACCATTTTCTGGGAAAATGGTTGGTTTATGTTTGGGTCATTTTCTGTGAAAATGGCGATTATTATTCATGGCATGTTTTGGGTCAAATGAGATTTTTGGCGTGCATTGGAAAATAATCATTTTCGGGGAAAAAGAGGGTTTTGGGTCACATTCATGTTTTGTCATGTGCACACACGTTTGTTGGATGCAATAATGTATTTTTATCTCTTGGTTTGTTTGAGTAATTACTTACTGAGTTTCAGAATCTCATGGTATTCAACACCTTGCAGTTCCGTTTTATGGAACTGTAGACTTTCATGCAAATGAGGACGATGAGCCTGAGGCTTTGGCTTTGCCAGAGGAGTGATCTGGGATTGCTCTCGTGTATCTAGATTTATTTTCCCACTTGTTTTGTATTTTGCCCTTTGTATTATATTTTTGGGATAACTGTATAACTCCATTATGTACTACTTTTATTTTGGTAACTTTGTATTTAAAATTCTGGTACTTAGTTGACTTATTTAATTTATCCACTGCGTTTTTGTTGTGCACTTTCTGCATGTACACAAAATTTACACTTTTCGTTGGGACGCGTGACCCGTGTTGTCATCATCCCAACGTCACGTTTCCCGTATTTTCGTACGTGAGAGTCGGGGCGTCACAGTAGAGTTGGGAATGATTGTCTTGTTTGAGGCTGGCTCTATTGATACCATGTAAGAGAATATATTGCACGACTTGAATAGAAATATTCACTCACTTATTTCATTGGCTAATCAATATGCGTATATATACAAGATCCTTAGAAAACTATTTTAGGAAATAATTACAGCAGTTACTTGACAATTAAGCTATACATGAATCTCAGCTAATAACTACACAATCAAATTATGATTTGAACAGATCAGAGACTTTATTCAATATGGCTTGATTTGAGGATAGAACCATGAGGTTTTGACTTGATCTTGATTTTGGAAATCTTCCTTAATATTCTCTATGTTAATAGTTACTTTATGTATTTGATTGATTATTTTATTATTAATCACTAACTAATTTGTTGATTGAATTGATAGAATATAGTAATACAATACAGGGGTACTTGGGTAATTTCACATACCTGATTTTACATTAATTAATCGCAGAAAAATAATATAGATAAAACTAGTCGCTAAAACTCTGTTTTAAATTAAGGATAATATTTTGAAATATTGATAGTTACATAACAATTTAATAAATTAATAATGATAAAAAATGGTTATGTCTATATCATTACTACTAATCTCTTCTTTTCTTTACAATTTTATTCCGATTGGATCTATTCTACATATCATATATATATATATATATAACCTTTCCTTGTCATGCATGACTTTCTCGGTAGCAGATAATTATCGATATACCAAGTTACCAACCATTCACATCTCAAACATCCTATTAATTTAATCATACTCAAATATCAAGAGTAGGTAACGGTACTCAAAGTCTTCTATTATCTATTAATGCTGCATGGTGTCGGCCTCGACTCCTCATCAACATTTTAAAATATATATTATGTCTAAAAATATCATGTATATATAATATCATGTAGAGAGTATTTGGATTATAAAAATATAGAGGATCTTGATTTATTTAACTTTGGTTGCAAATTAGTTAATTTGGAGGACCATATGAAACTTTGAATAGTCATTGACATACTTATAAATACAAGGATATTATAAGACACCATATAGTTACTAGAAGCTAATAAAATAGGAATTATTTCAATTTTCCACGAAGCTTGCAATCCCAAAAGTAGAAATGTTTTGGAATATCTATGAAGCTAAGTTTTATCTTCCCTATGCTTTCCAGCTTTTTTGTTTTTCCTGTCAAAACCATGCACTGGTAGACTTGAATTCTAATAAACGAGGTTTTAATATTGGAACTTTCGATGTACCCGTAGCCACGAGCAAAAGAAAATGAATTATCTTTAGCGTGGTTTTCAATTTAGTTTGAATATTATTTATTGTTTTGAAAACAACAAATAAAAGGGAAAATTAGGCCATGTTTGGTTATGAAAATGTTAAAAATATTAGGAAATTTTTAGGATTTTTTTTATATTGGATTTTGATAAAGAAGAGAAAGTTTTGAATATGTTTATTTTTTAAATAAGTATGGTGTTGGAGTTTAGGAAAACAAAGAGATAAAGTTGAAAAGTAGTTTAAACATGATTTTTTAAAGAGTACTTTTATTTTGGACTTTATAAAAATTGTATATTAAAAAATTGAAATATACCTTCTTTTTTTTTTAAGATTTTAAGATATTTGGTTTTATTAAAAAAGATTTAAAAAAAAAAAACTTGGAAGAATTTTGTTAAATGAAACATGGCAAATCGTATTAATAATGATGCATGCACAACTTCAGCACCTTGCCTTGTATTGAACTTTTTTTGTAGCCCTTAGTACTTGTGCTTTAATTTTTATGATACATGATCATAAACATAAATTAACTTGGCTTCCTAAATTTCACATTCCAAAATCTGAAGGGATAGTTTATGGGATTACAAGAAAGATGAAGATCTCAAAGAATTTATATTCAAAACTATAATGGATTTTACAACATGTACTTCATCTGCCCACCCCTACCACTCTCACCTACTGAATGGAACCATCTCATCATGTGGATTAATAAAGCTGCAAGGAAGATGGAAAGTAGTACTTCTGCTTTGAAAACCCCCTTAGCTGGACTTATTACAAGAAAAAAGAGTATTTATGACGGATTATTTGCAATGAGAATGAATATTTATGACGAAAATAGATTTATTTTGACTATTTCCAGGAAATAGTCATTTTCGCAAAAAATAACTGGCCACATGAATTAAACAGTTTTCTTGTAGTGACTATTCTACTTCCTACATGAATTAAGCATGCATCCTTGAGCAGTTGTATATTAGGCAGAATGAATCCTATATAGAAACAATATCTTTACGTGTGTGATCATGTCTACTTACACGCATCCTTTGACTTCAAACCCCTTGGCCCTCAACTGGTCAGAATTTAGCTATCTCACTCTTATACAATCTTCTTATAAGTTAAATTATTTAGAACAAGTTCTGATTTGATAGGAACTGCATAATCTTGCATGGACTCTAAAGGAGTCAATCTTTCTTCACACCTGGAGACGAAAATGGCTGTCCATTGATCCCACATTTGTCAATCATTCAGGAGGGGTTGTTGCGTTTAACCTCAGTCTTCGAAGCATGCATTTCCATATCCCCTGATTCCAGGATATGGGAATTAATTAAGACACCATATCATCATAGCCATTAGTTGTTTGGTTTGTACCAGCTATTTCTTTTCATATACCAGACAGTTTCAGAGGGAGAAACAGTACTTGCTTTGAAATATAGCTTTTCTACATGCATGCCAATATATATAATTAACGATCACTATGTCGCTTGTTGCCTGGTATTCAGTTTCGAAGATGAACATATGTTGCTGTACGTCGCTTTCAACGAGGGATTGATGATCATAATGTTCATGCATGCTATTCAGGAATATCAACCTAATGAATGGAATATATGTAAGAGTACTCATCAGTCGTAGCATCTATTATTTCTGTCAACTTTTTTCGCTATGATCTAAAAATTTGTCCTAAATTAAGTTCAAAACTAATGATGGCGATGATGGAAAATTACGTTCAAACTCATACTTTTGGCTTCAAAGCAATTAACCCATCATGATTAAGTTCAAAAGAAATGATTTTGTTGCCTTATTGCCCTGCAGTCATTGACATAATGACCACATTTATGGGGCAATATGATCTTTGGAAAGTAAATCTGTATGCTTTTTTGGTTGTGAAATATCTATTTTCTACTTGCAATAAGATCAATTACAGATCACATTGTCGGGCTATCTGCGCCTGGTCTTTATAAACATCAAAGAAGCCAGGCCAAGAGATCATGGTTGTTTGCGAAGAGAGTCATGCCAGTTTTTTCACTGAAAATTCCTTGTTTGGTTACACATTTATGATGTGATGAGATATTATTTTTGCTTTAAAAATTAAAAAAATTAAATTATTTATTATATTTTATGTAAAAATTTAAAAAAATTATAATGATTATATAATATGAGATAATTTAATTTTATATAACTAAATCAATCCTTATTACCGTACGTAATCCGGAAATTGGATGATGTTACGTCACAAATACTCTTACTTTGGCCCCTATATAATGGTCATATTTTTATTTCTTCGCAAATGAATCATCAGTACAGGAATTAATGGGGCCACACGTAAGCCCATCTGATGTCCTACAAGCTTTGAGCTCTCCACTTGTCATCTCCCCCATTAAACTCACCACCATAGAAGGGCCCAATACTCAAGTTAAGCCCACTTCCTCGTACAATCAAAGCCAGCAACACCAAAAAATTATCCCTTCAGCTCAGACCTGGCCATCTCTCGTCAAAATTTTCAGATATCCACAATACAACCCCCACCTCTCAAAATCTCAGAAATCCCACACAACCAACCGAACCCCAAACCAACTCTAGAAAGAGGGAAATAACTCACTCTGATTATGAGTGTAACACTCGGGCTTCGAAGCCCTGTTTCCGTTGAAGCTCAGCCCGATTTCACGAAACCCGGCCCACGACTGATGGTCACTTGAAGGGAGGCTTGAACGGCGTCGTTTGGTGAGTTCTTTTTCCCATTTCTGCTGCACTATTTTTCTTCTCCACAAAATCTCTCCACTGCACTGCATTTCTGCATTTTGCTCAACCCGTACACACCAAACACATAACCTCTGCAGTTGTTTCTACCTCTTCTCACATTCAAGAAACAAACCCTCACCTTTGAACAAACTTTGTCTTTCTGTTCCTCTCAATTTTTCTCTCCCTTCAAGGTGCGTTCAACCTCGGGTTGTTGGAGCTTCAACTTTCGACCTTCACTTCATTATTTTGCACTACTGTCGATAACTCCCTTCTCTCATTCCGGCATCTCTCATGCATTTTTATTTTTATAGTTCTTTTTTCTTCTGGTTTTACTCGCACAAACCCTCTCTTTTACTTGGTTTGCTTTGATTTGTTTTCACACACACACCCACTCTGTTTTGGTTGCCATGCACACACACTCAAACCTTTCATCATTCCTTGCGCAGACCATCGTCTATTTTTTCCACTAGAGATTCCAGTGAATTTTGGGCTTAATTTACAGTGGGCTACTTCGATTCAAGGAGGTGCGAAGCTTTTGTGATTCTTTTAGGTAAGTCTCTTCCAAAACTTTTGGTAATATTCTTGGGTATTACATGGTTGGATTTTGAAATGTAGATAAAGTATAGTTGATATGGTGGTGGTGTGAATTCTAATTACACAGTTGGTGGTGATTAACAGTGATCAAAGGTGGAATGGTGTTTTGGGGTTGATTGTCTTTGATTAAATACTTGTTGATAAGAGGTAATCTTTATGAGTCATATTTAGTTGTTGCGTGGGATTTTTTTTTTAGTGACGGTGATGGTGTTTAAATGCTAAGGGTGTGAGGAAGGTACTGTTCGGGTTTAATTTTATGTTAGTTATTGAGTTAAGAATGGGTTGTTTTGGTTTATTACTCAATAAATAGTAGCTTATTGGTTTGGCTTATTAAATGTTGGGTATATGTTTTGTTTAGGTGGTGTCACTATTAGAGTTCCGACTCAAGGTGTTGATAATACACGGAAATCAGGTAAGCGGGGTTCATATACTAATTTTACATAAAAGAAATGAAATGAGGTTGTCTTTGAAGTAAGCATGTTTACTTTTGAAAGAAATCTGAAAACGACCTCAAAGAAAGTATTTTCTGTCATGACTGGTGTAGACATGAGTCAATTTTATACATTTTGTTTCTGAACTATTCAAAAGAGCGAATATGAAAAATCTAAAAGTTTTCTGTTATGAATAAATGAAAATATTTTAATTATGTTTATTTCGAACATGTGAAATGATCTGAAGCTATTCAGTACTTTGTTTTTATATGATGTGTCATCTGAAAACCTTGGCATGAAGTTCTGATTTTGTATATGAATGTGATCTGATTTTGATGATATCCATTCTGTTTTCTGTTAAGGCCCAGCCACGGGTATAATGGTGGTTTATAACCCTACCACGGGGGTGAAACATGGTATATGACCCAGAGATGGGTATAATGATGGTTTATAACCCTATCACGGGGGTGAAACATGGTATACGGCCCAGCCACAGATATAATGATAGTTTATACCCCTACCATAGGGGTGAAACATGGAATATGGCCCAGCCACAGGTATAATGGTGGTTTATAACCCTACCACAGGGGTGAAAAATGGTATATGGCTCAGCCACGGGTATAATGGTGGTTTATAACCCTACCACGGGGGTTAAACATGGTATTTGTCCCGATGTGATACTAAGAGATGATATGATTATAATGTTTCAATTTGGACATGCCAATGGATTTTTCTTTTTGGGAAATAAGTTTGTCTCTTTGGAAATTTCGCTCTAGTGTTTTTGTGCCAAGTTTGTTTATGCATTTCAAGAGTAAATATGTTGTTTTTGCATTCTGAAAGTAAATATTTTATTTGCATACTGAACGTTATAAATGCTCATGTTTACATGCTAATATATGCTCTCTGCTTGTTGAGTTGTTGATAACTTACCCCTTAATCTTCATAATATTTTCAGATGACTTTGATGGTTCAGCTGAGGATCAGTATTAGAGGTTGTGGACAAGATTATCTGTGAATAGATATTGGGTATCTCACGGTATTAGTATCGATGTTGGATGTTATTTATTTATTAAGTTGATTTCTATGGATTTAGATGGTTTATGGAGACTTATGTCAATTTTATTTTATTTTAGTTTGTTATTTAGGACCTGAAGAAGATTTGATATTTTTATTTGGGTTGTTGGATTGATGATTTGATATGTATGTATGGTTTATTAATTTGAAATATTTACGTTTGATTTGAAGTTTTGGAAGTATATATTCTTGGATTTGGAAATACATTAAGATTGTTGGAGTTGATTATCAGGTTATATGAGTTAACTCTTTGGACCCTCGGGGTCGGGGCGTTACAACGAGGTTCCACCGAAGAAGGGAGTTGCAAATCTCTAGGAGGTCTCAAGATGTTTATACTCAAAAGAGAGAAAATACTTTGGAAGTAGAAATCAAGATTACAATGGCTCACTACCATGGATCTTAATACCAAATTCTTCCAGATGACCTCTACTATGAGAAGACGAAGGAATGATATTAATTGCTTAAAAGATCAGTCTAACTATTGGGTTAAAGATCCTTCAGATATCCAAAATATATTCTTGAATCATTTCCAGAAGATCTACAAAACAACAAAACCTATTTTCTCAAAGGATTTGGATAAGAGAAATTCTATTTGCAGTCCCTACTTGGGGACTGTATGTGTAGGCCCTTTATTAAATGAAAAAAAAAACATCATTTTAGGAAGGATAGTTTTGTAATTTTAAAAAATTTTAAAGATAAAATTACCTAGGCTTGCATTGCAGTCCCCAAATAGGGACTGTATCTAGCATTGCTCTTTGGATAATCTCTCTCCTAATAAAATTTCCAACCAGGACACTGAGGCCCTCTATAGAATCCCTAATGAAGATGAGAGTTTACTAACCATCAAACAAACTCCTTCTTCCAAGGCTCTTTGCCCTAATGGCTTTACTGGATTCTTCTACAAGCACTACTAGGAGATTGTTAAGGATGATTTTGTTAGAGCTATAAAAGCCTTCTTCACCAATGGGCAAGGTCTTAAAGAGCTGAACCACATACACATTGTTCTAATCCCCAAAACCAATTATACGAGTTCTGTACATCAATACAGACCCATAAGCCTCCCTAATGTTTGTTACAAGGTGATTGCAAAAATTCTTGCCAATAGATTAAAGAGTGTTCTTAACAAATTCATCTCTCCTTAGCAACTTACTTTTATCCTTGGGAAAGTAATCCAAGAGAATACCATAGTTGGCCAAGAAATATTCCACCACCTAATAAAGAAAAGAGGGAGTAAAGGTCTCATGGCCATTAAGATTGATATGGAAAAGGCCTTTGACTACATGGAGTGGAATCTCTTGCTGATAGTTATGGCATGCTTAGGATTTCATTCCAAATGGATCAATTGGATAAAAGAATGCATATCCAGTATCTTTTTCTTAATGGTTATCAATGGTGAATCTTGTGGCTGATTCAATCCATCAATAGGGTTAAGACAAGGTGATCCGCTTTCTCCTTTCTTGTTCATGATATGAAATGAAGTACTTTCTAGACTTATCACTAGTGAGAAACAACTAGGTAATATCCAAGGCATTAACATCAGCAAAAATGGGCCTTATCTAAGTCACCTTCTCTTCGCGAATAATTCGATCCTCTATGGTACAACAAGTATCTGCAATGCAAACTCATTTCTCAATTGTTTGGATAATTATTCTTCATGGTCTGGGCAAAAGATCAACAAAGATAAAATCTTCCATTCAATTTAGGAGTAAGTCTTCCACTTCCATTCAACTTACTGATTTCCATCCTGCTAGCTCCTTTTAAAACCTCTTCACCTAGGATCAAATACTTAGGTCTGCTTTTGAGTTTTGATAAACCTAATAGTAATCAGTACAATGAACTTTTGGAAAAAAATCAAAAGAAGCTAGAATGATGGAAATCAATACTTTTATCTAAAGTAGGTACAATAACTTTGATCAGAGCAGTAGCCATTTATATTCCAACGTATATAATGTCTAGTATACTGACCCATAAGACCATTTTAAAGAAAATTGAAAAATCCCTCATGAGGTTTTGGTGGGGGTTTTGACCTTAAAAAGTCTCATTACTTCACTCCTAAACTTTGGAATTCAATATGCAAGCCCAAATCCTTTGGAGGTCTCAAGATGAGATTAACCTCTCACTTCATTAGAGCACTATTAAGCAAACTCGATTGGAATCTCCTTAGCAATGACACCAGTGTGTGGATGACTCTTTTTACTGGAAAAAAATGTGAAAAATGCCTCTTGGTTGACTATCTTAGTTAAACAAACTGATTCTAAATTTTAGAAAGGACTATTAACACAAAGAGAATTCCAAGTCTCCAGTCTTTGTATGTAGATCAATAGAGGCAAACACCAAAGTTTGGAGAGATCTATGGATTCCTACTATGTCCGCTCCAGTTCCAATTCCATCATTATCTCTCATAATATAGGACCCACAATTGAGAGTTTTTGAACTAGTCCTTGAAGAACCAAGACAATGGAATACTCTTCTTCTACAAGTCCTTTTCTTCTAGGACATTGTCAATGAAATTGAAAAAAATCCCTCTTGCTCAATTTCAATTCCATAACATAAAAGATAGTCTAAAATAGATCGATCACTCCCTAGGAAGATTCTCAGTCAAATGAGCAAATTATGCTTTAGCAAACCTAAAGGAAGATAGGCTTAAACTCTTCCTATGAAAAGTCCTTAACAACATCCTCCAAACAATATCCTTGCTAAAAAACAAAATTTCTCTAAATGATGATCAACTGATTTGTCCAATCTGTAAATTTGCACCAGAAACAACCTCTTACCTTTTCTTAGACTGTGCTTATACTAAAATCTTTTGGAGACAATCTCCATGACCATTAAAAATCTCTTCCATTGGAAGGTAGGATATTACTAATAGGATTTTGTGTATCCTAGATCCTAAGAATAACCTTCAAATTTTGGAACCAAATATCCATAAACTCTAGCTTTTTGCTATTCTTGCAATGGATAACCTCTGGTTTTACAGAAACCTGATTGTCCATCTATCTCAGAGTTTATCCATAGACCAATTTGTTTCAAGGGTCATTCAATCATATAGAGAACATTGTAATGCATGGGAATGGAAAGAATTGAACAACACTACCAGTTAGTCCCCTCCCCCTCCAGAAAAATACTCATTTGCATTTGATATAGCAATGAAATCTATTCGCAACACCTCAGCTGCAATTTGCAGATCACACAGTGGAGTAGTTGAATTCATAATAGTAAAGTATTTAGGCAACTACAATCCTAACCAAGGTGAAGCTAAGGCAGCATTTCTAGGAGTGAAGGAAGCACAGTCAAAGCATCTTAAGAATATTATAATAGAAGGAGATTCACATGTAATCATATAAGCTTTGAAGCAGCATCAAGAAAGTCCTGAGTGGACTGTTGAAGTATAATAAGATATAAGAATAATGCTATGAAAATTTGATAACTGTGAAGTGGTAAAAATATATCGTTATCAGAATCGATGCGCGCATAACATTGCGCAATGTGCAACATCCAACAACTCCCTTAATCAAAATCCCACTATGCTTACTGGACTTTCATAGTGGCAAAGATCCACACCTTGATCCCATTGTATATATTTAGGTATAATGTTAATTTTGCTTTATTGTTGTTTCTTTGTACTAAGGACAAGGTTATCAATGAAGTCTAACATTTCAAAGGAAAAAAAAGAATCATCAGTACGACTATTTACACGCATAGAACGAAAGATTTTAGAGGTTGAGATTTTGTTCATTTTCGTCTTGCAAGCATCCAAGAACAGCACAAGATCCTACATATTCATTGCATGTGTACTCGATCGAGAGTACTTCCCTTCAACTAGTACTGATCAAGATGATCATGTGCATCAGTCCTTTTCAAATGTACACTTTGGTTGACTTTGATCAACAAAGGAATTAATCACCAATAACAAAAATATAAACTTTTCTACTAATTGACTTGAAGTATACAAAAACAATTAATCCAATAAAAAATAAAATCCAAGAGGACTATGATCAGAGAGAGATTAGAAAAGGAAATCCAAGAGAAATCCCAGACAAACAATCCTCACATTGACAAATTTCTCGGAACATTTACATAAATGAAAGATAACTTCAACAACTAGATTCGAGTGGGACCAAACTTACGGGACCCAATATGTGGACATGACATATCCCAAAACAAAATGGACCCAAGCAAAAGACAATAAAAATATGTGCTAATTAGTACCATTAACAAAACCATAAAATATCATTTTCCTACAACAAGATTTGATGACAATATCATGTTAGATATGCTACCATCTTCTCAAAATGGACCTTCCTCGTACTAGATACAATCAACTTCGCATCCGGCGTGGATATGAATGGAAAAGTACGGCTTTCAAAACAAAGGATGCAGGATATATGGTCTTTAAGAATGGTTGGTGATGCCAATTATAATCGATCCCTAGCTAGCTATTATATTTTCATGAGAATGATAGTAAAGATTCTAAGATCACCAGCTTTCTCATGGAAGTTAGTTGTGTATTTTGATGATATCCTCAATTATTATGAGTAAGACAGGAGATCAAGAGCTGCGCATAAGGAGGATATTAGGCAAGTTTTGAGAGCTAGGGATACGTACTGAGAAACTCAACATCAATTTGAAGAAATCTTCATTTTCCAACCAATAGTTTATTGGCTAGGCTCTGTCGTATCTGTAGAGGATATAGAACAAAATCCAAAGAAGGCCAAGAGTATCCGAAACCAATCCACTTATATTCATGAGGTTCGAATTAAGCTTCCATGCTTTTGCTATATATGAATGCGCCAAGGGTACTGTAAGAAAAGGTAAAATAGAAAGTAACAAATACTATGCTGCTACTGAAGAACAGAAAACAGTAAGGCAATAACCATGCTTGAGAAAGAAAAGCCTTCTCTCTGTTCTTATCATTAATTTGTTATGTGTTCTATACATTCGAGCTCAGTATTTATACAAAACTAATTGAGGACATTTGATGACAAAACCTGTACAAAGATAATAGAAGAAAACAAAGTTTTGTGTTGTACAACAAAAAAAGGCAGAAAAGAAGAAAAGCAAAATCTCGTTGGTCCCTTTGCACATTGTAGCTTTATTTGATCCCTCCTATTGCTTCCACATTATTTCCTTTTTCAACTAAGCCATTCTGGACTTGTTGGTTGTCCAACTCAGCTGAGTCATGGTTATGTTGGTGGCATTCATCTTGCATTTTCTTTTGTGCTTTTAATAGCCCCTCGCAAGATGGAGAGTAGATGTTTTATGATCCCATCTTGTGCAAGTGTGTGTAGAAGCTGTTAAATCCTAGAGACTTAGTCAGAATATCTACAACTTGTGATCCACTACTTACATGCTTAGTAATGACACTTCCTTCTCGGATTTTATCACAGACCAGATGACAATCGAGTTCTATGTGTTTAGTCCATTCATGGAACATTGGATTTGTAGCTATGTGTAATGCAACATTGTTGTCATAGTATAACACAACTGCCTGAGGATGATCTACCATTAAGTCTTGAAGTACAAACTTTAACCAAGTTAATTCACAGCAAGCACTTGTCATGGCCCTATATTCAGCTTCAGCTGAGGACGTAGAGATGGTGTTTTGTTTCTTAGATTTCCAAGACACTAGGGAAGGACCAAGAAAGGCACAGTAGCCTGTCACAGACCTTCGTGTATCTGGGCATGCCCCCAATCCAAATCACAGTACACCTCAAGTTGTAGGTTTGACTGTGAAGAGTACAACAACCCTTGGCCTGGAGCCCTCTTTATATACCTTAGCACCTTATGAGCGGCATTTAAGTGTGGGACCCTAGGAGCTTCCACGAATTGGCTAAGCAATTGGACTGAATATGCTAAATTTGGTCTGGTGATGGTGAGGTAAATAAGCCTCCCAATAAGTCTTTTGTAAATAGAAGGATCCTTAAGTAGGGCACCTTGATCCTTGGGCAACTTGCTGTTTTGATCTAAAGGCATCTTAGTAGGTGCTGCTCCAATGGTTCCCAAGTCAGAAAATATGTCCAATGCATATTTTCTTTGATATACATAAATACCCTTTTCTGATCTTGCCACTTCTAAGCCAAGCAAGTAATTCAAAGTACCCAAATTGTTTATCTTAAATTTTTCATGCAAGGAAGATTTGAGAAAATGAACATTGTCCATGTCATTACCTGCTATAATAAGATCATCCACATAGACAAGTATAGTTGTAAATGACTCTCCCATTGACCATGTAAATAGACTATAATTTGCTTTAGACTGTTTGAAACCCTTTTGAACAATGAAATTTGGGAGCTTGACATACCATTGCCTTGATGCTTGTTTTGATCCATACAAACTCTTATGAGGTTTGTAAACTTTTGCACAATTACCATCAACATATTCTGGTGGAAGTTCCCTATAAACTTCCTCATCCAAATCACCATGGAGGAATGCATTGTTCACATTCAATTGGTGCAATTTCCACCCTCTAACAACTGTTACAGCAAGTAGTGTTTTCACTATTACTAACTTTGCTACAGGAGAGAAAGTCTCATGGTAATCCAACTCCTCATGTTATGTGTATCCCTCTGCCACGAACTGTGCCTTATATCTCTCAACACTTCCATTTGCATTGTACTTGATCTTATACACCCATTTAGACCCTATAAACTCCTTGCCATGTGGTAAATCAACTACAGTCCAAGTGCCATTCTTCTCTAAGGCCTCTATTTTTGCCTTGCACCAACCGAGAGTTTTGATAGCTTGTGCATATGTGTTAGGTTCTATTTGCTTTGTGATTGAAGCAACAAAAGCTTTGTTTGTACTGGACAGTTTATGATAAGAGAGAGTAGCATCAAGAGGAGCGACATTACCTAAAAGTCTTGATCCTTTCTTCTTGTTTAACTTCTGTGAATGGGGGAGTGAGGATGCTTGTTGACGAATGAAGTCCAGCAAGTAAGGTGGTGCATGCTTCTCTCTGGTGGACCTTATAGGCATGTGTGGACTGGTGGAACTGACATGTGTCTGTTCTCCAAGTGGTTCTAGTAAATTTTGTGTGTTTGAAGTGTTTCCTACATTCTGTACATCAACATCTGGTTCAGGTTCAAGATGAAATAACTCAGAAGTGTATTCAAGAGAAGTATCTAGTGGTTGGGGGGAAGGATAATGTAGTTGGACTCGACATGTTATGTGGAGTGGTTGTAATCTCAACTTTGTATGGAAAAATCTTCTCATGGAAGATTACATTTCTAGAGATGAAGACTCTTTTTATCTCTAGATCCAGTAGCTTATAGCCTTTAACCCCAAAAGGATAACCCAAGAACACACACTGCCTAGCTCTAGGATCAAACTTGTTCCTGTTATTGACCAGAGTGGAGGCAAGGGCCAAGAACCCGAACACCTTAAGATAAGAGTAAACATGTTTGGTATTAAAAAGGAGCTCAAAAGGAGTCTTGTTTTTAAGCAATGGTGAGGGGGTTTTGTTTATGAGATAACTGTAGTGAGAATGCAATCATTCCAATATCTCATTGGAATTTTACTTTGAAACTTTAGGACCCTAGCTACATTCAAGATGTGTTGGTGTTTCCTTTCTACAACAACATTTTGCTAAGGTGTTTCAACACAAGTTTTGTGATGGATTATGCCTCTTTTTGAATAAAAATCTTTCATATCAAATTCTCTTCCGCTATCACTTCTAATCACCTTAATTTTGGAGTCAAATTGGGTTTTAATCATTGCACAAAATTGTTGTAAAGCTTCAGTAGCATCAAATTTTAGTTTTAACATATATACCTAGGTACAACGACTGAAACATGAACTACACTAAAAAAGTATCACGATTCATCATGACTAATATCACTACAAGGTCCCCAAAGATCACAATGGACTAAATCAAAACATCTTTCTGATTTATGATGGCTAACAGGAAAATGAAGTTTATGTAATTTTGCTAAAGGGTAAACTAAGCAGGTTATGGAAGTAACATCAAAATCAGAAATGTCATCTTTGCTAATCAAGCTCATCCTAGAATCAGAGAGGTGTCCAAGTTTATAGTGCCACAGACCAAAATCTTCATGGTTGTTGATGACAAAAGTAGTAATGGCAGTGTTGGTGGTTAGAGAGGATAGAGCTTCAACTAAAGCTGTAAGGGGGACTTCATTCCTTAGTAGGTGATATAGGCCATTCCTCACTTCACTCATTCTAGTCATTTTCCAAGACCCTGAATAAAACAGTTTTCAATTAGAAAAATAAGACAACAACTTGATTTTTGACAAATTTTTCTGGCAGATATGAGGTTAAAGGAAAATGATGGAACACAAAGCACATCATGCAAGGTCAAGTATTTTGATATCTTCACTCTTCCAACATGAGAAACATTGACAGTTTCACCATTTGGGAGAGCTATAGAATATGTAGCAACACTTTTGATGGTAGTGAAAAGGGAGGTTGAGCAAACCATGTAGTTAGTCGCTCCTGTGTCTATTATCCAAGGTGTATCAAAAGTGTTGGTTGTGTTTATGCTACAAGCTGAGAGACAAAGTGAGATACCAGATATCTTTGACATGTTAGATTCCGAATGACTAAGGGAATAAACTTGATTAAGTGAATGTGTGTGAGAATGATTGGGTTGTGATTTGAGCAAGGCAATTTGCTGTGAATATTGCTCTTGAGTGAGTGCTGCTTGGTTTTCATTGATTTGCTCTTGTCCAGATTTCATAAGGGTAGTGGCTTGATTGACAAATGTTGTAACACCTGGAATTTTAGTCTATTTTTATTGAATGATTATTTTTTTTATTCAAAAATTTATTCTCTTGTTTTAAAATTGTTGGATTTTTTTTAGTTGGTTTATTTTTATGATGTTTAATTTTATAAAAATTATTTTTGAAGTTCTTTCTTAAATTAATTATTGTTATGCATTTAAATTTCTTTGCATATTAAATTAACTTATTGTTGCATTTAATTATTTATTTTCATTTTAATCACTACGTTTGAATTATTTTATTTTACTTGTTGTTTAGAAATCGTTTCTGTTTGACCATTTTTGTGACTCAAGATGTAAGAATTGGACCTCATTTCTTTCCATCACTTTTTCTTTTTTTCTTTTCTTCTTCTTTCTTTTGCTTCTCTATCTCTCTCTCCTCTCCCGCGCACTGCTCGACGTCCCTCTCTCTCTCCCTGTGTGATTCCTTCTCCCCCACCCAGCCACCGCCGCGCGCTGCCGTGACCGACACAGCCCATCCCATTCGCTCCCCCACCGGCCGGCGACCACCAACCTCCAATTTCAGCTCCTCCCTTGCCGTCGTTTGTCCCCACACTCAATGCGAAGCTACGACACCTCTTGTGCTCGCGCGCCGCCGTTGCGCCACCTCCGACCACCATGTCTTCACTACTTCATCCTCGACCTCTTAGCAACCCAATGCACCCAACCCCAACTCCGATCCGCCACTGGTGAAGTACATCCAACTCCATTTCCGTTTTGGGTATTTTTGCATTTCAACCACCCTCTGCGCCGCCACCCACGACCAACCACCACCACCACTAGCTTCACTGACATCCCTAAGCCCTACCCTATCATTCTCGAGTCTTCGTTTGCACCCGTTCAAAAGTGGGTTTTTGAGACCCACGACCACAGTACATTTGACACTGTTCTGTAGCTGTGTTGTCACTTCTTGCAGCTCTGAGATCCTTCGAAAATTACTATATAGCGCTGTAAGTATTTTCCAAAGAACTTTTATGATTTAAATGCATTTTTACACTAACTCATTACACTGTGGTCTGGTTGGTTTTGCCGAATTGAGTCTGAGGAGTAGGAGGGTCTGATGGATTAGTGGAGGAAGTTTGATTGTGTATTTGGGCTGTGTTGAATTGTTGGTTGGGAATTGTGTTGTTCATGTACATTGCATATTTGCACGCATGATCATGTTTGTAAATGAAAATTGGGTTTTCGTGTAATTGCATTAATGTTCATGTGTTTAATGAAAACTGGGGTTTCATGTGAAAGGATTTTTGGGTGCGTGTGCATCACGACCCCAAGTCGAGATGGGGCATTATCTTGGTGGAGCTCCTCTGGTCACTCGGGAGCAGAATATACTGAGTGACGTCCCCTGGATTGTCGCTGGGCGACAATGGGATCGAACAAGATGGTCTCGTGCCGACTCCGTGGTCCCTCTGCTGGCAGGGATTAGAGGATACTTGGCCATGTACGCGCTGGGCGCAGAACTGGGCATCGCTCGTTGCGTAGAGGATACTTGGCCATGAACGCGCTGGGCGCGGAATTGAGCATCGCTACGAAGCCAGGGTGTGCGGATGATCCCTAAGGAAGATCATGGTGCATACGGTAAAATGGAATAATGGACTATTTTCTGGGAAAATAGCGTGTGTTAGATATGGATTTTATGTGAATCATTTTCTGGGAAAATGTTTCACGGATATTTTTGGGCCAAATGGGATTTTGGCGTGTGTTGGAAAATGTTCATTTTCAGAGAAAATGATGTTTTGAGAATAATGCATATTTCATCATATGCATGCATTATTGTTGGTTATATTAATGCGTTTTTATTCCATAGGGTTGTTTGGTTTATACTTACCTGCGGTACCGTTTTATGATAACGTAGATTTCGATGCAGATGAGGATTAGGGTGAGCCTGAGAAGTCGGCTCCGCCCGAGGAGTGATTTGGGATCACTCATTTTATTTGGGACATGTATTTTATTTTATTTTGGATGACTGTATAACTACTTTTTAAACCTTTACTGATGTTTAGATTGTGTTTAAATTCTGGTACTTAGTTGACTTTATCTGCTGCGTTGTTATTGTACACTATTGCATGTACACACACTTGGCACTATCGTTGGGATGTGTGACCGTGTAGTATCATCCGGGTGTCTCGATTCCTTTGTTCCCATACATGGGGGTCGGGGGCGCCACAAATGCTGGTCTTTTCCCTTCCCATGGAGTTTGTGGCCTGGTGGATAACCATGAAGTTTGAAGCACTTTTCTGCAACATGGCCAGGCATTCTACAATGGCTGCACACTGGTTTCTCAAGGTTAGCTCTAAAGCATCTTTCTAAGGAATGTCCAGACACTTTACAAAAGCTGCAATAATACTTTCTTTGAGATGTGATAATCTGCTTTCCCACATCCTTAGCAGTTGCAATCATAGCCACGAAATCACCAACTGAAGTGTCTATAGAAATATGTCTCCTCTTTTCTTCTTGTTGTATTATGGAGTACACTTCATTTAGACTAGGGAAATGTTAGATTGGAAGGATCTAATCCATTAGGGGCTTTGTATGTGTCATTTAAAGCCATAAGAAACTTCATTGCCCAATCTGTTTCTTGGTTATCCACTATTGTTTTCAAACCCCCATATGTGCAGTTAGGAATAGATTCATAGTTCATCAATTCATCCAACAGAGTCTTTAACTTAAAGTAATACATACTTACAATGTATTGGTTTTGCATTATTGTAGCAATACCTTGTTTTACTTCTTTAACAAACCGATCCTAAGATTAGGCCATAAGAGAAGTTTTATGCATTTTTTCATTTAACTATAAATACTCTATTATTATTATTATTATTATTATTATTATAATTATTATTATTATTATTATTATTATTATTATTATTAATTATTATTATTATTACATTGTTAATTTTAATAGAATTATTATCATAGTGTTATTGGTATTTTATATGTATGACCCTTCAGATTTTGCAATAGCCACTAGAGTTCCTTTTGTTTCTTTAAGCCTTGTTTCTTCCTATCTCCACCCATAAGCCTTATCCTCATCTCCATATTGTATAATCCAATGCTTATCTCAACCAGCTCAGTAACTCTAAATCTCATCTTCACTCTTGTCTCCTAATTGATCTTATCTCCTAATTGATTATCCTAATGGGAAACCAACTTAGAAATTCTATCATCAATCCTCCATTTTTCCTCTATAAAATCCCATGAAGCTTCTGTATTAAATACAACACAAAACAACAGACCGTCCCTCATGCACACCTTAACCCATCTCCATCGTGTGCTCCTCTCTCGGTAAGCTTTTCTCCATCGCCACACTTGTGATGTTCTCGGTTTTTTTCATTCCTCTAGAAAAGGCCTTGTTTCTCATAAAAGAAATAAAGCTGGCCTTAAAGGCCTTAGCCCTATCAGTTGTACTCATAGGTAGGTGGTAGTATTTACAAATATTACCATCAAAACTTGTAGTGTAACCTACTGTAAAAGCCTTAGACATTTTATGTTGTGTCAAAATTTGTAACACCCTGCTCCTTTTTTCTTATGTACGCTTTTTCTTTTTGACGTACATTCCTTCTTTCTGATGTAAGCAAATTCAACTGCGAGCCTCATTAGGCGTGCTGAACCTCGATGGCGTGTTTTCAAAGATATTATGTGACTTCTAAAGCACGTCCAGTGTTTTAAATGTATTGGAAATATTTAAAAAGAGTATTTCCAGTATTATTGAATTAAGCTTGATTTTAAATACGACAATCATAATATTCTTGAAGAGCTCCAAAAATATTATAAGTGTCGGAAATCATTTTAATATCATTATTAAAATGATTTCAACTATTTAAGATATTATAAGATTTAAGTTATGTTGAAAGCTTTTATTAATTAAATGGTTTTATCCTTTTAAAGATATTAAATGGTTTAGTTTAAATAATACTCTACCTTAATTCTTCTAAGTGCTTTTAATTAAGTTAACGTTTATGCATTTTAAATCAGTGTTTGAGGTCTGTCGTTAGATCGTTGCGTAGATCCCCAGACGTTGGGTTTTAAAATAAAACCCTAGCCCCTCTTCCTTCTCCCTCACTTTTCCCCAGCCCTCTCTCTCTCCTCCCTCTCTCATTCGGCTTGCACTACACAACACCCCCATGCCCAAACTGCTCCACTGCACAGCCCAACGCCGTTGTGCGTCGGTAGGCCTCACCGCTGCCACCACCAGCTCCACCTCTCTTGGAGAGCTCCCCCATCCCAGTCTCGCTCTCTCATGCTCTCTCTTCCTCTCTCTTGGCAGTGCACATCCCGAATGGGCTTGATGTTTCTGTACCACCGTGCGCCACCACCTCCACGGTAGCTGCTCCTCCCACTAACCATCACCCTCCAGCGAACTTGGCCCCCTCCATGCAGCCATCTTCTCCACTTGCACGTACATAGCCTTAGCCATGCATGGGTTCACTATGCACATCCCTAGGGCCGCTGTGCGGGCTACCTTGGCCACCGGACACCACCACGAGCTCCTCTTGGTCTCCCCCTTCCTCCTCACTTGGACCCACGACCAGTAGCTTACCCTAGATCCACTGCATGGGACTCCTCCACCACTGTACGCCGCCACCCACGGTGTGTGACCACCCTCTCCGGCATCCTCAGGCCACCACCGAACCATCCTGACCACCCTTGGCCCCGATCTGCCACCCATGCATGCACACTCTCTCTCACTCTCTCACGGGCTTCTTCCCCTCCTCACACATGGACATTCCTCTCTCCACCACCATGGATTGCCGCACCACCACCACCGAGCCTCCACAGCTCCACCAGTAGCCTCCCTTAGTCGAGCCCTAGGTCTAAACCATCACGTTACTTGGTAGGCTGCCATTACGCATGGTGGACAGTCACTGCGCGTGACTGACCGCCACTTACAGCCAGATTCGCTGTGCTACGCTCCTTGCCACCATCTCAAGGCCACCATGAGCCCTTCCAAGACCACACTTAGCTATCCAAACGCCCAAACAGCCACTATATATGGGTTAGCCACCACGTACGACCCTTCTGGCGTCATCAATCGTGACGATCAGAGAGTAACGCACGAGTTATCCCGTCGATGGTATAACCCTCTATTATTCGTTATTTATATTATTAGTTGATTGGTTAGTTTGTACTGTGTTGTTAGTATTGTGGAGTCATTGTATTATGATGTGTTGTGTAATGAAGTGTAGGGCATTCTGTGTGGTGAAGTGTTGGGCGTAGTTGCGGAGTGTGTTGTGAAGTGTGGTTATGGAATATGTGTTGTATTGGTGACGTGGCATGTGGAATGGGAAGAGTATACGTCGACTATACTTTCTGAGGTGGAACGCGTGTGAAGGGAGTACACGTGGAGTGTACTGTATGTGGTCGAGTGATGCACTATGTGGCGGGTACGCCACAGTGATGATGGGTGTAGAGTGTTGTGAGTTGTGTCGAGAACTGTGGAATGGTGTCCCGAAATTGTTATGGTGTGGCCTGTAGTCTGAGGTGACAAGTGTCACCGTGTTGGACTTATGGCTGGGAATATGGGTGAAGTAGCAGAACAAGTGTAAGAGTGCACAACGAAAGCATGACTGAGGAATGTCATGAAGTGACATAACTACTGACAGTCGTGCTTATGATGGGTGAAGAGTTAGTGTAGGAATGGTGTAACGGGAACGTGACGAGATGTCACAATGTGATAGGAGTATGTGAGGGACCGTACTCACGATGAGTTAGGAGTTGGCGTAGAAATGACGTAACGGGATGTCAGGAGACGTGACAAGGTCACAGTGTAGCTTGGGAGTAGTCTCGAGCTATATGACATGACGTAAGGCGTGCTTGTGAATGGAGTCTTGTCATGTTAGGTATTGGGATGAAGTGTCAAAAGAGATGGGTAGCATAAAGAATCATGCTAGCCGGGTTAAGAGAAGGTTGGTATCGAAGTATGGTACTTGTTTACACAAGCAGGTGATCAACGTGTTATATGTTGATCTTAGGTAATAAGGGGTAAGGTACATGTGTAATCTAGTGAGGCATATGTGCTAGACAGATTTACCATATGTAATGGGTAATCTGTCCTAAGCATAGTTGCACAGTGCTTAAGTCTCAGAGTTGGCTTAGAACCGTGTGGCTTGTATGAATGAGAATGAGGATTTAGTATGGGCTAAGATGCATAGAGGCAGTAACGGGTGTATTGTCTAGGATTGGAATGCGTGATTCCATCGGTCGGAATCATGCATCAGAATATGGTTAGCAAGAAGAGTAAGATGAAGGTCCTAGTGTCTTAATCCTAAGGTGAATCATGGGTTCACTTTAGTGGATGAGCACTCGAGGCAAGACCTTGAGTTGGAAGATGTGGTGACCGTAAGTAGATCCCGATGGTTTTAGCATAGTAATGGGCACGTAAGTGCACGGGATAGAAGGAGAGTGTTTTCAAGTGAAGTGTAGTTCTATTCTAGTTTAGTTGCTTATGCACTAGATAGAGAATAACGTTAAGGTTTTGTGTATGGATGTAGGTTGACATCTGACACGCACATGAATGGACTGCATGATATGCAAGTAGCATGGAGTCTAGGTAAGTATTGTGTTCATACTCTTCTAGAGTTTTCTAAAATACAAGAAAAGAAAAAGAAACGTTTTTCCTTTACGATGCATTACTAAACGATACGAAAGACATTTTACGAAAGAAAATGCTAAGTGTTCAAAGGTATACGTATGTACGACCCCTTCTTGGCAGCCCTTTTTACGCACTCAAAGTAATAATTGTACGCATGTAAATGGATGACTATACGCATTATCTATTGTATGTATTTTCTAAGAAAATCAATGTTGAGGCTTATTGTGCTTTACTTTAAACAACGCGAAGAAAGTGTTTTAAAATGTCCCTACGAACCGATGCTTTTATAGATGCTACGAACTGATGCTTTTATGAATGCCATGAGGTGATGCTTATGGATGCCATGAAAAACGACGTTTAAACCCATGCTTTTTAAAGATATTTTTCCATGAATGAACTGTTAAATGAAATGGATTGGACTGAAAAGACTGACATGAATATATGAAAGAAATGACTGAATAAATGAATGCTTTAATATATGAAGACACGTAATGGCCACATGAATGAATGCAAAGGGTACCAATGAATGGGCAAATTGCAATGCCAGGTAAGAAGTATTGGAAGTGTACCCAGTGCTGCCCCTGACTGAAAAGGGATTCCCAACCCGTGGCCACAGGCGGAGTCCGGGTCGAAAGAAAGACCGCTAACCCCAACACACGGGGCGTAACAGTGTGTACTAGCCTATGAAAGTGATAAGAAAGAACGTATGTATGAATGCACGAATGCATCACACTCTTTAAAAAATGAAGGCACTGACGGGAGAAACGTTTTACGAAAATGAAGCCCATGTTTAAAAGAAAAACTCCGTCCAGTGATGTTGTATACAGAACGCACGAACGCACGTATGCATGCACGTATAATATGTATGGATGATGAATGCATGACTGAAAACCTATATTGTTATATTTTAATTGTATGAAGTAATGCTTACGAGTCATCGATTCATTTTAGGTTTTATGTATGCCCCTCCTCCCACAGGAACTGAATGAAGTACGCATCAGGACGAACACGACCTAAGGGGAAGAGCACAGAAGTCTAAGCATGAGTTTTAATTGTACAAGAGACCTTTTTATTGTAAGATTAATGTTTTACACTGTAAACCTCTTTTATTGCCAAAACATATTTTATTTTATAAACGTAGAGTCTTGCACCCTGGGTATGGAAGTAAAAAGTTTTAAATCGAATGGTAATTTCCGTCCTCCTTTTTAAAAACATGTTATAAAAGTCTTACCACAAAGACGGGCGTTACAAAATTACCCCTTCTCTAATTCTACAATTACTTTTATGCCCTTCAAATCATTGTTGTGTCACCTCCAGTAAGCACCTTGAAGAATCATGGTTAAATTACAACTCTACCCTTAAGTGTCTATGTCAAATTTGTGTCTTAACTTGTTCGGTACGTGGGCTGTCTTCTCTCATGGGCCTTGGGCCTTCCTATTTTTCTGAGAGGGCTGATTTCATAAACTATTATATTGTTTTAATTGGTCTTGGACTGCTTGATTATTTTGTTTGTAGTTGGGTTGGGCTTAATATTTTAAAGGTGAGTTTTTACTTAAATAAATATATTAGTCATAGACTCATTTTTATAAGAAAGTGTTTAAAGGATTTGAAATATATTTTGAAGTATATTATTGAGCCTATAATTTTAGTCAATATTCTCCTTTGTCTATTTAGTCAGATTTTAATAAAATTATTATGTTATACTTTAAATAGAAAAATTAAGGAATATGTTATGAGTTTTGAATAATTATGTTAAGAAATGAAACCTATTTTAAGAATTGGGATTTTTATGACTTATTAAATATATCCCAAGTATTCTACTAAATTATAATATGTTATTAGTATTTAAGTAATTTAAAATATCAAGATTTATTGTTTATGGTATTAAACAAAAGATTTAATTGACTATCTTCTAAACTATGAATTTAATTAAGTAGGATATTAGTACATGTTGTTTCTAGACAGATTTAGTAATAGATAATACTACATATAGGTGACGAGCTACGAAGTGAGATTCAAGAGGAAGTGCAGCGAGGTAAGTAATTTGATCACAAATTAGGATCATCAAAGTTCAGCTTATATATAAGCATTATTCAAGCCAGTTTATTGACAACTATTATTTATGCACTACTCATGTCATATGCAAACATATCATCTAGCATAACATACGATCATGTCATTTTGCATCATGTTCAAATTCAGTAATTATAATTATGTCATGCATCCTATGTGCATAAGACACGTAAACTATCTTAAGTTCAAGTGCACGATAAGATCAGATTAGTTAATCAGATGGTCATTCAGATGCATGGTACAAATGCAGTTCAGTTTCAGGGTGGATGTGCAAGCCATGGACTCAAGCGTGGTCTACCATAGTATGCCAGAATACTATCGGAGGCTCCTCTCGCTGCCGCGGGACGTGGGGCCGACACACAACTTCTCACACAGGGTTAAGTGTGTTGGCCAGTCATATCAGTCAGTTAATTCATATAAATCAGTCATGCATAGCATAAAAACCAGTATGAACAGTAATGAATTTTAAGCTCTCAACATGAAAACTTTTATGAAAATCTTATTTCTATTATGTTTACGTTGTAATGGATTTATTGCTGAGTCTTCGACTCATTTTAGTTTGTTTTCATGTTTTTAACCACCTAGATGAGGATGATGAACACGACTAGGCAGACTAGGATTAGAATGAGCAGTTGATTTAGTTTCATACCTTTTAGAATAAAACTGGTTTTATGACAAATTTTATTCAGTTTATTCATTTAAGATTTTGGAAGACATTTTATTAGACAGTTTTTCTACAAAATAAATCTTAATTTCATTTAATAAATATGAGAATTCTTGCCAGTTTATTTTATGAAAAACACGTGACACTTTTAACCTACGGGAATGGGGTGTTACAACTACATAAATCCTGGGAGCATTTTGTAAGGCAAGTCGTTGTTCAAGTTCCTTCCATAGTTGCCGAGGTCCTTTGGACCAATTGGCAACAACTTGGCTTCTCACTTAGAGAACTAATGATCGAATCCCCCCTCCCCCATGTATATAAAAAAAAAGATTATATTATATTTAAAAAAAAAAAGTTCCTTCCATAGTTGGTGAGAAGTCTTATAGCATAAATGGTGTTGCTCTTGATGTCAACAAACATAGCGCTTTGCAACCAAGTGATGCCTCAATGTACTATTAGCCTAAGATGGTTCACAAATGCTCCCATCAACAAACCCAAGTTTGTTTTTGATGCAAAGAGCTCTTTCCATTGAACGTGCCTAAGAATGATAGTTGCTTGAATCAAGCATTTGGGTGACAAGAAGGGCTCCAGGACTGTCATTGGAGCCAATAAAATAAGGGTTGTTCGGTTGGGATGGATCATGAATTTTTGAGTTTGGATTTGTGTTTTGATTGACATTGGAGTTGATGTAATCAACCATGATGCTCTGATACCATGTAAGAAAAGGTAAAACATAAAGTAGCAAATACCATGTTGTTGCTGAAGAATAGAAAAAAGTAAGGCAATAACCATGATTGAGAAAGAAAACATTCTCTCTGTTCTTTTCATTAATTTGTTTTGTGTTCTATACATTCGAGCTCAGTATTTATTCATAAATAATTAAGGAAATTTGGTGATAAAACTTGTACAAAAGTAATAGAAGAAAACAAAGTTATGTGTAGGCAGAAAAGAACAAAAGCATAAACTTGTTGGTCCCTTTGCACATTGCAGCTTTATTCCTTCTCTCCTATTACTTCCACTTTCTTTCCTTTTTCTTCTGAGCCATTCTGGACCTGTTGGCTGTCCAACGCAGCAGAGTCATGATTATGTTGGTAATATTCATCTTGCATTTTCTTTTGTGCTTTCAACAGGTACTAGTACTACAAGTCCATCCATATGGACGGAAGTTGCTACCAAAACGTTTAAAATTAAGAAGTTTACAAAGAAATATAGTACTCTACAATAAAAAGAAGTTACGAAAGGTAGAAGTGTAATAATTTTTATAAAATAAATTCTGCAAACTAACATAGGTTGATATGACATCATGTTAGATATATTTTATAAGAAAATAACTTTATAATTTAATATATCATATCAAGTTAGTTTAGAAGATTTTTTTTTTAAAAAATTCTCTGCGTGATAGACCAAACATGACGTATTGAAGAAACCAAGACAAAGCTTACTCAAGCGCCTATAGCAGTATTTTACGACTTCCATACTTCGAGAAATTTCTTGAAGTGGCAAGCAGTGTTTCCCACGTGGGACTCGATGGAATTGTGAGTGTTCTAGTTGCAGGATAATAGAATAGGTGAAAGAAATCATTGAAAATTGCATCAACGATTCAACACAAGTTGGATTTAGAAGACCTTATGGTCTAAGATGGGTACTTATAAGTTGAAGATCTTAGTGCTTTGAAATTTGCAGTTTCTGCAACATCACTCAAATACCGTGAGTCTGATCTTATCATGAAAATTTACATTTGGACATAGCGCAATCAGTGCGATTTTCTCAACCACACGAATGAGTAAGAGCATATGCCATAAAAGGGATCTCGCAATTATTGGTAGATCTTCTTTAAGCATAGGAAATATCAAGCTGGTCCTATGCGATAGTGGGTGTGAATTTTGGAAGTGATTTGGCAGGAATACCAACTCTTGGGTGAAGTTTGGAAATCAAAAGAGGGTTGAAAATGTCTGATGTTCTCAACAGCTTGGTGAAAATATCAGCAAGCTATGAAGAAGACGAGACATGGTGGGTGTGGTTTGTTTACTGCTCTTGAAAGACAGGATTAATGGCAAGAATAACGTTACTATGTCCCTCTATTTTGTCTCCTCATTTTGACTGTTCATATATTTAATTTTTTTTTACTTATTGATTAAAAAAGTGATTAATAGCGTATTGATATTTTTCTTTATATCTTTTAAAAATGTTTAGAAATGTTTAAAAAAATATGAATAAAAAAAAATTTAAAAAGTGGATAAGAACTACTTGTAAAAATGATGAAAACATAAAAAATAATTAAAAAAAAAACTATTGAACAACTAGAAATTCTTTAAGATTTACATGATCTAATATAAATACTGTACGACTGATATTGGAGAAGTCGTCCAATAGTCTAAGGCATTATCTTATTTTCACAACACATAAAAAACTCGAGTCGCAAGAAAAATATAATGATATTAAAATTGATGTGCGCATTCAATTGCGTAGTAGGCAGCCACCAAAGTAGAATAACTTTTAATAATATATAATAAATAAATAAAAAAAACCAATCTGCTCCATTATCTTTTCAAAGTGGGAAGATCCACCCTAGCCATATTTTTCTCAGCATTTGCCAGGAACCTTGAGCCAAAGTCATTTCTCACACACTTGTTCCAGCAAACAGAATATAATTTGGTACGCTATATAGAGTTTAAATAAGGTGTGCCCGTCACAGTTTCTCCATGAAACTGTGAAAAAGGAAAAAATGGCTCATCAAGGGATTAGAATTGTAGTAAAAATCTTTGGAATATAGTTTTGTATTAAAGATAAAAATCATGCTCACTGTTTTTGTACAAACTTGAAACAAAAGAAAAGACAAAACTATACTATCTTCCAAAAACCATTGTAACCGTTAAATCATTTGAGGATGCAATTTCATTGCCTGCTGTAGAGGATTCTGTATCCACAAAGTTGCCCCTCATTGAAGAGAAATTAGGTTGTCTAGGCAGAGGAAGAGTCACAGCTTCACTCTCTAGCATTAACACAACAGATGACATTGTTGGTCTCTGAGTTGCAGAATCTTGGACACACAGCATCCCCACCTGTATGCATCTCAATGCTTCATCTCGAGGGCATGAATCCCTAATAGAAGGATCAACGAGCTCCATTGCCTTGTCTTCATTCCAAAGATGCCATACCTATTGCCATTCAAAGAAATTAAGTTGCTACAACATATAATTACTGATTCGTGGTTTAGTTTCTAATCTGAATGTCCAAACCAAAACATATAATAGACGTGTACTTACATATCCAATAAGGCTCAAGTATTCAGATAAACGAAAGCTAGTGTTCCTCCGACCACTTACAATCTCTAGTAATAATACACCGAAACTATAGACATCCGACTTCACCGAGAATAAACCTTCCATTGCATATTCGGGAGACATGTAGCCACTTTATTCAACAAAGATGATGAAATCCAAGATTAATCAAGTTGTATATGCACGGAATGTGTTAATGTAATGTTGTATACGTTCAAATAATCATGCCATACTTACTAGGTGCCCACAACTCTGTTCGTATTCGCTTCATGTTGGTTTCCCCCGAATATCCTCGCCATCCCAAAGTCTGAAATCTTTGGATTCATGTCTTCATCCAACAAAATGTTGCTTGCCTTTAGATCCCGATGAATTATTCTTAGCCTTGAATCTCGGTGGAGATAAAGGAGTCCTCTTGCAATCCCTTCAATAATTGTGAAACGTTTCCTCCAATCTAGTATTGTTTGCTTGGTTGGGTCTGCCATTATGTTCAATAGAGAATGCAAATAAGAAGTTTTTGGGGTAAGCTTTATAAATTCAGTCATTGATCTTGTGTGATTAAATGAGGAACATACCGAATAGAAAGCAATCCAAGCTTTTGTTTCGCATGTATTCATAGATCAACATCTTTTCTTCCCCTTGAATGCAGCAGCCCAATAATCTGACAAGATTTCTATGTTGTAATTTGGCAAGCAGTATAATCTCATTCTTAAATTCGTCCAAGCCTTGAGTAGATTGTCTTGAAAGCCTCTTTACAGCTATTTCTTGCCCCCCGGGAATGTTCCCCTGTCAATGGAAAAAAGTTGTAATAGCTTATTGAGTTTCAACTTCCCACAAATAGTTTTTCAGAAGATACTTGTGATGAAAATTCACCTTATAGACAGCACCAAATCCTCCCTCCCCAAGCTTGTTTTCTTCACTAAAGTTGTTGGTAGCAGTTACCACACAATTGAAGTTGAACAATGGTAACTCTGGCCTACTTGCTTGATCTCCTTCAATGGTAAGATCAACTGATCCTGAAAGATCAGTAGAGAGTTCTCTACTTTTGCTCCTTTCAAAGATTGATATGTCATGACGAGACTTGCAACATGAAGTGGAGGAAACTGTGGGCAAAACTAAAAATAAATACAAAGAAATTAAGTGTCAAGTTAAGATCACAACCATTTACATTTTTCTTATGCCTCAATTTATTTAACTTCATTCACTAAATATAAAAATTTTGGTTATTACCTTTCTGTTTTGTTTTGAACCTCCACAGCAAGACTACGAATACTCCAAGTACCAGTACTCCAGCCACAACAATTATTATAATCACAAGGGTGGATAATTTGTTCTTGCCACCTACAGATAATAATATCATTATATGTAAACTGTTGTAAGATCTCATTTAAATCTTGATCTAAAACATGTGAAATAAAAAAGAAACTGATTTGAATTGACTGATTGAATTGGATCAGGGCATCACAGATTCACAGAGGAGTTCTGCATCACATCGAGCTTCCAAATTCTCCACACCTTTTCTTTTTTGTATTCTTAATTTGAACAGTTTATATGGAGCTAAGAAAAATCAAGTAATATTTTCATCCCCATCTGTCCCTTGACATTGACCAAAGACAGTAATATGAACAATAAGGAAAAGTATTAGAGCACAATGAAATTTGTGGCTATAGAAGAATATGCTCTGCAAAAACAATATGGAGTTCTGAATGATTTCAAGGGCCGAACAAAATAGAAAACCTGCTTGCTTATCAAAACTAATTCAGTAGCATCTTAGAAAATTTCCTGGGGTAATAGTTCTGCTTTTTTTTTTTTTTTTTGAAACGATTATAATTAGTTTCCAACTCTAGATAAGAACAATGACGAAGGGAGTTCTAACATTACCTAGTTCAGAATGCGCAAGACGGATATGCAGAGTATTCCCTCCTCTTTTAAAATGCTGAACATCAACCAAGTCTCTCTTCCATATCATGCACCCAATCCAGTTAACATTTGCGTACGCAGTACAAGAACAGATCTCCAAACACTTGTCCGAACAAGCCTCGTTGAAACCCAACGTCACTAAATCAGGAAAATCAGGCAACTTCATGCACGGTAAGTTAAAGAAGCCATCTTCTCCATCATTTTCCCCTGTGACATTGCTAATATCTCTCTGACACTGCAATTCAGTCCTCCTTACACACCCACCTGACCAATTCCCCCTATTCCATTGATCTGTGTTCCTTGGAACATACCCTTTCATACACTTGCAAATATTTGGTGAATCTGCTGCACTACAAACACCAAAATTACCACATTTGTTATAGATCTCGCAATCGTTGGATGGCTGAGATTGAATAAGATCCCAAACTCCCCTATCCCCCTTATATTCATCCCATCTAACCTGCTCTTCATATCCATCCCAACGTATCCGAAACTTCAACTTATCTGTAGTGTTTATTGGGGTATAAGTAAAATACCGGCTTCCATTTTCTGAAGCGGAGAGTGCAAAACCAAACAAATAGTTTCCTGTCATGTTTGGAACACCAGAAAATATTCGTCCATCCCAATGCCCGCTTCTCCACCGCCTATTCTCTCCTTCCCATATCACTATCTGTGGCGAGGTTTGAGGATCAATCCCCATGGAGTAGCCTCCTGGTGAAGGATCATCGGCAGATTTCCATGAAGTGAAAAAAGGATTCTCACCCATTTCAGCATTCACTTGGACTCTCATACCAGGCAAAAATGTGTCTGTCGGATCATTGAAGCTCTGCCAATACATCGTATTGTCACTGCCGGAGAGGATAAGGTTTCCTGTATCATCAAGTTTAGCTGTTATATTTTTTGATGCAATTGAAACATTACTTGACCATACTGAAACGTTATTTCCATCGAAAACCGTCAAATTCCCATCATCTCCGATGCTTAACACCCCTGATTTATCGGGTATCGGAATTTCTCTGTTTGCAACCCATACCACAGATAGTTCCGGAACGGAATACCATATTCCAACATATCGTGCAGATGAATTTCTGGGGCTGAAGAATCCCAGTTCGAAGTTCTCACCCTCTGATTTCACAGTTTGGCCGTCTTTTATGGGTTGGCCTTGTGTGATTAAACTGGCCGCATGGCAAAACAAAGAAAGAAAATAGGAAATGAAAAAGAACGACAACAGAAAGACACCAACTTGGTTTGTAGTCGTTATGCCCATCTCACAACGGAGACTCATCTGCTTCTATGAAATCCAAGGTAAATGGTCTCTAATATCAATGGAACATCTTCAATGGCTATCCTTTTTCGTCATTCTCTGTCTGAAAATGATGTCGGGCGGACAACTTAGACTAGAGAAGCTTGCAAAAAACATGTATTGACCAACCGGAGTGATACCGAGAGCTGATGGGTAAAGGCAAATGGGTTAGGTGAAGGCCACAGACTCTTCAATCTTCAATCCCACGTGGCCACATGCCTTTGACACGCTTCTGTTTTTCTTTAAAGTTGGTAAAATGACAAATAATAAACTGGAGGCAGGAACAGGGGAAGGGAAAGTTCCATTTTCCAGCCGATTGATATTAATGTTTTCCAGACGCTTTCTCTAGAATGCACCAAATTCTTATTTCTTCTGATGTGATGGTTAATTATTGTCTACCTTTGGAGTAACGTAATTTTCAATTTCTCTCAATTCATCACATTTAATCTCATCTAATTATTACATATTTTTTAAATTTTCTTGTATAATAAAAAAAAATAATTCAATTTTTTTAATCATAAAACAAAAAAAATATTATAATAATATTTTATTCAACTCATCTCATCTAATATTATTTTCGAAAACAAAGTAGACCTACCTAATATATTTTATTAGCTATATTATTATTTTAAAACATAATTAGTTATAAAAAATATTTTTTTATGTAAGTTAATGTAAATAAGAATGATATCTTTCGGTTACTATTCATTTTTACATTTCACACCTATAATCTTTTCATAAGTTACAATATATTTTTCGTAGGGTGTTTTAAAATATTGCTAATTTGAATTTTAAATTCTACATAATTTTATTTTATTTAAAGTAGAGTTATAAAAGAATCATATGCATACTATTTATTTTTGACCTTTTCTTTTTGTCTCTCAAAACTTTTTAAAATTTAAAATAAAAAATGGCTCAAGTTGTGAAATAAAAACAAAACAATTAAGCAAGTGGCTGTGATGGACTGACAGCAGTGGATACCAAATGTTACCGTTTGCGTTTGAGTAATGAAATAAAAAGTCAATCTGAAACAAAAGAGGTCGAAAGCTATTGGTGGAAAAAGAAAGACCCAAAAGGGATATTTGAAAAACCGAGGTTGAGTCACCTCACTAGGAGCCAAGTTTGACCATTGTAATGCCATGCGTGTTGACTCTTGCTTCTTGGAATCTCAACAAGGGAATCTAAAGGGACCCAATTCCCGTATGATTCCAACTTGAACAGTATAGTCGGTGGGTTGTTTGCATCAACCAACTCCGTTTGTAACCATCTTTGGATGTTCGGGAAATGCGATTAGGGCTGAGCAAAAATATGACAATCCGACTCCGACTCCACACCGGCTCCGCTCCGACTCTGCTCCGGCTCCGACTTGTCGGAGTCGGAGTCAGAGGTTTTTTCCTCTTGGCAGTCGGAGTCGGAGTCGGAGCCATTGATGATCCGACTCCGACTCCGACTCCGCTCCGATCCGACTCCGACCCTCCGACTCCGCCTCCGCCTCCGACGTGGCCCTCCAACTCCGCTTCCGACTCCGCCTCCGACTCCGACTCCGATTTTATACATATTTTATAAAAAAATGTGTTTTTCTATATATTAATTATTTAAATTTTATACAATTATATCTTATACAGTTAGTTAAACTCAATAATATACTAGTTAAATAATATATTTATACTATAATATATAGACTAAATTGACTAATAATAGTTTAGTATATGTATATGACTATATGTAAATATCATACTATTACAAATTTACAATATTACTACTATGTAACATTAAATTACTAATGTATAAATATAATAGCATATAATACTAATAACTAATGTATATATAATATACTATAAACACTAAGATGAATAATAACATCGACATGTAATATTGTAATACTAATGTATAAACACTAATATATAAAATTATAATAACATATAATACTAATGTATAATAACTAAAGTATTATTCATATAAATTACTAATAGTATTAATTACTATATATAAATTAGTAAACCACTTTAAGCCTATATATAAATTACTATATAAATTACTGTAGTATCAATTACTAATACTATATTACTATATGATACTATTAACTATAGTGAATCAGTGATATACTAGTATTAGACATTAGTGTACTAATACAATCAGTGATATAGTCAGTATAATATTTATACTAATACTATTATTAATTATATAGTTATACTAAATTAAAATCACTATAACAAATACTAATATATAATTATGCTAATCACTATAACTAATACTAATACTAATATAGATTATAGTAATAACTTATAGTATTATAACTATACTAAATCACTATAACTTATACTAATATAGTTATACTAAAATTTAAATCACTATAAGTAATACTAATATAGTTATAATACTAAATTACTAATATAGTTATATTACTATAGGATACTATTAACTATAGCGATAAACTAGTATTAGTATACTAACATTATTAGTGATATAGTTAGTATAATATTTATACTAATACTATTATATAGTTATACTAAATTAAAATCATTATAGCAAATACTAATATATAGTTATTCTAATCACTATAACTAATTCTAATACTAATATAGACTATAGTTATAACTTGTAGTATTATAACTATACTAAATCACTATAACTTATACTAATATATTATAAAGCTATACTACATCACTATAACTTATACTAATATAGTTATACTAAATGACTATAAGGGCAGGTTTGGAGAGTGGGATGAGAATTTTGTGTTTTGTTTTGAAGTTTAAAATATTATGTTTTAATATTATTATTGTTTTGGGATTTGAAAAATGTGTATTGGGATTTGAAAAAATTGAATTGTTTATTATATTTTGTATGGAGATTTGAAAAAGGTGTAATGATGAGATGAGATGAGATGAGAATTTTGTGTTTTGTTTTGGTTACCAAACCTGCCCTAACTATAACTATATATAGTATTAATATCACTATTAGTATATTATATATAGTATATATATTATTAATATCATTATTAGTATAATAGTATTAATAACTATTAGTATATTAGTGTATTACTAGTATTTCGTATACGGTGCCCTTTTTTTTAATAGTCATTTATAATAATATATATCATATATTTTTTTTAATGAATCTTCATATATATATATAATATAAAATAGATTCATATTAATTAGTAACTATACTTAATACAGTTAAATTGTTAATACTACTTTACAATACATAATACGGTGTCGTTAGTCGTTACTCGTTACTCGTTGGGGACCTGGGGACTGAAGTAGTGAAGTAAATTGTAATTAGCCTAATTAGGTCAGGTGCTGAGGTACGGGTTCCCCTTCCCCAATCCCCATTCCCGACTGAATCGAAGACCCATCACCCACTAAACCCTCGCAGCCCTCTCTCTCGCGCAGGCACAGCCGCACATCCCTCTCTCCTCAGTCGCGCAGCTCTCCTCTCGCAGCCCTCTCTCTCGCGCAGGCGCAACCCTCTCTCCTCAGTCGCCGATTCGCCGCTCCTCTCGCAGAACCCCTCTCTCTCGCAGCGCTCTCTCTCGCGCAGGCGCAGCCCTCTCTCCTCAGTCGCCGATTCGCCTCTCCTCTCGCAGAACCCCTCTCTCTCGCAGCCCTCCTCTCACGCAGACGGATTCCATGCTTGCATGATCAATTACTTGAAAGGTCAGTAGGGTTTCTCCCAACTTCGTAAATCGGTGATCTTTTTATTTTTTATTTTTCCTCTTGTCCGAATTGGGGAACATATGTTTGTTGCTTCTTTGGTTTTTATTGTGGAAGTTTTTGTATTATAATAATTATCGTTGATTGATGTGCACTGCGTTTGGTTGATGGGAAAAATGTGGGTCAAAGAAATAGATGATGGGATTTGTGTGTTGGGCCTTGTTTTTGGTTAATGGGTCTGAGTAAGGACTCCGTTTGGTTGCCAAGAAAATGTTGGAAAAGAAAAGTTAAAAACAAAAGTTTATGCACATGGCATGATTGACAGTGGTGTAATTTCTTCATAAGAGTTTTCCCGAGCTGAATACTTCCGGATTTAATATTGTCCAAGCAATTCACTCGGATAACTATGAATGATGTAGCCTAGGGGTTCACTTTATTTTACCATCTTTATTCCACTCTTAAGTCTTAAGTTCGGTCGAGAGCTATATATACGTGTAATGGTGCATGGATTTGAGTAGAAAAAAGTCTATCAAGTTGGAGACTTGGTTGTTTTGACATATGCATGCCTTCACTATGTGCTCCCCTGCACTTAGTGTCTTCGGTTTCTTGACTCCGTGCCATATATAAGTGAAAACATAGTACAAGAATGGAGTTGGTATAACTAATTATTGATAAATTTCTATTTGTTAAAGTCTCAATTATATTTTTATTGAATTCCATTTGAAATCTATAATAAATAAGTTTGCCATTCATTTTGAAAACAGCATACACATTTTGCACTTTTAAGTGCGCTCAATTACATGCAGTTTACTTTCGCTATGCCTACTCTTTGATAAATAAAATATCTTATTACTTATAAAAAAAAAAGTCTTTTCTCGGTATGGGGTTTGGAGGGTTAAGTTGAGGGTTTGAGCATGTTTGCCTACTACCATTCGGCATGAATTGGGAACACAGATTTCTTGGTATGTTGTCTGACTTGCTAATGTTTGAGGCCAGTCTTGCTGGACTGATTTTGTTGGGGGTTATTTTGATAATAAATTCTGGCATTATAGGCATGCAAGCCATGATTTTCAGGAAGATATCTATGTAGAAATTACCATTTTACAAACTGCACTTTTATCAAGTTTTTAACTGACTGAAGGAACATGGTTTATAAGTTTCCGAGACCTTAGTTCAAAAAAACTAAATGGATCCATTCCTTCTAATAGGCTTTTTGAGAATATGACAACTATGTATGATTTTGCATCTTCCTAAAAAGATGTAATATACATGTTTTTTATATTTGTTTGAATTTATTTTTCATATGATATTAAAGTTGGGTTGTTTTTCTTACTAATATTTTCATTTTTTTTTCAGGCACAACTTGAAAGTTGGAAGTTGTGGATGTTTTAGTTCATTTGTTGGGCATTTAGAATATTGTAATTTGGAAGCTTGTAATTTATTTTATTTTGGTGCATTTGAAAGTTTGTAATTAAATATTTAAATGTTGTTGGAAACATTTATTTTGGTTGGCTCTTAGAACATTTTGGATTTCTTTTTTGTTAGAATGATGTGGATATCAGGATATGGAATCTGGATGATGGGAGTACATGTAAAAATAAGACTTTCTTTTTAATTTTTGATGCATGTTATTGTAGTAGTGGTAAGTATCTATTATTATAATAGATGTGGATGATGGATGGTAGGTGTGATATGTGGATGTTTATTGTAGTGATTAGTATTTAGTTGGATGTGGATATGAGGATATGCATAATGGATGATGTGGATGTCAGTAAGTTTGGCCCTTTGAAACTTTTGTAATGCAGGTTTTTGTTTGCATGTTCTTTTAGTATAATGATAACATTAGATTGTAATATTGAGAAAGTTGAAATTTGAAAGCCAACAAATTATTATTATTATTTTTTTAAAAGTGGGTCAAATATGAAGTTAAAAAAGACAAAAATAAAATAAAAAAATCCGACTCCACTCCGACTCCGCTCCGACAAGTCGGAGTCGGAGTCGGAGCGGATTATGTACATCGCGGAGTCGGAGTCGGAAGTCGGATTCGACCTCCGACGAAGTCGGAGTCGGAGTCGGAGGTTGGGTCCTCCGACTCCGAAACAGTCGGTGCTCAGCCCTAAATGCGATCAAACCAAAATTTTGTGAATACTGTTATTTGTAAACAGTGTTAAAATAGTTTAAATTAAGTATTTATTAGATTTTAAAAAATGAGGAAGAAAAAATTAAATAAAAAATATTATAAAATTAAAATATTGTTAGAAAAAAATATTGTATTAAAATATTGTTAGAATAAAATATTGTATTAAAATATTGTTAGAATAAAATATTGTAATGATTAGTTTAAAAATATTTGTGTTTAAATATTGTTTATAAAGAAAATAAGATGTCATGAAATGAAATGAGATGATATGCTTTATGAAATATGTTTCCAAACAACCTTATCCTCGTTTTATTACACAAATGAGATGAGATAAAATGAAAGTTGAAAGTTGTAAAAATATTATTTTTTATATTTATTTTTGTTTTAGAATTTGAAAAAGTTGAATTATTTATTATATTTTGTGTGAAAAATTGTAATGATCAGATAAGATAAGATTAGATTGGATAGTTTGTATAACCACATGAGGCCTTAAACATATAAGTTCAACATAATTCTTTAATAAAAAGGTGAATTCCATTTTTTAAAAAAGTGTAAAATTTTTTAATATTTTTTAGTGGAATCGATGTTTTTAGAGGCCCTACACGAGACTTGTCTATTTGAAAAAAATTGTACCTAGCAATAGGACTGTACAAAAAGCCCAAAAACCTGACCTGACCCGTTTTTTGGAATTAAATCGACCCGAAAATCCGACCCGTTCGTGGTAAAAATCGGAAACGGGTATTACCCGTTACCCGACTTAATCGATTTCAATTTCAGCCCCGAACGTACGTGTGGTGGTTCTGTGGAGCCTGAATAAAAAAGTATTTTGAAGCCCAAAATTAAAGCTTCGATGAGTGTCCTTTTAACAATATTATAATATGTCATTTGACCATTCAGGAATATTTTTATATTGAGCGCTCTCTCTCTCTTAAATACCTTTCATAATTCTTATATTAACCATTTGTTTCAGAATCAGAGAAAAAAAATCATCTATTTCAGAAAGTTCTCGTGAGTTGCTTAAAAAAGAAAAGAAAAGAAAGTTCCCGTGACTCTCTCTCTCTACTTTTTAAACACCATCTCGTCATCTACCTCTCTCTCTCTCTCTCAACACAACCGGATTTGCTTTCTGAAATTAGTTATGTTCCTCTATGTTTTTACATGCATTTTGGGAAGGAAAGTTTCAAGAACGAAACAGAGCTCTCTTATATTCAAGCTGGCGATCGAGAATCAAGAAACCACCATCTAAGAAATCAAGCCCAAGAACAGGAGAATCATGGTACAATAACCATATTCCCTGTTTCTTTCATTTGTATGAGAGTCTTTCTTATTTTGTTTTTATGGGTTTTTCTTCTGGGTCTAGTCAATGAGCTCTCTTTTTTTCTCTGCTATCATCATATTTGGCATCCGGTTCCATATGATTTTGATTTTAAGATGATTATTGCGTGGGTCTGATTGTGATTTGGAACTGGGTTTGTGAGAGAAATCTCTCCCAAAAGAAAAAATAAAAAAATAAAAAATAAAATAAATTCAGGTATTCGGTTAACGGGTAAAGATAACGGGTAATCGGCTAACGGTTAATCGGTATGAAACAGTTTCGGGTCAGGTCAGGTCGGGTCGGTGAACAGCCCTACCTAGCATTACTCCTAATCTTTCCAAAAAATTAAAATTAAAAATTGGATCAATCTTTAAAATTAGTGTTGATGCTACAATAGACAAATAGAAATGCAGAATTGGTATAGAAACAGTTATTTAAGACTAGGAACGGAAGATCATAACCACAATGAGAATGAACATATCTTTATTTCTTGATCCACATCTTGCAAAGGCGTATGCAGCTCTTCATTTTGTCTTTCTAGGTTCAGATATTTGTCTAAGCAAGATAATTTTTTAGGGAGATGCACTTAATGTTGTCAACTAGATCAATGGGAATGGAGAATGTGGAAGGGAAAAAATACACTAGCTCATAAATTGGGCCCAACCTATCAAGATATCACTAAGGACAAAAGAGGGGATAAGAGGGATATAGGGGCTGTGAATGTCAGAGAGAGATAAGAAGGGATCATGGAGAGTAAGTCAGACATGCCAATGAGATAAGTCATATCATGGCAGGGAGCTTCAGAGTATGCCAGAAAGAAAGTAGGCTAAGGAATGAAGCTGACACACGCAACAAATAGGTACATATATAAAGCATACAGCCAGATGAAAAGATATAGACTAATGAACGACTTCTACTTCTGAGAGGGACCGAGATCTCCCTTAATGAGATCTTCTTCTTCAAGCAACCCCTAAAGGAAGACATTGCCCTCAACAAGAAGAACTTCAACCTTCTCTACACAGTGAGATATGAGGATCCATCAGTGATTGTAAACAGATATATATTAAATTGGAGGCTTCCCTACCCAGCATTTATTTTTCATTCAGTGCCATCGACGTACGACCCGCCAACGTACAGCCACACCGGAACATTGTCGGGGGCTCCAAATAATTCATATCGTGGCACCAGGGGTGTGAAGTTGCCCAGGCCCGCGAAACACGACATCAACAGTGGCGCCGTTTGTGGGATGTTTGTTGTCCCATAATCAGCGTGTCCTTCATAGGCCGGCAACGACACACTCTCAGAGTTCGCGATGTGCAGAAAAACAAACTGAAGCGATGGAAGAAAGAGCTAACGAACAGCCTATGATAACACAAAAGAATGACACAATAAAGGTGTAAGAATGATGATTTTCCGATGCACTGAATAAATTTTGAATAATGAAGGGAGCTTCCACCAGATAAGTACTCTCAACTTTTTTAAATGTTTACATTTATAAAGGGGCAAGTAAGTCTTTACATGCCCTAGTGAAGAACCGAGCTCCATTGCATTCTTATCATTCTAATGAACTGTGCAAGATTAAAACGCCTAGTAAATACCGAATGCGTAGAAATCAGCTGCTCGGACATTACAAGTGAATATTGTGCACTTAATGCACAGTAGCACACAAACACTCCTCAGACCTGCACAGTACTCGGATAAAACACTGTGCACTTGAGTGCACAGTGCATGAGAGTACACGTCCACATGCATGCACGTACATTCGCATGCATGGCCACTGTGCACTGTGTATGTGCACATGGCCCAGCCTCCAGCGCTCCCATAGCTTGCAGCATGGCACCGCGAGCCCAGTTACCCACCGGCAGTCACCGCCTAGACTGCAGGTGGTATCCGGCTCCAAAAGCCACGACTCCCCATCGAGGGGTCGTGAACGGTGCTCCCGTGTGCACCAAGCCGTGCGCACGGAGAGTAGGCTAAAGCCCAACCTTGACACAATGGGAAAGGGGGGCCAGCGACCTCGACGAAAAGAAACTGCACAGCCTTGTGGTGCTACATGGCAGCCCAGCTGCTACGTGGTGGGAAAGGTGGCCGGCGTCCACCATGTGGTGCACCGTCATCATCTGTCTCCTCTGAGCCGATCATTGACCGCCATCTCCCTCCAGCATGGTTCCACGCAAACCACGTCCAGTAATGTTGTGGAAACTGGAAACCGCTCGGTCACCATGTTCGGTCTCCAAGCTCTGTCTCTAGCTCCGACACCACCTGCTCAGAAGTCAGTAGCTCAGAAACAACATGCACGGGATCCTTCAGCTCGGTAAAATACATGTACCGAGGAAACAACACACATGGGCTCCTCAGCTCGGTAACACATGCACGAACTCCTCAGCTCAGTAGCCACCTACACGGGGTTCCTTAGCTTGGAAAATACATGCATAGAGGCAACAACACGCACGGAAAACCTTTGTGCTCGGTAAACTACATACACTGGTAACTATATGCACAGATCAATCAGCTCGGTGAAGCACCTGCACAGGCGTCCCCCCGCTTGGAAAGCCACTTGCACATGAAATACATCCACGGAGTTACTTAGTTCGGCAACTACAAAGCACGAGTTCTTCAGCTTGGTAAAATACATGCACAGAGCATACACTTCATTACAACCAACTCGAAAACCATCAAACGGCTACATCTATCATGTGCTGGATAAAAATGCACAACTTACATGAGACTTTTTTATTCTGCTCGGCTCATTTTTCCTGCTCGGTTTAGATTTTTTGCTTGACTCGGATTTCCTGCTCGGTTCGAATTTTCTGCTCAATTCGGTTTTCCTGCTCGGCTCGGTTTTCCTATTCAGTTTTTCTGTTCCGCTCTGCTCTGCTGCGCTATTTTTTCTGCTCGACTCGATTTTCCTATTCAATTTTTCTGTTATGCTCTACACTACTGCGTAAGCAAGTACAGACTCTCCCTGACTAATCAACAACTCCAGGTTTGTTACTTTCAAAGTTCATGTTAATTCTGTTTCTACTAACAATATAGTCGGTGGGTTGTTTGCATCAACCAACTCCATTTGTAACAATCTTAGGATGTTTGGGTAATGCGATCAAACCAAAATTTTGTGAATATTATGATTTGTGAAATTTTAGTTAAGTATTTATTGAGTTTTAAAAAATAAGAGAGAAAAAATTGAATAAAAGTATTATAAAGTTAAAATATTGTTAGAATATAATATTTTAATATTATTTTTATTTTGAGATTTGAAAAAAGTTGAATTATTTTTTATTTTTTATTTAAAAATATTATAATGATTAGTTTGAAAAAATTATAATGATTAGTTTGAAAGTATTTATATTTGAATATTATTTGGGAAGAAAATGAGATGTCATGAAATGGGATGAGATGATATAAAATATGTTTCCAAACAACCCCGTCCTTGTTTTATTACACAAATGATATGAGAGATGAAATGAAATGAAAGTTGAAAGTTGTATAAAATATTATTAAAATGTTATTTTTTAATTTTATTTTTATTTTAGAATTTGAGAAAGTTAAATTGTTTGTTATATTTTGTGTGTGTTGTGAAATTTCGCAAGTTCACGAAATCGTACAAATAATATTGTGATAAAGAAGGATGTCAAACCCACGAGGACTATTTACCTATTAACTATTGAAATTGTTTTAATTCTAAATTATTTGAAAATCAAGAAAAGTGGTAGATTTTGAATTTGAAAAACAAAAACAAATGAAGAATTGACCAAACACTTAAAAAGAAAAAGATTTCACCCAAGAAGAAAACACTAAGGCATCCAACTCATCTAACCAATCCAATCCCAAATCCTAACTATATAATCAATCAATTATCATCCTATTTGATGGCAAAATATTCTAACTTATCTAAGACCCTATCTCGAGTAGAATTAGATTTGCTCAATATATGATAACCCATGATATGTCTATGCGAATTTAAAAGCATTTGAGCACAGTAAAATTAATAATATTTCATATAAAAGCTGCACAAATCACGTGGCACATTCATGTCTTTCGTTCAATTCATGACATACATCATACAAAGCTAAACTAAATGCATCATCTCTCGAATTAACTTGCACAACAAATCATTCAACTATTGACAAGATAATTAAAAGCATTAAACTCAATAATGTATACTCAAAAGGAATGATACAATTATGATCAAACAGAAATAAGACTCGAAATTGTAGCCTTAGCAATAGAAATTAGCTCATAATAGAAACAAAGCAAACCATAATAACTCTGGAATTCATAATGAAAATTGTACAAAGAGAAGATGAAAGAGTTAAGAAGGAAACTGTATGTAGATCGAGAATCTCAATTGTCGACAAACTCCAATTCAGCCTCCGTCTTCTTCTTCTTTTTTCAAGTTTCGAATTCCTCTTCAGTGGTGAAAAACTCATTTTCACAAGACTCTGGTCCTCCTCCAAGTTTCTCTCATTTTCTTCCTTTCTCAAAAACCCTCTCTCTGTGTTTCCAAAAATAGAATTCTCAATTAGGCAGTTTTTCGACCTCCGCCTTCACGCTCCTTTTTCTCTATTAAGATCTTAGTTTTCTGGAAAGTCTTCTACATGAAAGTTGTAGGGTTTTCTCCTAGCTTTCCTGTGACACTGAGATTGTCTTTATTGGAGTTTTCGAGCAAAAATTATGATCAAAATACTGAAGGATATTTTAGGAAATTAGAGAAATGAACGTTTTATATTTTCTTGATGACTACTTTAATCTCCACGACTCCTTCAATTTATTTACTCCTAAAAAAAAAATGAACAAAATAAATAAAAAAATCTAATAAATAAGAAAATTAAACAGAAACTAGCATAAAATCAAGAGTAAAAGTATGACAAAACTTTTATAGAAATTAAGCACATCAGTGTGAAAATTTTAAAAAATTGTAATAATCAGATGAGATGAGATGAAATGAGTTAGATGGTTTGCATAACCACACGAGGCCTTAAATAGATAAGTTCAACATAATTCTTTTATAAAAAGGTGAATTTCTGTTTTTTAAAAAAGTGTAAAAAGGTTTAATATTTTTTAGTGGAATCATTTTGTTTAGAGGCCCTACATGAGACTTGTCTATTTGGAAAAAATTATTCCTAGCATTACTCTTAATCTTTCTAAAAAAATAAAAATAAAAATTGGATCAATCTTTAAAATTAGTATTGATGATGCAATAGATAAACAGAAATGTAGAATTGGTATAGGAACAGTTATTCGAGACTGGGAATATTGGAAGATCATAGCCACATTGAGAATGAACAGATCTCTATTTCCTAATCAATTTCTTGCAGAGGCATATGTAGCTCTTCATTCTATCTTACTAGGTTCAGAGATTGGTCTAAGTAAGATAACTTTTTAGGGAGATGCATTTAATGTTGTCAACAAGATCAATGGGAATGGAGAACATCGGGGTCAAGCTGGTTTGATAATATCAAATGTGAAGATGAGTCTTAGCAAGTTCGAGTACTAGGCAATGAATCACACCAAGTTGGCTACCAACCAGATGGCTCATTGTCTAGCTAAGAAAGCTCTTGTTATAGATCATGATGTACTTATTGAGCTTGAGGAAATCCCAAATTGTATTGCTACTCTGGTATAGAGATTTTCATAGCAATAAAGTTAAAGCTTCCATTAAAAAAAACAAAATTAGTGTTGATGTTAGCTTAGCCAAATATTAATCATCAGGAGCAATCAAATGGGACATGCAATCAGCCATATTACCATTATCAAGCTTAAGGGGAGGTTGGAGCATTATCAAGCACTGTTGAAAAATAGTAAAATGCATTTCTAATTTTCTAGGCTGACTCCATAATTTTTCTTATCTTCTTTAGATAACAGAAGAGTAAAGAAATATAAATAGGAGTTAAAAGATGTCCAATTCAAAATTTCTAGAGATGAGAATATCTGTATGATTTGAAAAAAGAATATATAGATATTTAAATCGAATAGATAATGGAACATGGAGCTGTGCAGTAAAGCCAAGTTCGACCATTGGAGCATTGGCAGTGGGGAAGCTAAAATCTTAGCATAATTTACTTAAGAACGTCACTTTTTTGTAAAATTACTCAAAACTTTTCTCACATTAGATTAGTCATTATTCTCTTTATAGTAATAAAATATTATTTCTTCATCATCAGTACTCATTCCGATGCACGTCTATAAGTCACCTTAGATTAGCTAAAATATGACTAATTAGATGAAATCCCGACGCCCACTATCACTACTCTAATGTCGTGCATCTTGGTATGCCTTTGGGATCTACAGTATGGAAACTAAGATCCACTGCTCATCTGACTCTAATTTGAGCAGTAGAGTAAGACTCTTCATCCGGGTCGGGTTTCAACCTGGTCTAGACCGGAAGCCGGATAATCGAGTTTTGGATGCGATTTTTGGCTCAAGTAGACCTAGGTTAGAAACTGGATGACCTTACCTGGGCTGATACGGTTATGGAACCCGCGTACTAAGTTTAAAATTCGGTACCCAAGTTCTATTTAAAAAACTGGGTAGAGTAAGACTATCTCTACAAATTGAAGCTCCATTGCCTCGTGGCCATCGTCTTGATCACTCTCTGTCGCTCATTCTCTCCTGCACGACTCCTCTCCAGCACGACTCTTTCCTGCTTTAAAGCTTCTCTCCTTGGCAACTGCTCCTGGTTCAGAGCTTCTCTTTAGATCTGATGCTAGCAACAAGGTAACATCCCAAACCTTAGCACTCGATATCTGTTCCTTTTTGCATTGTAGCAAACTTTGGTGTCAATCACTTCTGCTATGGGATTTATAAAATTTCAGTTTCTACTGTGGTTGGTGCTACTTTATAAAATTTATGTTGATTTGATTATGTTGATTTATAAAGTTTATGCTATCATCAACAGTTTTGGCTTTATTATGTTGATTTTATTATGGGATTTATAAGATTGTGGAGTCAATTTTATTTGGTTGGTGCTACTTTTAATCATCTTTGCTGCAACAATTACTTATTACTTTATAAACTTTCAATCTCTCTTTCTAATTCTAGAATACAGAACACAGCCAAAGAAGTCCTCTCCCTTTCTGAGTTTGTCACCACCCTATGTACTGAGCTCTTGAATATTCCATTACTCATTATCTACATATAATAAAGAACCAATTAGCGTGAAAAAAAAATTTTTAGTTTGCATATTCCATTACTGGGCTGGGCTATTTTGTGGTTTTTTGTTATTTTAGGCTTTTAATATGGGTAATGCTATTGTGGGCAGCCACTATATGCTATTGTTGTTGGCTTTATGTGGGCAGAATGCTACTATTATATGTGGGTATAATATGTTTTGTGCTAATTTGTGATGGTGTTTTGTGATAATTTGTGATGATGATATATGTGTGGAAACATTGTGAAAATTTAAATGAAAGTAGCACAATTTGTTGCTCAACTATAGATGCTAATTGTTGTCTTGTTGGATTATGAAAATGAAATGAAAATAATTGTTGGAGATTATGAAAATGAAAATAAAAATTATTTCCTTACTTTTTATTTTATACACTAAAAGGGTCATCTCAATCCCCAAACTGCCACTAGGAAAAGTGGTTAATGATTAAACTAATGCTACATTTGGAACATGGAAGCAGCTGAGTTCATCGGAGTTGACTTCAAATTTAAGCCTAGCCCAACATCTAAACACAACTCCCAAATCATTAAATATCACTCAACTCAATACCTCTTTACACGTAGGACCTACAACTTTTTTCAACTCAACACTTCTTTACATGTGGAACCCACAACCTTTTTCAATTTTTCATGGATACATCTAAACTCATCTTAACGTCCAATCACATCTAAACTCATTTTAAGTAGGCTTTACAAAACTTAGTCCACCATCTCAACTCACTATTATTCAGGAAGAACTCAACTTATCTCAGATCAGCTCATCATCCAAATGGAGCCTAAACCTCATTACTTACAGTAAAAGAAAAGAAGGAAAGAAGCCAAATAATGATAAAAAAGAAATAAATGAGTTGTGTATGAACTCATTGTAATAGCTCTAGTAACTCTAGTAGGATCAATCCACCAGTAATAACAGACAATCAGAACAGCTGTTGTTAGACAAACTGAATTAGTAACAACGTCGAATTATTGGAGCAGAGGCATCAAAGTCACTTACCTTTTGAAATGAGTTGTCGAGCAGACTCTATCTCAGTATTTGTAATCCAAGAGTTGCCATTATTGATGCAAAACAATGATGCCCTACAAACTCAAACTAAATTAGTATAGATTTATTGCAATATGAAATCAAAAGATTGTATATAATATTTATCTACTTAGTACCCTATTATGATATGATGTTGTATATGAAAAGCCCTCTAGCATGACATTCTATTTCTGATTCTGTTCGAACCTTACCACGTGCATAAAACTGTGGTCTCTGTTATTATGTTGGTACTAACATCTCTATTTCTAGTGCACCCACTTTGGAAACAAAGTGGTTTTTAGGGCGACCTTTCTTGTGTGCACACTTGGCATGCCTAGTTTAAAAGGAGGACATTTCACATTTTGTTTATTTTCAGTTGGTCGTCGGGGTTTGCACGACTATACCATAGGGGTTATAAATGATATCTATTCTATTATAATGTTGTTTAGTGATGTTTATGCCAAATGACTTTTGTATATTGTATTATTGTAAATAACTATTTCTGAAATGTTGCTTTGATATTTTGACATTCTATTTTGTTCTGCATTCTGCAACTTATTCATGTTTACACACTTGTATAGGTTTGTTGTTTATTGAGTCAATGGATTCATCCATTAATCTCCACCATTTATTTTTAAAATGACTTTGATGGCTGTGAAAAAATAGATGGCTGTGACAGTTGAAGTAGATGGCATGTGACGGTATTATCAGATAAAGGAGAGATAAGTGTCGAGTGGCATAAATGGATTGGTGAGATTTTAGAGAATATTTATTAGTGTTCAATTAAATTTATTTGCAATGTTTTTTTAGCTATTTGATTTTGAAGGATTACTATATTTAAGTTTTTTATTTTGTAAGTTTCATGTTAAAAGGAGTCATCTGGGTACGGCTGTTACAAAAGTGGTCTTAATCCAAAGTTTTTAAAACCATTTTGTACTGGCCGATCGAAATTTTTGGTGTCAGAATAGTTACTAGTAGGGGATACCTTGATGTTTCATTTCAGCTTACACTTTGTCTTGTTTTTGGTGTTTCATCCCATTCTCATTCCAATATTCTTGCCAAAATATATATTTCGGCCCAATATGCTTACTAAATGGAGTATATTATGAATTTTATGAAAAATCCTATGTATTTAGGTAATTTCTCATGCATAGTTAAAAAAAACCCTTATTCTCTTCCTCTTCTTTCATGCCTAATGGCCAGACTTCCAACTTGCTCACCATTGCACATTTCGGTCTACTCAAACTGAAAGTGAGCTAGAGGCTAAACTGTTGAAGTTAAGAACTAAATGGAGTCAAAGCCATGTGACTTTATTCTTGCTATTACACCCCTCTGTCTCTGTCTATGATTTGGAATCTCTCTTTATGTTCTTGTACTGCTAGGTCATAACTGTAATGGTCATGATTGTTTTAATGATTAATTTTTTTTACAAGTATTGTAAAAGATGTGTACTACCACCGATCGTGATCGTTAATAAACAAATCGTTAAGTAGGCGACGTGGTATGCTTGTGACACCTTTGATGCTTAAGTCAGTAATGTGTGAGAGATAATAATTTAAGAATACTTAATTAGATCGATCGAAGGTTACCTGTTGCCCCTATGTATAGGCATGGAGAATATTGGATGAATACTATAAACTGATTAACTTTGCATAATACTCAGCCGTTAGAAGGCTTATCCCTTATGTATTAGAAATATCTAATCACCACGTGGTCCATATCCATAATGTGAGATTTATCCGTCCCTAATAAATAGGCCAGCTAGGGTCTTTGTTAAACTACATGACTCTTTTGAATCCTCTATGATTGATGGGCCTTGGGACCCCAGCTTGGGTCAGACCAATATTACCTGCTCCAGTTACCCAGCTAATTCCTCTTGCATGTAAGTGATTAATGATAAAAACTGTTAATTCGTGTATAATTAAATGGATTAATTGAGCAGGTTATACGTGTTAGACAGGGATATATGTTAAAAATTAGCAGTTGCTTTGTTCGTACTCTCCGCTTATTCTCCTTTCTACTGTTTAGGATTCCCAACAATGCTTTGTTTGTACCCTCTGCTTGTCCATTTGCCTGTAGGTGTCCTCAAGATGAATATTTGACCTGAATATTTTGCTCGGCGCACCACTCTCGGTAATGTTTTGAATCAAATTGTCACCAATTATCTGAGGCTATGCTTTGCGGAATCTTGTATCGACAAAAGAAATTCTTCCATAAGAACTAAATCACGGCTTTGGTCGTTATGGTCGCCAAGGGTTTAGCTTTCACCCATTTCTTGAAGTAGTCCACTGCTATGATCATGAACTTGACTCCCCCCAGGTGGCAAGGGTCCAACTAGCTCAACCTCCCACTGGGCGAATGGCCAGGGGGTAGTAGAGGGGCGGAGAAAACCTTTTTATAGAGGATCCCATCCACCTTTACGAATCTAGCTACCCTTCCTCTTACCTTCCTTGCCTCCTCTTTCCCATCGAGGAGTTTTCCCGCATCCAGATACTTGATGATGTCGCTTGCCCACTCGGTTTCATTGCTGCTTATCATGTAGACTTCTGGTCCTATCGCTGGGACTTCTATTATCATTCTCTCAACTTCCTAGGGGAGGTGGAAGTCCTCTATCCTTGAGCTTGTACGTGCTAGCCTGTCTGCCACTGCGTTTCTTTCTCGTGGCACTTGTGATAGGCTAAAATAGGAAAATCGATCGCGTGCCTCCTGGACTCGACTCAGATATTTCTTCAATTTTTCTCTCTTGGTGACGTATGTTCCCAACACTTGGTTGACTACTACTTGTAAGTCTGACTTCACCTCTATTTCGGTCACCCACAATGCTTCGGCCACTTAGAGCCCTGCTACAAGGGTCTCATATTCTGCTTCATTGTTGGTTGTTTTGAAAGTGAGCCTTGCCATGTAGTGATGCTCTTGCCATTCCCCACTGATTATGTGGACTCATTTCCCTCAACCATCATGACAAGAATGCCATCCACAAAAAGGACCCAGGGTTTTCCTGTCAGGGCGGCGACCACTTCTAGTGGGAAACTTGAGAATTCGACAATAAAGTTCACCAATGCCTGCCCTTTCACGACCTTCCTTGAAAAGTACTCGATGTCAAATTCGCTAAGTTCGATTGACCACCCGACTAACTTTCCCGAGCTATCTGGTCTTTGTAACACCTTTGCAAGTGGGCTTTCTATGAGCACTTTGATTGAGTGGGCCTGGAAGTACGGGCGTAACCTCCTAGCTGCTGTCACCAAGGCAAACTCCAACAACTCTGTTTGTGGATATCTAACTTCCACTCCCCTTAGGGTGCGACTTGTGTAGTACACGGGCAGTTGTGCCGCCCCTTCTTCCTTGACCAAGACGACTACAATAGCATGGGGGGATACCATTAGATACGTATAGAGTGTGTCTCCTTCTATAGGTTACCTCAAGAGTGATGGATTTGTCAAATGCTACTTCACCTTTTGGAAAGCTTCGTCACACTCCTCGTTCCAGGGCTGTACCTTCCACAATACCCTAAAGAAAAGGAGGCATTTGTCCATGGACTTGGATATGAACTTGTTCAAGGTTGCTATTTTTCCTGCCAGCCGTTGTGTGTTGTTTAGGCTTTTTGGCAGCTTTATGTTTATGATTACTTCAATTTTTTTTGGGGAGGCTTCATTTCCTATTTCTAACACTGTGAACCCTAGAAAACTAACCGATCCTACTCCAAATGCTCACTTCGATGGGTTCATCTTCATTTTGTACTGTCGTAGTACTGTGAACGCTTCTCTTAGGTAGGCCAGATGTTGCACGGGCTCTTTACTTTTAAATAACAAGTCATCCACGTAAACTTCCAATGTCTGCCCTATTTGGTTTTCAAACATCTAGTTGACTAGCCTCTGGTTGGTTGCCCCTGCGTTCTTCAGGCCAAATGGCATGACCTGGTAGCAATACAACCCACGGTCTGTGATAAATGAGGTCTTCTCTTCATCTAATGGGTACATTCAGATTTGGTTGTAACTTGATTAGGCATCCATGAAGCTCAACATCTTGTAGCATCTACGATGACATCGATTCGTGGTAGGGGAAAGCTATCTTTTGGGTAGACTTTATTTAGGTTGGTGAAGTCCACGCACATTCTCCACTTCCCGTTTGCTTTTTTTTTTACTAGGACAACACTGGATAGCCATTTAGGGTAATGGGCTTCCTTGATGAACCCCGCAGAAGCAGGCTTTCTACATCCTCGGCGTTTGTTGTGTATTTCTCCGTGCTGAATGATCTTCTTTTTTGACGTACCTTCTTTTGCATGGGGTCCACGCATAGTTGGTGTTCAATAACGCTATTGTCAATTCCGAACATATCTTCATGGCTCCAAGTGAATACATCCCGGTGCACAGTTAACAATTGCTTTAGGGCCTCTCGGTCTTCTAGGGAATCTTAGTTCCAATTCGTGCTGTTGCGTTGGGGCGATCTGTGTATAACGTTACGATCTCCAAGGGCTCATTCACCTTTGCTTGCTTTAGGTTTTTCTTGTCCCTTACCTTTATGCCCCTGAATAGAAGGATTGTGGGAGTTTGGGCAATGTGCCCTGACCGTCCTCTTGGGCGGCCTAGCCGTTGCCACCTCCGATGATGCATACTTCTCCCCCTTTGCTCCTTAATTCCTTCACATAACACTTCCGTGCTAGGGCTTGATCACCCCATGGTTCCCTACCTTTAGTTGGAAACTTCATCTTGAGATGGTACGTGGCCGTAACTACACTGAGACTGTTCAATGTTGGTCTCCCTAGTATAGCATTATACGAGGAGGGCACCTTCACAAATAAGAAATCGGTCATGGTGGTCGCGGTACGCATCCCTTTTCCTGCTGTGACTGGGAGGGTAATGACGCCCACCAGTTGGATCAGATCCCTATAGAAGCCTTTTAGTAGTGTCGGCAAGGGTCTCAACTTAGTGGATCGATACCCATCTTTACAAAAGCCTCCCAAAATAATATGTCTATTGAGCTCCCATTGTCAATAAGTATTCGCCTGGTAGTGTAATTAGCAACCAGAGGTTTGGGCAATGTGTCCTGACTGTCCTCCTGGGTGGCCTAGCCATTGCCACCTTCGATGATGCATACTTCTCCCCCTTTGCCTTTAATTCCTGCACATAACACTCTCGTGCTAGGGCTTGCTCACCCCATGCTTCCCTACCTTCAGTTGGGAACTTCATCTTGAGATGGTACGTGGACGTAACTACACTGAGACTGTTCAATGTTGGTCTCTCTAGTATAGCATTATACGAGGAGGTCAACTTCACAAATAAGAAATTGGTCATGGTGGTTATAGTACGCATCCCTTTTCTTGCTGTGACTGGGAGGGTAATGATGCCCACCGGTTGGATCAGATCCCTAGAAAAGCCTTTTAGTGGTGTCAGCAAGGGTCTCAACTTAGTGGCATCGATACCCATCTTTACGAAAGCCTCTTAAAATAATATGTCTACTGAGTTCCCATTATCAATAAGTATGTGCCTGGTAGTGTAATTAGCGACCGGGAGGGTTACCAATAGCGCATCATCATGAGGGTACAATATTCCTTCAGGATCTTCTTCCTTGAAAGAAATAGCTAATGAGGCATCAAGGTTTTGGTGCTTGGACGACTTGTTTGTTACATAATTGTTTTCATATCTTGCTCATCGGGCTTGTGCCCTCTTGCAAGACGAGGATACGTCACCCCCAACAAATCTGCCTTGTCCCTATCGTTATTTTGAGGCACCCTGTCCTTGTGATTATTACGGGCGTCTTCCCTTGATGGGAGTCGCTTATCTAGGCTGCTGCTTCTTTCTGGATTGTGTCCTCTATCAAATCGTCAGTTAGGTCACTCTCTTCTTCATGGTCATGCAGTCTTCTGTCAAGTGTGTGTTTGTTTGATGAAATTTACAGTAGTGCTTGCCGGTTCTAGGCTGGCGGTGTTATCTTTCTGACTCCTCATTTTCTTGCACGTTCAAATTATTGTGGATGAGTCAGGTATTATGCTCTTGTCGCCTTTCGTGCTTCCTCTCTTGGTAGTTCGATGCAACTTTCTTGTCCTCTGTATTGCCTTTGCGTCTGCCTTTAGTTCTATTTTCCTTGGCTCTACAAGAGCTTGTAATGTATCTTCGGCGTTGACGAAGTCATCCGCCTTTTACATGAACTCTCTCAGGGTCGAGGGGTCTTTTTAGCCAATTCAGCCATGAACAAGCTGCGTTATGATCATATGTTGTCTAACAGGGTGACTGGAGTAATCTTCTCATCATGATCATCTGTTGTCAACCTTTCTGTATTAAAGCGAGTAAGATACACCTTTAGGCTCTCACCTTACCTCTGTTTGATGGTCAGGAGGTATGCTGTTGGGTGCCTGCGTCTCTTGCTGTGCATGAATTGTGTTAAGAATTGCCTGGCTAGCTCTTCAAAGCTATCAATCGATCTGGACCAGAGCGTTGTGAACCATCCTTTTGCCATTCCCCTCAGAGTTAGGGGGAAAGATCGATAGGCGATTTCCCTTGGGAAACCGTGGAGTGTGATATGCGCCTTGAAGTTCTCCAGGAGATCTAGTGGGTCCCTGGACTCATCATAGATCTCTATCTGGGGCACTTTAAACTTCGACGGGAGTGGCATGACCATCACTTCTACACTATAAGGATATCCTCCCAGTTCAACGGGAGTGGCACGACCATCACTTCTGCATGACCATTAACAGTTGTTCCACTGAGGAAGATCCTTCCATCTACTTCACCATCTCCTCATACTTGCGGGTGAGGCTACGTAGCTCATCATGTAGCTTCTTCTTTTCCAGATCCTCCGCATTCACTCCCTTATTGCTATGTGCTTTTTCTTTGCCCTTTTTGCTATGGCTAGGTATGGTAGCATCACAGGGCTCAATGTTGGGGCGCTTCAGCTCCTTGAGTTCTCTTTCTTTAGGTTTTCCATGGTATCTAACTCCATCTTCAGCTTCTTTTCAGTTGTTGTCAATTGTGTTTCCCTGTCTGCGGATGTTGCTTTTGGCTCACATGTTACTTGAGAATGTGTCACGGTCGACATTAGGGAACCACGTTGAAGTCCAATAAAAAAACTGAAATCACGGACTACAGAATCCCACAGATGACGCCACTGTAAAGGATGTGTCCCACCACTGGTCATGATCGTTAACCTACAAATCGTTTAGTGGGCAACATGGTGCGCCTCTGACACCTCTGATGCTTAAGTCAGTAATGTGTGAGAGATAATAATTCAAGAATACTTAGTTAGATCGATCGAAGGTTACCTGTTGCCACTATATATAGACATGGAGAATATTAGATGAATATTATAGACTGATTAACTATGCACAATGCTTAGCCATTAAAAGGCTTATCCCTGATATATCGGAATTATCTAACCACCACGTGGTCCATATCTATAATGTGAGATTTATCCCTCCCTAATAAATAGGGCGGCTAGAGACTTTGTTAAGCTACTCGACTCTTTTGAATCCTCTATGGTTGATGGGTCTTGGGCTCCCAATTTGGGCCAGACCAATATTAACTCCTTTAAGTATAATATACATACATACATATATATATATATATATATATATATATATATATTGAAAAATCTTGTAATTTCGAAACGGTACATCGACACATATAGGTACCGAAATATTCCCTTCCAATGTCCAAACTGAAAATATCTCCAAAACATTGTTTGAAACACTACTTAAGACTTGTGGTCTAAGGGCTTGTTTGGAAAAAGTTTCCTTCTCAAAATTCTCATCTCATCTCATATCCTTCCCAAACATCACTTAATTACAAATACTAAAACTAATTATTACAACTTTTCCAAACTTCCAAACAAAAAATAAAAAACAATTCAACTTTTTCAAATCCCCTAACAAAAATAATATTAAAAAACTATATTCTAAATATCTTTTTAACTTTATAATATTTTTATTCAACTTTTTCTCTTTTCCTTCCCAAAATCCCATAAAATATTACTCAAACTATCTCATTACTATTTACAAACTATATTACTACTACTAGCCACAATAGTAACATTCTTTTACTCCGGCATGTTGTGGCTAGTATCCCAGTCCATATGCTTTATGTGGTGCAAGCAGCTAAAACTGTCTTGGCTTCACTAAATCGGATCATGAGCAGTGTGGCGCCCCTAGCCCCCGCTTGGGATTTGATGGAAACTGAAACGCCAAGACAAATAACACCAGGGTTACCTTGCCCTTGTACATAACAGATAAGATACAATGCACCTATTGATAACTAATAGTACGCAGTATATTGTAGCGAAAAGTCAACTTAAGTCAATTTAAAGGAAACATTGGTCATGGTACTGAAACATAAGATCTCAATACTATTGCATAATTTGAAAGAGTCATCATAGTTGATATGAGTTTCTAAAGAACTCCTAAAAACACATGACCAAAACATCAAAAGTTAAACAGAAGATCCTTTCCCAAAAGTGGAATGGGTAAGAACCAGGGTCCCATCCTCAAGCAGACTTAAGAATATTCCCCTAGATGGGCGAACGTCTATGTCCAAACCCAACTCTATGGTTGTCTCCTTAGCCTCTACAACAAAGTTTTTAGCTTGTCCTAGACGTCTTGACACAAAACTTATATTTTGCTTGAGCCTCAACATCTTCTGAGGGTCCAGTGATGAAACACTGACATCAAACTCATTGATAAAAGCTACTATCTTTTGGAGTCGTTGAGCTGACACCTTAAGCAACTCTAGGGTATATTGACAGCGAGCCTCCACAGTGAACTCATCCTCTATTACTTCACTGATTCCATCCATACTTTGTGGTCTCGAGTACCTGGCATAACTTCTATCATTCCGAGTGAGGAATGATAGTCGGTAAATGCAACAGTGAGATTTTCAGAAATCTTAGTAAGTAAACAAATAACGTGCAACAGATATCATAAGCATATGCAGCAAACTTAACCATGAATGCATGGACATGAACTTATGCTTATGCATTTGACCTTTCAAAGACTTCGTATATAAACATGACATTTCATAACCTTTGCTTTCATAAACATGATTTCATCATTGCATACTTATTCATTAGCATACTTATGAGCTAGTGGTCTTTCTTGATTTATAACATAACATTGGATACCACATAGCTCCCCTATGCACCGTGTGTTCCTCGCTAGTTACTGCATTAACAATTGTCCACTTTGACCAAGGTGACTACGTCTTGATATTCATATATGATAGCTCGTATTTCGCCTTCATCATAGGTACACCCATTAGCTTTAGGTGCGATCCCGCTTCGGTTGCATTTTATTTTTGATACCATTCGAGATCCACCGACAGTACTTCATCGACTTAGGGGTATCCCTCCATTTTAGACACTCCTGAGATGACAGAGGAGTTCCACTAGGACATTCCCCTATCCTAGCATTTGGGGTCATGATAAAACTTTACTTTTTAAAAAGACACTCTTTTTATGTAAGGGCATACATCTCAATCATCATCATGTAAGGGCCCAAACATATAAAATCCTAACATAACCAAACATCATTCATATCACATCAATCGTAAGACACCAATGATCATGCTTCATCCATAGAGTTAGCCGAAACCTCTTATCTTAGTAAACATGCATTCTAATAAATTTTCAAGAACTAAGAATCTTCTAATACATTGAGCAACGCTTTTAGTAAGGAATTTCTCATGGATAGCCGAAACCCTTCCTTGTGGTCATGGACAATATTTTAATGAATTTAGTCCCATAATAAAATCGTTTGAGTGACAACCATTCATGTATAAACAAACTTTGTACAACCCGAACCCTAGCATGGCATTCTTACTCCCTTTTTCATATCATACACATCTTCCTTAGACCATTTTAATCACGCTTTAAAAAAAGTCATAACAAAAGAAAAGTTCATAACACATGGAAGAACATCAAAGTCACAAACAACCATACACAGCCGAATCAACCAACAAGTTCACAAGCTATATGCATAAAATATCCAATTACAAGTTAGAGGTGTACTTACAAAAATCCGAAATATGTGTTTATAGCAAGCAAGCTGAAAATCACACGTAATACTAGTTACGATCATTGCTCAAGAAAACCCTAACCCATGTGTTCATGTATAGTGCTTCGTACACCATTTTCTTTCCAAGAAAACTACAAGTTTTCAGACCCTTCCCTCTTGAATCTGAAACTTGTCTTCCAATTTAAACCCTAGCTACAACTCACTTGTGTCATGACCCTCTTTCCTCAAAACACCATGTTTTAGAGCTTAAAGACAAGTAGGGTTACATTATATTTCTTGAAGAAAAACCCTAATCTAACCATGTGAGTGTAGGCATGGTTCATGTGGAATAACCGTTCAAAATACAAGCTAAAACCACCTAGTCCAAGTGTGTAGATGTTAGAGCATAACTTCTAGATGAACTATGCTTAAACCAAATCCTCCTCTCCCTACAATCCATGCGTGTGTGTGTGTAGCAAGGGAAATGTTGCTTCATACCTTCTAGTCTCTCCTCTTGAAAATATCTCCTAGCTTTTCTTAACTTCCAAGTGATGCTTGAATGAGAAGAAAGTATGGTGGAGAGTGTTTGGATGGTGAGAAAATTATGGAAACATGGGAGGGAATGTAAAGTGACCGAAATTCACAAGAGAATCATAAAATGACCGAAGGTTGTAGGGTTTCCGGTTTGTCCCCTTTTATAGACATTTCAAAAAGCCCTATGCATGAAACAAGCTCATGCATGGATGCCATGTGGCGTGTAGCCCTAAGACCTCTTCCCATAGCATACACCTATTCCTTAGGGTTAGATGAAACCTCTTATCTTAGTAAACATGCATTCTAATAAATTTTTCTGAACTTAGAATCTTCTAGTACATTGAGCAACGCTTTTAGTAAGGAATTTCTCATGGATGGCCGAAACCCTTCCTTGTGGTCATGGACAATATTTTCATGAGTTTAGTCCCATACTAACAACGTTTGAGTGACAACCATTCATGTATAAACAAACTTTGTACAACCCGAACCCTAGAATGACATTCTTACTCCCTTTTTCATATTATACACATCTTACTTAGACCATTTTAATCATGCTTTAAAAAAAGTCATAACAAAAGAAAAGTTCATAACACATGGAAGAACATCAAAGTCACAAACAACCATTCACAACCGAATCAACCAACAAGTTCACAAGCCATATGCATAAAATATCCAATTACAAGTTAGAGGTGTACTTACAAAAATCCGAAATATGTGTTTATAGCAAGCAAGCTGAAAATCACATGTAATACTAGTTACGATCATTGCTCTAGAAAACCCTAACCCATGTGTTCATGTATAGTACTTCTTACACCATTTGCTTTCCAAGAAAACTCCAAGTTTTCGGACCCTTCCCTCTTGAATCTGAAACTTGTCTTCCAACTGAAACCCTAGCTACAACTCACTAGTGTCGTGACCCTCTTTCCTCAAAACACCATGTTTTAGAGCTTAAAGACAAGTACGGTTACATTATATTTCTTGAAGAAAAACCATAATCTAACCATGTGAGTGCAGGCGTGGTTCATGTGGAATAACCTTTCAAAATACAAGCTAAAACCACCTAGTCCAAGTGTGTAGATGTTAGAGCATAACTTCTAGATGAACTATGCTTAAACCGAATCCTCCTCTCCCTGCAATCCATGCGTGTGTGTGTGTAGCAAGGGAAATGTTGCTTCATACCTTCTAGTCTCTCCTCTTGAAAATATCTCCTAGCTTTTCTTAACTTCCAAGTGATGCTTGAATGAGAAGAAAGTATGGTGGAGAGTGTTTGGATGGTCAGAAAATGATGGAAACTTGGGAGGGAATGTAAAGTGACCGAAATTCACAAGAGAATCATAAAATGACCGAAGGTTGTAGGGTTTCCGGTTTGTCCCCTTTTATAGACATTTCAAAAAGCCCTATGCATGAAACAAGCTCATGCATGGATGCCATGTGGCGTGTAGCCCTAAGACCTCTTCCCATAGCATACACCTATTCCTTAGGGTTAGCTGAAACCTCTTATCTTAGTAAACATGCATTCTAATAAATTTTTCTGAACTTAGAATCTTCTAGTACATTGAGCAACGCTTTTAGTAAGGAATTTCTCATGGATGGCCGAAACCCTTCCTTGTGGTCATGGACAATATTTTCATGAGTTTAGTCCCATACTAACAACGTTTGAGTGACAACCATTCATGTATAAACAAACTTTGTACAACCCGAACCCTAGAATGACATTCTTACTCCCTTTTTCATATTATACACATCTTACTTAGACCATTTTAATCATGCTTTAAAAAAAGTCATAACAAAAGAAAAGTTCATAACACATGGAAGAACATCAAAGTCACAAACAACCATTCACAACCGAATCAACCAACAAGTTCACAAGCCATATGCATAAAATATCCAATTACAAGTTAGAGGTGTACTTACAAAAATCCGAAATATGTGTTTATAGCAAGCAAGCTTAAAATCACATGTAATACTAGTTACGATCATTGCTCTAGAAAACCCTAACCCATGTGTTCATGTATAGTACTTCTTACACCATTTGCTTTCCAAGAAAACTCCAAGTTTTCAGACCCTTCCCTCTTGAATCTGAAACTTGTCTTCCAACTGAAACCCTAGTTACAACATACTAGTGTCGTGACCCTCTTTCCTCAAAACACCATGTTTTAGAGCTTAAAGACAAGTACGGTTACATTATATTTCTTGAAGAAAAACCATAATCTAACCATGTGAGTGCAGGCGTGGTTCATGTGGAATAACCTTTCAAAATACAAGCTAAAACCACCTAGTCCAAGTGTGTAGATGTTAGAGCATAACTTCTAGATGAACTATGCTTAAACCGAATCCTCCTCTCCCTGCAATCCATGCGTGTGTGTGTGTAGCAAGGGAAATGTTGCTTCATACCTTCTAGTCTCTCCTCTTGAAAATATCTCCTAGCTTTTCTTAACTTCCAAGTGATGCTTGAATGAGAAGAAAGTATGGTGGAGAGTGTTTGGATGGTCAGAAAATGATGGAAACTTGGGAGGGAATGTAAAGTGACAGAAATTCACAAGAGAATCATAAAATGACCGAAGGTTGTAGGGTTTCCGGTTTGTCCCCTTTTATAGACATTTCAAAAAGCCCTATGCATGAAACAAGCTCATGCATGGATGCCATGTGGCGTGTAGCCCTAAGACCTCTTCCCATAGCATACACCTATTCCTTAGGGTTAGCTGAAACCTCTTATCTTAGTAAACATGCATTCTAATAAATTTTTATGAACTTAGAATCTTCTAATACATTGAGCAACGCTTTTAGTAAGGAATTTCTCATGGATGGCCGAAACCCTTCCTTGTGGTCATGGACAATATTTTCATGAGTTTAGTCCCATACTAACAACGTTTGAGTGACAACCATTCATGTCTAAACAAACTTTGTACAACCCGAACCCTAGCATGACATTCTTACTCCCTTTTTCATATTATACACATCTTACTTAGACCATTTTAATCATGCTTTAAAAAAAGTCATAACAAAAGAAAAGTTCATAACACATGGAAGAACATCAAAGTCACAAACAACCATTCACAACCGAATCAACCAACAAGTTCACAAGCCATATGCATAAAATATCCAATTACAAGTTAGAGGTGTACTTACAAAAATCCGAAATATGTGTTTATAGCAAGCAAGCTGAAAATCACATGTAATACTAGTTACGATCATTGCTCTAGAAAACCCTAACCCATGTGTTCATGTATAGTACTTCTTACACCATTTGCTTTCCAAGAAAACTCCAAGTTTTCGGACCCTTCCCTCTTGAATCTGAAACTTGTCTTCCAACTGAAACCCTAGCTACAACTCACTAGTGTCGTGACCCTCTTTCCTCAAAACACCATGTTTTAGAGCTTAAAGACAAGTACGGTTACATTATATTTCTTGAAGAAAAACCCAAATCTAACCATGCGAGTGAAGGCGTGGTTCATGTGGAATAACCTTTCAAAATACAAGCTAAAACCACCCACCCAGTCCAAGTGTGTAGATGTTAGAGCATAAGTTCTAGATGAACTATGCTTAAACTGAATCTCCCTCTCCCTACAATCCATGCGTGTGTGTGTGTAGCAAGGGAAATCTTGCTTCATACCATCTAGTCTCTCCTCTTGAAAATATCTCCTAGCTTTTTTTAACTTCCAAGTGATGCTTGAATGAGAAGAAAGTATGGTGGATAGTGTTTGGATGGTGAGCAAATGATGGAAACTTGGGAGGGAATGTATAGTGGCCGAAATTCACAAGAGAAACCTAAAATGACCAAAGGTTCTAGGGTTTCCGGTTTGTCCCCTTTTATAGACATTTCAAAAAGTCTTTTGCATGAAACAAGCTCATGCATGGATGCCATGTGGCGTGTAGCCCTATGACCTCTTCCCATATCATACACCTCTTCCATAGGGTTAACTGAAACCTCTTATCTTAGTAAACATGCATTCTAATAAATTTCCATGAACTTAGAATCTTCTAATACATTGAGCAACGCTTTTAGTAAGGAATTTCTCATGGATGGCCGAAACCCTTCCTTGTGGTCTTGGAAAATATTTTCATGAGTTTAGTCCCATACTAAAAACGTTTGAGTGACAACCATTCATGTATAAACAAACTTTGTACAACCCGAACCCTAGCATGACATTCTTACTCCCTTTTTCATATCATACACATCTTCCTTAGACCATCTTAATCATGCTTTAAAAAACGTCATAACAAAATAAGTTCATAACACATGGAAGAACATCAAAGTCACAAACAACCATACACAGCCGAATCAACCAACAAGTTCACAAGCCATATGCATAAAATATCTAATTACAAGTTAGAGGTGTACTTACAAAAATCCGAAATATGTGTTTATAGCAAGAAAGCTGAAAATCAGATGTAATACTAGTTACGATCATTGCTCAAGAAAACCCTAACCCATATGTTCATATATAGTACTTCTTACACCATTTTCTTTCGAAGAAAACTGTAAGTTTTCGGACCCTTCCCTCTTGAATCTGAAATTTGTCTTCCAATAGAAACCCAAGCTATAACTCACTAGTGTCGTGACCCTCTTTCCTCAAAACACCATGTTTTAGAGCTTAAAGACAAGTAGGGTTACATTATATTTCTTGAAGAAAAACCCTAATCTAACCATGTGAGTGTAGGCGTGGTTCATGTGGAATAACCTTTCAAAATACAAGCTAAAACCACCTAGTCCAAGTGTGTAGATGTTAGAGCAGAAGTTCTAGATGAACTATGCTTAAACCGAATCTCCCTCTCCCTACAATCCATGCGTGTGTGTGTGTAGCAAGGGAAATCTTGCTTCATACCATCTAGTCTCTCCTCTTGAAAATATCTCCTAGCTTTTTTTAACTTCCAAGTGATGCTTGAATGAGAAGAAAGTATGGTGGATAGTGTTTGGATGGTGAGCAAATGATGGAAACTTGGAAGGGAATGTATAGTGGCCGAAATTCACAAGAGAAACATAAAATGACCAAAGGTTCTAGGGTTTCCGGTTTGTCCCCTTTTATAGACATTTCAAAAAGTCTTTTGCATGAAACAAGCTCAGGCATGGATGCCATGTGGCGTGTAGCCCTATGACCTCTTCCCATATCATACACCTCTTCCATAGGGTTAACTGAAACCTCTTATCTTAGTAAACATGCATTCTAATAAATTTCCATGAACTTAGAATCTTCTAATACATTGAGCAACGCTTTTAGTAAGGAATTTCTCATGGATGGCCGAAACCCTTCCTTGTGGTCTTGGAAAATATTTTCATGAGTTTAGTCCCATACTAAAAACGTTTGAGTGACAACCATTCATGTATAAACAAACTTTGTACAACCCGAACCCTAGCATGACATTCTTACTCCCTTTTTCATATCATACACATCTTCCTTAGACCATCTTAATCATGCTTTAAAAAACGTCATAACAAAATAAGTTCATAACACATGGAAGAACATCAAAGTCACAAACAACCATACACAGCCGAATCAACCAACAAGTTCACAAGCCATATGCATAAAATATCTAATTACAAGTTAGAGGTGTACTTACAAAAATCCGAAATATGTGTTTATAGCAAGAAAGCTGAAAATCAGATGTAATACTAGTTACGATCATTGCTCAAGAAAACCCTAACCCATATGTTCATATATAGTACTTCTTACACCATTTTCTTTCGAAGAAAACTGTAAGTTTTCGGACCCTTCCCTCTTGAATCTGAAATTTGTCTTCCAATAGAAACCCAAGCTATAACTCACTAGTGTCGTGACCCTCTTTCCTCAAAACACCATGTTTTAGAGCTTAAAGACAAGTAGGGTTACATTATATTTCTTGAAGAAAAACCCTAATCTAACCATGTGAGTGTAGGCGTGGTTCATGTGTAATAACCTTTCAAAATACAAGCTAAAACCACCTAGTCCAAGTGTGTAGATGTTAGAGCAGAAGTTCTAGATGAACTATGCTTAAACCGAATCTCCCTCTCCCTACAATCCATGCGTGTGTGTGTGTAGCAAGGGAAATCTTGCTTCATACCATCTAGTCTCTCCTCTTGAAAATATCTCCTAGCTTTTTTTAACTTCCAAGTGATGCTTGAATGAGAAGAAAGTATGGTGGATAGTGTTTGGATGGTGAGCAAATGATGGAAACTTGGGAGGGAATGTATAGTGGCCGAAATTCACAAGAGAAACATAAAATGACCAAAGGTTCTAGGGTTTCCGGTTTGTCCCCTTTTATAGACATTTCAAAAAGTCTTTTGCATGAAACAAGCTCAGGCATGGATGCCATGTGGCGTGTAGCCCTATGACCTCTTCCCATATCATACACCTCTTCCATAGGGTTAACTGAAACCTCTTATCTTAGTAAACATGCATTCTAATAAATTTCCATGAACTTAGAATCTTCTAATACATTGAGCAACGCTTTTAGTAAGGAATTTCTCATGGATGGCCGAAACCCTTCCTTGTGGTCTTGGAAAATATTTTCATGAGTTTAGTCCCATACTACTAACGTTTGAGTGACAACCATTCATGTATAAACAAACTTTGTACAACCCGAACCCTAGCATGACATTCTTACTCCCTTTTTCATATCATACACATCTTCCTTAGACCATTTTAATCATGCTTTAAAAAAAGTCATAACAAAATAAGTTCATAACACATGGAAGAACATCAAAGTCACAAACAACCATACACAGCCGAATCAACCAACAAGTTCACAAGCCATATGCATAAAATATCTAATTACAAGTTAGAGGTGTACTTACAAAAATCCGAAATATGTGTTTATAGCAAGAAAGCTGAAAATCAGATGTAATACTAGTTACGATCATTGCTCAAGAAAACCCTAACCCATATGTTCATATATAGTACTTCTTACACCATTTTCTTTCGAAGAAAACTGTAAGTTTTCGGACCCTTCCCTCTTGAATCTGAAATTTGTCTTCCAATAGAAACCCAAGCTATAACTCACTAGTGTCGTGACCCTCTTTCCTCAAAACACCATGTTTTAGAGCTTAAAGACAAGTAGGGTTACATTATATTTCTTGAAGAAAAACCCTAATCTAACCATGTGAGTGTAGGCGTGGTTCATGTGGAATAACCTTTCAAAATACAAGCTAAAACCACCTAGTCCAAGTGTGTAGATGTTAGAGCATAAGTTCTAGATGAACTATGCTTAAACCGAATCTTCCTCTCCTTGCAATCCATGCGCGTGTGTGTGTGGCAAGGGAAATGTTGCTTCATACCTTCTAGTCTCTCCTCTTGAAAATTTCTCCTATCTTTTCTTAGCTTCCAAGTGATGCTTGAATGAGAAGAAAGTATGGTGGAGAGTGTTTGGATGGTGAGAAAATGATGGAAACTAGGGAGGGAATGTATAGTGACCGAAATTCACAAGGGAATCATAAAATGACCAAAGGTTCTAGGTTTTCGGTTTGTCCCCTTTTATAGACATTTCAAAAAGCCTTTTGCATGAAACAAGCTCATGCATGGATGCCATGTGGCGTGTAGCCCTATGACCTCTTCCCATAGCTCATCATTTGATTGTGTTGGGAGCCCTAAACGTCCTTTCCTACAAGTGGCGTCTCCGTCTTCCAAAATCGAATTCACCATCCTCATTTACCCTTTGTTTCATGTCTTGGTTCGATGTACCTTATGGCTAAAAGGCCTTTTACTAAACTCAAATCCTCTTCAATCTCTTACTTGTGTGCATGAGTGCCAAGTGTCATGTAAGTTGTGTGTGTGTGAGAGCATGGGCTACCGAACCCTTCTCTTCTCTAGGAGATCTTCTTTTCACCATACGTTTGGACAAGCATGTGATTGGTCCTCTTTTGGCACAAAGATCTTGCCCTATCCGATGACCTCAAGGGTTTCTTACACAAGATTCTCTTCTAGAAGCCTTTAGGCGTGTAGCCTTCTTCCCTCCTTGTTCTTGCTCCTTTCTACGACAACCTTTTACCTACCTTCATGCTTGGAAGACACATGGAAAAAAGCAACCTTTCTCCTCTCCTTGTTGCCGTCCAAGGCCTCTTGGCCTAACCTAGTTCCATTTTCTCATAATCTTAATCATTTCCTTCTAGATTTCTTTCCCCATAGTGACATGTGTCATAAAGCTTGTTCCTACAAGAAAATCCACATGCATTCATGACACATGGCAAGGAAGGGATTGATCTTCCTATGGTAGGCATGTGAGCCAAACCCTAATTCTTTTTGTCTAACTTTCTTGCTTCCATCTAGTTCCATCATAGCCCTATGGATGACAAGTAGCATAAAATTCCTTAAGTTGGGTGTGAGCCCTAATCCTTTTAGGCCTAAACCCTAATTTCCTACAAGGGCCAAAACTCTCATGGGCTTAAGTTTTTTTACACAAAAGCCTAGAAAGTCTTGGTCGTCACAAGCAGTTTCTTCTGGGGGTCCTCGAAGGGTAAGTTGAAGCACAAGTGGATTGCCTAGCATAGGTTGTGTAAGCCTACTCAGGAGGGAGGCGTCAGCTTGAGGAACTTGGAGGAAGTCCAAGCCTCTTTGTTATTGAAGTTTGCTTGGAATTTGCTAACACAAAAATCCTTATGGGTGAATTTTGTAAAAGCAAAGTATGTAAAGGCTCAACATATTTCATTGGTTGATTCAAATAAAGGTTCTCATTTTTGGCGAGGTATTATGGCAGCAGTTTCGAAAGTACTGTGTAATTTGAAATGGCGTATATGGGATGGGAAGGTCTCTTTCTGGAGAGACAATTGACTAAAGTCTGGAGCACTTGTGGATGAACTAAATATTACTGAGCATCCAACGTTGAGGGTGCAATATTGTAAGATGAATAACGGCTGGGATGTAGGACTGTTAAGGTGTTTGGTGGGTGAAAAAAATTGGAAGAGATCCGGGAAAGCATTGGTGATCACAAGGAAGGTGCAGACATGCTCATATGGAAGCTGAATGCCACTTGAGCTTTTTCTTCTAAGTCTGCTTGGGAGTGTATACGTGTGAGAGGCCCTATATCATCTTGGTCGGATTGGATATGGAACTCAGCTCTACCAAAAACATACTCGATTACTTGCTGGAAAGCTTTGAATTGTTGCCTTACTATGGATGCCCGTGTGAGAGCACTGAGTATTCCAATAGTTTCCAAGTTTGAATGCTGTGTTGGGAGGAGCTTGGAGGATCAGGACCATGTTCTTTCAACAAGGTCAATTGCAAAGGAAGTATGGTGTCGTGCTTTAGTGCAACTTGGTGTACCATTTTTGCCGAACCGATCTTTGAAAGAAAAAATGGAACTCTAGTTTCGAAGGGCAACTAATGCTTCTCAAATAGGTTCCCTTCTTGGCCTTGTTCTTGTTATTTTGAGTTGGTCTCTATGGGTTTGGAGGTATAAAGTGCGCATGGAAGGTAAAAGAAATTCGGTAGAGTCTCTATGGTTGTCGATAAAAGCAGCCATTACTTGGGTGGGACTTCGGATCAGAGTTGGAAAGAGATGTAAGGCTGGAGATGATAATGTGTTGCGGGCTCTTTCTATTCCGATGAAGCCTTTGAAATGGAAACAAGTACGTCTTATCCGTTGGCAAAAACCTACTACAGGATGGTTAATTAAATGTAGATGGCAGTTGTTTGGGAAATCTGGGTCGTATGGGGGCAGATGGTGTCATAAGGGATGATGAAGGGAGACTAAAATTGGCTTTCGCATAATGCTTAGACTAGGAAACGGATAACTCGGTGGAACTTTTGGCACTTTTTCATGGCTTGAGGCAGTGTAGAGAGCTGGGAATTCAGGGAGTGGAGGTGGAATTGGACTCGCTTTTAATTTTTTAATTGGTTGAAAAAAGGAAGGTATATGGTATCTTGACGATTATTGGGGGGAAATTCAAAAACTGCTTTCTAGTTTGCAGGTTGTGACTCGGCATATATATAGGGAATGTAATGTAGGGGAGGACAATTTGGCGCATATGGCTTCAACAAGGATACCTGGAAAAGGGGCTACAGTTCAATGATGTTCCTCATCTGCTCAAAGGGATATGGAAGGTTGATAAGCAGGGGCTTCCAATTTTGCGATGGTCTAGTTGTTTTTAATGATTTTTTTTTAATGGCTAGTGTCCTTTTTTGTATCTGGGTTCCCTCCCCCATAGTGAGGTCTTTAATAAAGCAAGGTTGTCTTGGCCTTTTCTTAAAAATAAAAAACAAACTTACTACTATTCACAAAATTATATCTCATCTCACTCTCCAAGCTTTTCCTAAGTGTTTGTAGTTGGCCATGAGATATGATTTCTCTCCTAGTTAAAGGTAGTGGACATCACAGGTGATAGCGGTATGTTTTATGATCATTGTGACATAACTGGTAGTATTGAAAGAGTTATATATACGTTCACCTTGGTGGTGAAAAGGTAAGTTGGCTGGTTTAGCTTGACTCACTTGCATGAGTGATTAGCTCTTGGCACTTAGATGATGAGTAAAGATGAGACTTTATGACTATTGAAAATTATGTAGCATATATAGGTAGTTGACACAAATATATTTGTTGCCTTATCTAGGCTAAGATGAGGTCTTTTGTGATATCCCGTATTTTAGTATATTTTTTTTAATTGAATGATCATTTTATTTAATTTAAATATTGGTTTTCTTGTTTTAAATTTATCGTGTTTATCGTTGGTTTAATTTTTTATATTTAAGTTGTGAAATTTATTTTGATGTGCTTTCTTGATATTAATTATTATTTGCATTTAAATTGCTCTTTGTTTTGATTTATTTTATTGATGGACTTTAATTATTTATTTTATTAATATTGAGTTATAGTGTTTTTGTTTGACTCTTATTTATTTTATTGTACCCTTTTCTTTTTTTGGACACTTCTATTTTCATACTGAGCCAATTTGAGTGTGTTTTATTTTATTTTTATTTTTTTGGGCCCAGCCTATTTGATCCCTAGCCCAACCCATGAGCCTTCAACCCAGCCCACTAAATCCTCCCAAACAGCGTCGTTTGGTCCTACCCTTAGGGCTTATTTATCTCTTCTTTTCTTCTCCTTCTTACTCCTGCGCACCGTTACTTCTCCATCTCCTTTCAATTTTCACCCTTTTCCCTTTCCTTCTCTTTCTTTCTTTTCCTTCTTCCTTCTTTCCCTCCTCTTTCTTCTTCCAGCCCCGCACTTCCTAGGCTCTCTCCCTCGGATCACGCTCTCTCTCTCTCTCTCTCTGATCGCGCATCCTCTTTCTTAGATTTGCGATCTCTCTCTCTCTCTCTCTCTCTCTCTCTCTCACACACACACACACACACACAGAGATTTGTACTATCTTTTTCCTTCTCTCCGTTCTCTATCTCTCATATATTTCTCTCTCTCAGTGCGCCATCTTCAGGACAACCATCCCCCCCTCTCTCGCCCAGCTCTGCCGCAACCTCTTTCCCTCACGGTGAGCCTCCGTCTCACCTCCTCTTTTGGTTTCCATTTCTGTTTTGTTGTGTTTTATGTCTTCCTAGAAACAAGAAGAAACTTTGCAATCTTTGAAAATATTAATGTATAGTTTTAAACTTTATGGTCATGATATTCTTGGTAATTACGAAAATGCCATCAGGCCTTTGGTCTTTGATTTTTCCATAAAACACCTCAAACTTTTTTTTACGTGTTTTAACATGTTGCCCCCTTAGTATGATGTTTTTAGATATATTGTTACGTGGATTTAGTTTAATGGGTTTATGTTTTAATGGGCTTGGTTTAATTGGTTATGTTTTAATGAATGGACTTGGTTTTTTTTTTTTTTTATAAGTGGACTTGGTTTTTACATAAAAAATGATTATATTGTTAATTTGAACTATTTAGTTTTTAATTGAACTCGTTTTTAAGTTGACCTTATTTTATGGAATTTTAAGTAACCATAGTATTCTATTAATCTATAATACGTTGTGGGTACTTTAGTATTTTAAAACACCAGCATTCTTTGAGTACCGTATTTATCATAATATTTATTCTATTATTTTCTTCGGTACGGATTCTTTTAAGTGGATACCAATGAATTTAGAAAATGATGATATTTCAAGGTTATAATAATTTTAGAATTTTAAGAAAATAAGTTATTTTAACTTTTCAGGTTTCAATATTGAGATATGTGTTTGATCGGAAATTTACGAAAATTTTGTGATTATTTTATAGTTGACGATTTATAGTTGTTTGACAATTTTGAGGACAATTTCTGAAAAGCTAAGAAGTCCAGGTAAGCGGGGTTCCTATGCTAGACTTTGCATAAAAATAAAATGGACTGAAATCAATTTTAAAAATGTGATATTGTGTTATGAAAATAAATGTTAATCAACCATAGTTATTTGTTCTGCATTGCTCATGAGATTCTATATAAGAATAAAGTATTTTCTGGCATGACTGGTATAAAAATGAACTTATTTTTTACATTCTGTTTTTTAACTCAAAAAAATATGAGCGAATATGAAAATTGATAATTTTTGTATGTGACGTGAAGATATTCTGAATCTGTTTTGAAAAATGTGAAATGATTTGAATTTGTTCAGTACTCTGTTTTGGAATGATTTGGCATCTGAAAAAACCTTTGGCATGACGTTCTGATTCTGTTCTGACTTTGATCCTGATGTGATTCTAATTCTGTTTTGCTCTGATATGTGGCCTGTCACGGGATATAATAGTGACCTCTGACTCTGTCACGGGATACAATAGTGACCTCTGTCCTTGTCACGGGATATAATAGTGATCTCTGACCATGTCACGGGATACAATAGTGACCTTTGGCTCTGTCATGAGATATAATAGTGACATCTGGCCCCCACAGGATATAGTAGTGGTTTTCTGTTCTGAGTGTAATCGCTTTGATATTCATGGTGATTTATGTACTGCTTGACTTTCCGTATAATGCACAACCCTACAATGGGGTTAAACATGGAATTCTGTTTTGATATGATGTTTCAATTATGATATGCCAATAAAATTTTGAATAAGAATGTTTTCTGAAAGTTTCGCTCTTATTTGGTAACATGTTTCGATTTTGCATTCTGAAAATAAGTTTTCTGATTCTGCATTCTGAGAGAAAATATTTTGTTCAGCATTCCAAAGTCTGATAAATGCTCATGTTTACATACTAGTATATGTTCTCTGCTTACTGAGTTGTTGATAACTCACTCCCTTATCTCTACTACATTTTTCGGATGATTTTGGATATTTCAGCTGAGAATCAAGACTATGAAGCATTGGGTGAGATGACTTAAGAATAGTAGATTAAGAATATAAATTTTTCAATGAGTATTGGCGATTTTTGTTAAGAAATTTCATTGTGTTATGATGACTTGGCATTTTGAAGAATTGATTATATTGAGGAAATTAGTTTGAATAAAAATTTATTTATAATATTGGGAATTTGGAGTCTTTAATTATATTGTTGAAATGTGAGTTTAAGTGATACGTATAGAAGTTGATATTTTTGGGTTACTGTATCGAGGATTTGATATATGAGTTTGTGTGGTTAATTAAATTTGAAGTATTTACGTTTGATTTGGGACTTTTGGAAGTATATTAGCAGTATTGAAGTTGATTATCAGGTAACATGAGTGAGTTCTCTGGACCATCGGGGACGGGGCGTTACATCTTTAATATTTTCTTTAAAGCCATACATTAATAGCTTACGATCCATGTAGCCCATGATTAGTTAGAAGCAAATGAAGGAACGACTTGGGCTAGACTCCATGCTTGTGATTTGATTAAGATCTTATAGTGTATTTAATTCAGACAGTCTTTCTTGTTCTTCTTTTTTTTTTAAAAAAAACAAAGAGTAGAACTTTACTATAGCTTGTATTTCATAATACATTATTTTTTGACTAATCATAGAGGTGAGTGAATTAACTTTTGATTCCCCACCGTGTGAACTTTGGCTGTTGCAAGATTGTCATTAGCGTATGATACTTTGGCATATAACCTATGACCATCTCCGATGCAGTTTAAAGGGACATTGTTTGGAAAGCGAGTAGAGCAAAATTGACTAGAATGATTGTGAAGGAAATACTATTTGCAACATAGTTGTGGGTACATCATATATTGTGGAGATTAAACATTAATTTGAGTCATTTTGACTAAAGATGTAACATCCCGTATTTTAGTGTATTTTTACTGAAGGATTATTTTTATTTATTCAAAATTTATCCTCTTATTTTAAAATTAGTTGGATTTTTAGTGAGTTTATTTCTATGATTTTAATTTGGTGAAAATTATTTTTATGTGCTTTCTTAATATTTATTTATTGTTATGCATTTTAATTGCTTTTAATATTTAAATTAATTGACTGTGGGATTTAATTATTTTATTTTCATTGTATCATTACGTTTAAATTATTTTAATTGATTTGCTGTTTTAAAATCGTTGCCGTTGGATTATTTTTGTGACCCAAGATGTGAGGACTGGACCTCATTTCTTTCTCTCAATTTTTCTTTTTCCCTTTTCTTTTCTTTTCTTTTTCTCTTCTTTTTCTCTTTCTTTTCTTTCCTCTCCCTCTCTCTTCCCGCGCGGACGTCCCCCTCCCTCTCTCTCCCGTGCGTCCGTCGCCTCTCCCAGCCCAGCCGCCGTCGCGCCGCCGTGCGTGACACCGCCCGGCCGACTAGCACCCCTTCCCTCCGGCGACCTCACCCCCCAAATCCCAGCCCCTATCTCGCCGCCGGTAGCCCGCACGCACCCTCCAAAGCCGCGGCGCACTTTGAGCTCCAGCGCCGCCGTCGCTCCACCTCCGGCCACCATCTTCCTACCACATCATCCCCGACCTCTTGGCAACCCAATGGACCCAACCCCAGCTCCGATCTGTCACCGGTGAAGCCCCACCAAGTCTATTTCCGATTTCGACTTTTGGGCCTTAAAACCGCCCCTTGCGCCGCCACCCACGGCAAACCACCACCACCATTGGCTTCACCGACCTCTCTAGGCCCTACCCTACCATTTTTGGGTCTTCGTTTGTCTTCGTTGAAAAGTGGGCATCTTTAACCCACGGCCACAGTGTATTTTACACTGTGGTGTTGCTCAGACATCACCACTTGCAACTTCGTGATCCTTCGGAAATTATTATATTGCACTGTAAGTATTTTCTCAAAGAACTTTTGTGATTTAAATGTATTTTTGCACTAACTCTTTTTAACTGTGAACTGGTTGTGGATTTCTGTTGGTACATGTACATCTCATTATTTCATGCATGATCATGTTTGTAACTAAAAACTGGGTTTTCGCATGATTGCATACATGTTCATGTGTTTATTTGAAAACTGGGTTTTCATGCGAGAAATGATTTTTGGGTGTGTTTGAAACGATTGGTTTAACTGGTTTGAGAAAAGGAAATGAGACTGTAGGGATGGTGGTAAGCAGGGATGGTGGTAGAGTCCTGCTTGTGATTCCCGCCTACAGTGCTCTGATAAGTATTCATTGTGTGTGTTAAGTATTCATTGTGTGGAAAGGAACTGTAGGGATGGTGGTAAGCAGGGATGGTGGTAGAGTCCCGCCTGTGATTCCCGCCTACGGTGCACGCGGTAGGGATGGTGGTAAGCAGGGATGATGGTTGTGTCCCGCCTGTGATTCCCGCCTACGGTGCATGCGGTAGGGATGGTGGTAGAGTCCCGCCTGCGATTCCCGCCTACAGTGTCCGATAAAGGGTTTGTTTTGTGTGATTCATTTTCTGGAAAAATGGTATTTTATGGCTAAGTGTATTTTGTCATATGAATGCATGTTGGTTGCATTAATATGTTTTTATCCCGATAGTTGTTTGGTTTATACTTACTTGTGGTACCATTTTATGGTATCGCAGATTTTGATGCAGATGAGGATGACGAGCCTTAGCTTGGCTCCGTTGGTGGAGTGATCTGGGATTGCTCCTGTTTATCAAGTTTCTTATTTTATCAATTTATATATTGCCCTTGTAATTTATTTGGGATGACTGTATAACTGCTTTTAAACCTCTTCGGATATTTAAATTGTATTTTAAATTCTGGTACTTAGTTGACTATCCGCTGCGTTATTTTATTTGTACACCGTTGCATGTACACACACTGGCACTTCGTTGGGATGTGTGACCGTGTGGTCATCATCCTGACGTCACGATTCCTGTTCTTTTGTACGTGGGAGTCATGGCATCACAAAAGAGAGATTAGATATACTTAATGTAATATGATCGAATGAGTTGGGGCATAAGGAGACACTACTGATATATTGACATGCTGGCCGTCTCTTGTCAAAGATTTTGTTTTGTGCTAACATTTTTTCTTTACAAACATGCTCTGTTGTCATACAGCCTAACTCTTAATACGATCAAGATTGAGAATATTTAGATGCAATTCGAGGATCATGCCCACTATATGCAAATTGGACATATAGTAAATAGAACCATAGTAAACAACGGCTTGCATATAACAACATCAGACGTTAACACCTTACAATAAAGTGGCCAAACATCTTCATTGCAAAATAATGGCTTGCCTTAATGGCCGCTACCCGTGGTTACGTGGGAAGAGAAAATAGACAGCCCTCCCTCACTATTTGCATGGGCAAAAAGAAAAAGTAATAATAACATTAATGTAAGTGAAAAATCTCTCTCAATGGGTTGGGTCTCTCTTCAATGTGATATTTAGGTTGTGAATATGTAGGAGTGGCTCTAACTTTGAACACATAACACACACCACCATAATGGAAGACGAAGCTGGCCGGATGAAGAAAAGGCTACTAAAGCCTAAAGGTGATCATCACTCATGGAACTACTGCAAATTGAATTAAAATTTGCCGTTAAAGGTAATATTGCTTCCGTTGTGCATCAATATTTACTTTTTTTTTTAAAAAAAACCATTGTCTAAATTTATTAAAAGGCTTGGATAAAATAATTATAAAGTTCATAGGCTAGAATATTTTTTAAATGGGTCAGAAACTATAATTGGTCATTTTTTAATACATTAAAAGTAGGAAATGCAATTGTAGCGATGACTCTAATAGTAATGATCATAACCCTAGAATCATTAAGAACAAGAAGCATGTTCCGCGCAAATACATTGAAAGTGTATTTAAATTCTAACCTGTTCAATACAAATTGACAGTTTTAGACTTTCAAGAGCATGTCATCATCTACCAAGAACCATTGAAACAGTGACATTGTTGATAGAGCAAACCTTTTGATTGGGGTAAGAGAACTCAATTTCTGAGGTAATCTGATTTACAGTGAATCCTGGCTGCCTTGGGTAAGGTAGATCAAGAATCTCACTTTTTAACATAGAAATAACAATAGATACGGTTGGTCTATCTTTAGCGAATTCTTGTACACACAACAGCCCGACATGTATGCATCTCAAGATTTCCTTTTCAAAGCCAGATCTTGATATTTTGGGGTCCACTAATGCTGCCAAGTTGTCAATGTTCCACATTTTCCATGCCTGGAAAGATGAAAATATGATTGGAGAAGATTCATGTGTCTTGTATAAATCTTTGTTTTGAATGCTTGATTAGTATTGATATCAAGTTGGGAAAGAATTAATATTTGAGCATCTAAAAAATGAGGCAATGAGATAAGGCAGACTTACAAGTCCTACAAGGCTTGCGGTCCCCTCGTCACGATAAAAATGAGTGTTTTTTCTTCCGCTTACTATCTCTAGCAACAACACTCCAAAGCTGAAGACATCCGATTTTTCTGAAAATTGCCCCTCCATTGCATATTCAGGAGACATGTAGCCACTTCAACATTTGAATACATCCAAACATTATTATCCATAATATTAGCATTAGTATCTGATTGAATTCAACAAAGAAAAGGTACTTACTATGTTCCGACAATCCTTTCAGTATTGGCTTGGTCTTCTTTGCCTCCAAAAATCCTGGCCATTCCAAAGTCTGATATTTTTGGATTTAGCTCTTCATCCAACAATATGTTACTTGCTTTTAGATCCCTATGAATAATTTTTAATCTTGAATCCCTATGAAGGTAGAGTAGACCACGACCAACTCCTTCAATAATGTTGAAACGTTTTTTCCAATCTATGAGTTCTTGTTTGATTGGATCTGAACATGAATTTAATTAATCAAACAGAACAGAAAAATAAAGTGAGTTGAATTTCATAATAGTAATCAAGGTAATATTTGTAAAGAGAGTCATAATAAAGTATGTGTATAGAAGCTAAAATTCCACAACCTTAGATATCATTATTCGTGAAGATAATGATATATATTAATTTGAAGATGCTAATGTAGGGCTTTAGATTGAACTAACCAAAAAGAAATGCATCCAAACTTTTGTTTGGCATGTATTCATAGACTAGCAACTTTTCTTCTCCTTCAACACACCCACCAAGGAGTCTAACAAGATTTCGGTGTTGGAGTTTAGAAATCACTACGACTTCATTCATAAATTCTTCTAGCCCTTGCCCTGAAGATCTTGCAAGTCGTTTTACGGCAATTTCTTGTCCATCTAACAATTTTCCCTATAAACAAACAACAACTCATTGAATACATATTCAATTTATTAGGCAATAATCCTCTACAAGCACAACATTAATTAATTACCTTGTATACGGGACCAAATCCACCTTGTCCTAGTTTGTTAGATTGGTGGAAGTTGTTCGTTGCACTCGCTAGTTCCCCAAGACTGAATATCGGTAGCTCTTGGAGTTTATGATCTTGGTTCATGTTGTCTACAAGATTTTCTTCACATTGAAATCCTTGGTACGTTCCCCCTATGTAGAACAATAATTTTTGCTTAGTTTTTTTCCCTTACTAGTTTAGCCAATCATAGTGTTAGAATTTAGAATATTATAGAGATCATTGAGATACAAAAGAGAAGAATGTGAACGAGGGAGAGAGAGAAGCTTTAAGGATTAAATCTTTATAAATAATTCTTAATGAATTGAATGTGACGTATATGTCTCTATTTATAAGATAAATCTCTCGAAAATGAAATCTTTTGATAAGATAAATAATTTAATAATTATGAAAATCTGATTCTTTAAATAATCAAATCAAGAATTTGATTTGATATCATTTGTAATATGTTTCCTCAAATTGAAAGTAAAATCTTGAAATCTAAACGTAGTCTCCATAATAGTTGGTTGATCACTGAAGAGATAATAATTATGTTGGTCCTAATAAAGTGACACTTAAAAAAAGTGAGACGAGGACTAGTAGCAAGCACATCCAGTTTTGGAGCTGAAGCGGGCAAATAGTTGATAGTAGGCGAAAGTCAATAAAGGGCTAACAATAGGCCCAAAAATTGGGTCAACAGTTGGCTAATTAAGGCCTTGGTCAACTATTGGATAAGAAAAAAAATGACAAATAAAAATAAAAGATGAGGCATGGAGTCATGCCATGATGCCGTTGGGTATGGTAATGAAAATTTGGGCAGATTTTCACTTCCTTTGTTTGCACACCATAATGATACTCTTAGATGCCCTTTTCAGGTGGTAGATGGTGGAGTATTGGCTATCAAGTGAGGATGTGTGTGCAACTCAAAGAAGAGGGTGGAGTTGGGGTGGTTGCCGATCGAGTGGTGTTTGGGCTCTATTTAGGGTGGCATTGAGTCAAGGTGCTTCATGATGATTGGAGGGGCTCTTGGGGATTGGAGGAGGAAGGAGGTGGCTTGTGGTAGTGGCTCAGCTATGTGCAAAAGTGCATCCAAACACAAGCTATTCGGTTTGGCTTCAACTAGTCCTTCAATGGAATTCAATTGGCTTCTTTGGCTTAGTTTCCTTGGGGCAAAAATAATCATCACTCAAACAGAACTAAGGGAGTAATGTGAGATGTTAAAAGATAGAAATGCCCTTGGAGAAAAGAGTGGAATTGGCGTGAGCTAGGGCTAAATTGGTCCAATGCACCAAGTGATGCATTAGGGTGCCGATTGTGATGTTTTGGGCATTGACATGTCTTTGCCTCTAATGACATGTGTTGGATTAAGAATAATCTTATAATTTAGTCTAAGAATGATGAAAAACAACAATAAAAATAATAAAATCCAGATAAAAAATGTGATGAATAATTAAAAAGGAAATTAAGCTTAAAACATGGTTTAGAGGTCACTAATCGTCTACCAAAGAACTAAATCAAAACGGATCATAGCTAATAAAGGTTTTTGAAAGTCATTACACTCTGACAAAATATTGTTGAACAATTAATGGTAAAGATTTCGTGAAAAAGGTAAATCCAATACATGGATTGAAAAAAGCTAGAGATGTTGAATGTGTGGTATAAGCCAAATTAATGTAAAATGGAGGTGGATAAGAGGCTTCTGGGATATAGTTATGTGGCTTTGGTGATGGTTAAGGATACAGCCAGGAGGGTATTGTAACATTCGGGCTCAAGGCCCAGCTCGAGATGAAGCCCAGCCCAACTCTAGTAAACGGCGTCGTTTTTGGTAAGTTCCCTTCCCTTTTGAATTCCTTCTTCCCCGTCAGTTTCTTTTCCATCCTTCCTTCTTTTCTTTTTCTCTTTTCCTTCACAGTTGCTCTGGTTTCCGAAGTTGTCTCCAACCCGCGCACCTGCTCCCCACATTCCTGCAGTTATACTCGGTTCTTCACTTGAAGATTTCCCTCACCACTCCTGAATCACTCTGATTTTTCTCCCTCTTACTCATGCTGGTTCATCCTTGCGGGAGCTGCGTTGCTCTCCTTCTCATCGTGTGCCATCGGAAACTCATTGCCGCTGATTTGGGTTCCATGACAGTGAGTCATCCCTCTCTCCTTTCCTTCGTTTCTCTTTGCCTCTTAGACAGTTTTGTAAATTCTTTTTTTTTCCTTTGGGTTTCGGCAATGTGCAGCATCTTCGTGGGTCTTGAAATCTTGTGCCGTTGTCGAGTTCACTCTCTGGAGCTTTTCTTTTCAATAATCATCCCTCCTATTCACTGATCTCACTTCTAAATTTTTGTTCTATCCTCTGTAATTGCACACACACAGACCCTCTTTAACTATATTTTCTTTGGTTGTTTTCACGCACACACCCACTCTGTTTTAGTTTGTCGTGCACTCACTCTGACCCCTCCACCCGTCTTTGCGCAGACCACTATCTCTTTCACTAGAGATTTCAGTGAAATTTGGGCTTAGATTACAGTGGGTTGCACCCATTCGAAGTGGTTCGAAATTTTGTGACTCTTAGGTAAGCTTGTCCCGAAGCTTTTGGTAGTTTTTGAATATTATGGTTGAACAGTGAAATGTGGTAGGGTTGCTGATATGATTGGAGTGTTGATCAGAATTTGCACTACTGTAGTAAACTTTTGGCAATTTGTTAACTATGTTAATTTATGTTGTTTTGGTATTTTATCTGTTGGATTGTGGTTGTGATGGAATTCTTGAAGTTGAGGAGTATGATTGTTTGGATGGCTTTGTGAGACTGTTTCGGGCTATTAATTGGGATTGTTTAGTGTACATTTTTGGGTTATTTTTTTAGGCTGGTTTGGTTGGGTTAAGTGGATGTTGGGTGGATGTTGGGTGGAAATTACTTGGTGGTGCTAGAGTGAAAATATTGATGGTTTGAAGTGGGCTGTCCAGATTTACCTTGTGGAGAATTTTAGACAAAAAGGGCTGATTTAAGTACTATAAATTGAGCATAGTGGTATACTTGTTCGGATTTTTAATCATGTGGTACACATTTATTGTTTTAAGTTGTGATATGGTTAGAGGACAAATCCAAGACATATTTTGTACACAGAAGTCAGGTAAGCGGGGTTTATATACTAATTTTCCATAAAAGAAATTAAATGAGGTTGGCTTTGAAAATAAACATGTTTGTTTTTGAAAAGAAATCTGAAAACGACCTCAGATGTTTATTCTGTATATGCATAAATTCTATATAAGAGAAAGTATTTTCTGTCATGACTAGTGTAGACATGAGCTAATTTTATGCATTTTGTTTCTGAACTATGCAAAAAGAGCGAATATGAAAACCTAAAAGTTTTTGCTATGAATAAATGAAGATGTTTTCGTTTTTGTTTATTACGAACATGTGAAATGATCTGAAGCTATTCAGTATTTTGTTTTGATATGATGTGTCATCTGAAAACCTTGGCATGAAGTTCTGATTCTGTATATGAATGTGATCTGATTCCGATGATGTTAGGTTCTGTTTCTATTAAGGCCCAGCCACGGGTATAATGGTGGTTTATAACCCTACCACGGGGTGAAACATGGAATACGGCCCAGCCACGAGTATAATGGTGGTTAATAACCCTACCACGGGGGTGAAACATGCTATACGGCCCAGCCATGGGTATAATGGTGGTTTATAACCCTACCACTGTGGTTAAACATGGTATTTATCCCGATGTGATGCTAAGAGATGATATGATTATAATGTTTCAGTTTGGATATGCCAAAGGATTTTCTTTTTGAGAACAAGTTTGTTTTTCTGAAAATTTCGCTCTAGTGTTTTTGTACCAAGTATGTTTATGCATTTCAAAAGTAAATATGTTGTTTCTGCATTCTGAACGTAAATATTTTATTTGCATAACTGAATGTTATAAATGCTCATGTTTACATGCTAGTATATGCTCTCTGCTTGCTGAGTCATTGATAACTCACCCCTTAATCTTCATAATATTTTTAGATGACATTGACGGTTCAGCTGAGGATCAGTACTAGAGTTTGTGGACAAGATTAACTGTGAATGGTTATTGGTTATCTCGCAGTATTAGTGCTGCTGTTGGATGTTATTTATTTATTAAGTTGATTTCAATGGATTTAGACGAGAAAAGTTGATATTTTATTTGGGTTGTTGGATTAAGGATTTGATATGTGAGTATGTATAGTTTATTAATTTGTAGTATTTATGTTTGATTTGAAGTTTTAGAAATATTTATTGTAACACCCCGTATTTTAGTGTATTTTTACTGAATGAATTATTTTTATGGATTCAAAATTTTATCCTCTTATTTAAAATTGGTTGATTTTTAGTGAGTTTATTTCTATGATTTGAATTTGGTGAAAAATTATTTTTATGTGCTTTCTTAATATTTATTTATTGTTATGCACTTAAATTGCTTTTAATATTTAAATTAATTACTGTGGGATTTAATTATTTCAATTTGACTTTACCATTACGTTTAAATTATTTTATTTAACTTGTGGTTTTAAAATCGTTTCCGTTGGATCATTTTTGTGACCCAAGTCATGAGGATTGGACCTCATTTCTTTTTCCCTCTTTTCTTTCCTCTCCTTTTCTTTTCCTTCCTTTTTTTCTTTTTCCCTTATTTTCTTTCGGATTCTTTCTTCTCCCGCGCGGACTCTCTCTCTTCTCTCCTCCGCCCGAACCTTCGTCCCCTCTCAGCGCCGCCGTCCGTCGGTGGTGGTCGACACCGCCCAGCCCCTCCGCTTCCCCTGCCGCCGACGAAGCTACCCCTCCATTTTCAGCCTCCCTTGTGCCGCCGTTAGCCACCACGAACTCTTAGAAGCCGCGGCGTTCCATGCGCCACTGCGCCGCCGTAGCTCCACCTCTGGCCACCATCTTCCTACCACTTCATCCCCGACCTCTTGGCAACCCATTGGACCCAACCCCAGCTCCGATCCGTCACCGGTGAAGCCACACTAAGTCCATTTCCGATTTGCACTTTTTGGCCTAAAACCGCCCCTTGCGCCGCCACCCACGGCAAACCACCACCACCATTGGCTTCACCGACCTCTCTAGGCCCTACCCTACCATTTTTGGGTCTTCGTTTGTCTTCGTTGAAAAGTGGGCATCTGTGACCCACGGCCACAGTGTATTTTACACTGTGGTGTTGCTCAGACATCACCACTTGCAGCTTCGTGATCCTCCGGAAATTATTATATTGCACTGTAAGTATTTCTCCAAAGAGCTTTCGTAATTTAAATGTATTTTTGCACTAACATATTTCACTGTATTTGTTTGACATGCCGGACTGAGTCCGAGGAGTACGGGAGTTAGTTGGTTTGATGATTGAGTTGGTTTGGTTGGATATGATTGGTTTAAATATTGATGGTTGTAAATTTGTGTTGGTGCATGTATATATCAATATTTCATGCATGATCATGTTTGTAAAGAAAACTGGGTTTTCGTGTATTGCATTCATGTGCATATGTGATTTGGAAAAGTTATGATTTCATGTGTGAGAAATTGGATTCGTTTGGGTTGATTGATTTGAGAAAAAGGGAAAAGAGACTGTAGGGATGGTGGTAAGCAGGGATGGTGGTAGAGTCCCGCCTGTGATTCCCGCCTACGGTGCACGCGGTAGGGATGGTGGTAAGCAGGGATGGTGGTTGTGTCCCGCCTGTGATTCCCGCCTACGGTGCACGCGGTAGGGATGGTGGTAAGCAGGGATGGTGGTATAGTCCCGCCTGTGATTCCCGCCTACAGTGCTCTGTTAAGTATTCGTTGTGTGTGTTAAGTATTCATTGTGTGGAAAGGAACTGTAGGGATGGTGGTAAGCAGGGATGGTGGTGTAGTCCCGCCTGTGATTCCCGCCTACGGTGCACGCGGTAGGGATGGTGGTAAGCAGGGATGGTGGTTGTGTCCCGCCTGTGATTCCCGCCTACGGTGCACGCGGTAGGGATGGTGGTAAGCAGGGATGGTGGTATAGTCCCGCCTGCGATTCCCGCCTACAGTGTCCGATAAACGGTTGAGTTTTGTGTAAATCATTTTTTCTGGGAAAATGTTTTACGGATTATTTTTGGGCCAATGGGATTTTTGGCGTGTGTTGAAATTAATCGTTTTCGAGGAAAATGATGTTTTGAGATAAATGTATATTTCTTTTTATACATGCATGTTGGTCGCATTTAATGCATTTTTATTACGTGGTTATTTGGGTTATACTTACCTGCGGTACCGTTTTATGGTATCGCAGATTTTGATGCAGATGAGGATAATGAGTCTTAGGCTTTGGCTCCGTTGGGAGAGCGATCTGGGATTGCTCTCGTGCATCGATATTTATTATCCTAGTCTTTTATGTATTTACCTTTTGTAATATATATTTGGGATGACTGTATAACTGCTTTTAAACCTCTTCGGATATTTAAATTGTATTTTAAATTCTGGTACATAGTAGACTTGACTAATTCCGCTGCTTTATTTTAATTGTACACCGTTGCATGTACACACACTGGCACTTCGATGGGATGTGTGACCGTGTTGTCACCATCCTGGTGTCTCGATCCCCGTGTATTTCTATAAGGGGGATTGGGGGCGCCACAGGTGGTATCAGAGCAGTTCGGCTCTGGGTAAAACCACATGTCCCGTAGGTGCAGTACCAGAAAGTTTTAAAGTTGTGATTTGAAATTATTTTGTTTGTAGTATGTTATTTAATTGGTTTTAATTTATTGTATGTTTTTATATTTTGTTCGTTTTATTTTATTTTATTTTATTTCAAGATATCTTTTTGTATTTTAAATATATTTTACTATAATTATATTTTAGTTTGTTTTAAGTTGAAAGTGGGGTTAAGGGTTACGCTATGGCAGGAAAAAAAAATGGTGAGACCAAGAAGGCCAACTGATGTGCCCGAAGATGAGTTACCAAGGGGTGATGGGAACTACGCCATGGCTAGGGCGTTAAATAGGATGACGGAGTTCCTCCAACAGAATTTTCGGCCACAGCAAGGAGAACAGTACAGGGCGACGCAGGCCGGGTGCACCTATGAGCGCTTCTTAGCGCATAGGACCCCTGTCTTTTCTGGTGAAGAGGATCCATTACGGGCTAGAAGGTGGATTCAAGATCTGGAAAGAACGTTTGAAGTCTGTGGATGCACTGAGGCCCAGAGGGTATTATATGGAAGCTATATGCTGCAAGGTGAAGCGGCAAACTGGTGGGAGACCAAGCGGTCACTCTTGGAAATGGAGTTGGGATCCTTGGCTGCTGTGTCTTGGCAGCGTTTTAAGAAAGAATTTGATGACCGATTCTTCCCAGCTTCGGTGAGACGGCAAATGGCTCGGGAGTTCAATAATTTGGTTCAAGGAGACATGACTGTCGAGCAGTATGCAAGGAAATTTATGGAGCTTGGACGGTTCGCTCCTCACCTCATTGCTACTGAAGAGATGCGGGCTGAACGTTTCCAAGAAGGGTTGCGCCCTCAAATCCGCAGGCAGGTCGCATGCCTGGAAATCCAGAATTTTCAGAGGTTGGTCGATGTGGCCTCTATTGCTGAGCGAGAGCGAGGTGCTGTGGTAGGCTCCCCTCCGGGTAAGAAACGACTGAACGTTGATGGTGAAGGGAGCAGCTCCGGGTCGCCACAGAAGTTTGTGCAAAGGATCGGGGCCCGAGCGCAGACAGCTCCCGGTTTACGTATTGGGGGCCGAGCTCCAGTTTGTGGCAGATGTAATAGAGCCCACGAGGGCGAGTGTCGTCAGGGTTGGAACCAGTGCTTTGAGTGTGGTCAAACGGGGCACTTTGCTCGTGAGTGTCCTAATCGGACCCAAGGGAATCAGGGTGGTCATCGCGGTGGTAGGACTAATCAGAGGCAACTAGTTCAGGCTCGGGTGTATGCGGTGACTCCTGGTAGTGCTGGCGACGAGATTCCAGAGACTCAGGACGCTGGAGTTATGGCAGGTATGGGTCTAATCTTACCTTTTGTAATGGATGCCATGTGTGGTTTATTCTTGGGTTTTGGAAAGTTATGCAAGCTGTACCCATGCCCATTGGGTGTTGGAGGTTGTGTGATTTTCTTAGGAGTGTTATGGTTGTATTTGGTATCCTGCTTTAGAGTGATGTTTGGCCCTACAAATTTCGAGGACGAAATTTTTTTTAAGGGGGGGAGAATGTAACACCCCGTATTTTAGTGTATTTTTACTGAATGAATTATTTTTATGGATTCAAAATTTTATCCTCTTATTTAAAATTGGTTGATTTTTAGTGAGTTTATTTCTATGATTTGAATTTGGTGAAAAATTATTTTTATGTGCTTTCTTAATATTTATTTATTGTTATGCACTTAAATTGCTTTTAATATTTAAATTAATTACTGTGGGATTTAATTATTTCAATTTGACTTTACCATTACGTTTAAATTATTTTATTTAACTTGTGGTTTTAAAATCGTTTCCGTTGGATCATTTTTGTGACCCAAGTCATGAGGATTGGACCTCATTTCTTTTTCCCTCTTTTCTTTCCTCTCCTTTTCTTTTCCTTCCTTTTTTTCTTTTTCCCTTATTTTCTTTCGGATTCTTTCTTCTCCCGCGCGGACTCTCTCTCTTCTCTCCTCCGCCCGAACCTTCGTCCCCTCTCAGCGCCGCCGTCCGTCGGTGGTGGTCGACACCGCCCAGCCCCTCCGCTTCCCCTGCCGCCGACGAAGCTACCCCTCCATTTTCAGCCTCCCTTGTGCCGCCGTTAGCCACCACGAACTCTTAGAAGCCGCGGCGTTCCATGCGCCACTGCGCCGCCGTAGCTCCACCTCTGGCCACCATCTTCCTACCACTTCATCCCCGACCTCTTGGCAACCCATTGGACCCAACCCCAGCTCCGATCCGTCACCGGTGAAGCCACACTAAGTCCATTTCCGATTTGCACTTTTTGGCCTAAAACCGCCCCTTGCGCCGCCACCCACGGCAAACCACCACCACCATTGGCTTCACCGACCTCTCTAGGCCCTACCCTACCATTTTTGGGTCTTCGTTTGTCTTCGTTGAAAAGTGGGCATCTGTGACCCACGGCCACAGTGTATTTTACACTGTGGTGTTGCTCAGACATCACCACTTGCAGCTTCGTGATCCTCCGGAAATTATTATATTGCACTGTAAGTATTTCTCCAAAGAGCTTTCGTAATTTAAATGTATTTTTGCACTAACATATTTCACTGTATTTGTTTGACATGCCGGACTGAGTCCGAGGAGTACGGGAGTTAGTTGGTTTGATGATTGAGTTGGTTTGGTTGGATATGATTGGTTTAAATATTGATGGTTGTAAATTTGTGTTGGTGCATGTATATATCAATATTTCATGCATGATCATGTTTGTAAAGAAAACTGGGTTTTCGTGTATTGCATTCATGTGCATATGTGATTTGGAAAAGTTATGATTTCATGTGTGAGAAATTGGATTCGTTTGGGTTGATTGATTTGAGAAAAAGGGAAAAGAGACTGTAGGGATGGTGGTAAGCAGGGATGGTGGTAGAGTCCCGCCTGTGATTCCCGCCTACGGTGCACGCGGTAGGGATGGTGGTAAGCAGGGATGGTGGTTGTGTCCCGCCTGTGATTCCCGCCTACGGTGCACGCGGTAGGGATGGTGGTAAGCAGGGATGGTGGTATAGTCCCGCCTGTGATTCCCGCCTACAGTGCTCTGTTAAGTATTCGTTGTGTGTGTTAAGTATTCATTGTGTGGAAAGGAACTGTAGGGATGGTGGTAAGCAGGGATGGTGGTGTAGTCCCGCCTGTGATTCCCGCCTACGGTGCACGCGGTAGGGATGGTGGTAAGCAGGGATGGTGGTTGTGTCCCGCCTGTGATTCCCGCCTACGGTGCACGCGGTAGGGATGGTGGTAAGCAGGGATGGTGGTATAGTCCCGCCTGCGATTCCCGCCTACAGTGTCCGATAAACGGTTGAGTTTTGTGTAAATCATTTTTTCTGGGAAAATGTTTTACGGATTATTTTTGGGCCAATGGGATTTTTGGCGTGTGTTGAAATTAATCGTTTTCGAGGAAAATGATGTTTTGAGATAAATGTATATTTCTTTTTATACATGCATGTTGGTCGCATTTAATGCATTTTTATTACGTGGTTATTTGGGTTATACTTACCTGCGGTACCGTTTTATGGTATCGCAGATTTTGATGCAGATGAGGATAATGAGTCTTAGGCTTTGGCTCCGTTGGGAGAGCGATCTGGGATTGCTCTCGTGCATCGATATTTATTATCCTAGTCTTTTATGTATTTACCTTTTGTAATATATATTTGGGATGACTGTATAACTGCTTTTAAACCTCTTCGGATATTTAAATTGTATTTTAAATTCTGGTACATAGTAGACTTGACTAATTCCGCTGCTTTATTTTAATTGTACACCGTTGCATGTACACACACTGGCACTTCGATGGGATGTGTGACCGTGTTGTCACCATCCTGGTGTCTCGATCCCCGTGTATTTCTATAAGGGGGATTGGGGGCGCCACATTTATTCTTGGAATTGGAAATATATTAGTATTATTAGAGTTGTTTATCAGGTTATATGAGTTAACTCTCCGGACCCTCGGGGTCGGGGCGTCACAGGTATGGTTTTGGAGGTTACTTCGACAAAATGCTAAAAAGAAAGTTGTGCGATGGATGGTAATGTTGATTTATCTAATTCCAGAGGATTGGGTTGATGCGCTTCGAAAAGTTGGTGAAGAGAATGTGGTGATAATACGACATTGGCCACCTTAGGAAAGAAAAGGAGAATGAGGGAGAGAGAAAGTAAAATATTTTTAATTAAGATAATAATCAAATAAATACTTGGTAATACACGTGCCTTTTACCTTTAAGTATAGCCCTCCACCGGCATAAGAAGAAAGTGCAAACGGCCATGAAGACTGCTCCTATGACCACTGTGACTATTAGGATTACTTTCACTTCTTCCTTTTTATCTGTAAATCAGAAACATCAAACTGCTACTTCTTCCTTTTTCTTTTTCCTTTTCTCAGTAAATATATAAGCACAAAATAACCAAAACCGTAAATATAAACTTCAAGAGAGAAAAGAAGAAAAATTGCTACGGAACTTGTAATTAGTTAACCTACCAAGTTCTGAAGAGGCCACGCGAATATAAAGATCGACTCCACCACTGGAGAATTGTTGCGAGTCTATTAAGTATTCTCCGGTCCATGACATACACCCAATGCCAGATTCATATGCGTAAGCTATACAAGAACAGTTCTCCAAGCACTGATATCTACATTCATCCTTAGAAGCAAATGAGACATTTGCCAAACTCGGCGTTTTCATCATCTTCACCTTCAAAAACCCATCTTTTTTGCCTTCTTCACCACTAGTGCGCACTCTGATACACTGCAAGGGTGTACTCCTCACACATCCACTTGTCCAATTTTCTCTTTTCCATTCTTCTATATTCTTTGGCTCAAACCCCTTTAAACAGCTGCAAATTGGTGAATTATGTCTGCTACAACTTCCGAATGCCCCACACTTGCCATAAACCTCACACTCAGATGTCAAAGATGACCACTTGAAACTCCAATCCTTCCGATTAATAGAACAATATTGCAATACGTTTCCTTCGGCAGTCAAGACGAAATGCGCTAACAAAGACTTCTTTGAGAACTCAAAGATTAAAGAGAATGATCCTTGTTTATCATCTGTAAGTTGAAATCCATCAAGATATCGGGAATTCATGTTTTCTATTCCAATAAAGATCTGACCATCCCATGGCCCACTTCGCCAGTAAGGGCTACTGCCATTCCAAACGTATACTTCTGGAAGATTAAAAACGGAAATACCGAGAGAAAAGGTTCCAACGGCTGGATCTGACTGGCTCTTCCATGATGTGAACAGAACTTTCTCTCCAGTTATTATATTAGTACTCATTTTCATCTTTGGTAGAACTGAATCTGAAGGATGGTGGAAACTTTCCCACAATGAGGTGTTAGTGTTTTCATGCAAGACAAGGTTCCCGGAATCTAGAAGTTGGGCGCTCCGATTAGAAACAGAACCTGCTACGTTTGATGACCAAATAATATTCTTTTCTCCATCTAATACGACTAGATTGCCGTCTTCGTATATAGTAAGAATCCCGGAGGTGGTCTTCAGGGGCTTGTTCCTATTAGCAACCCATATGGCATGAGTTGTGGAAAATTTAGCATACCATATCCCAGCATAGCGATAAGTAGAATTGGCAGGGCTGAAAAATCCCAATATGAACTCACCGTCATTGGAGATTATGGTTTCGGAATCTTTGATAAAGTTGGGTGCTGCGATGGTGTCCGTTGCATGGCCCAACTCTAAACAAAAGAAAGATAGCAAGACAAGAAAATATGATAAGTAGTTTATGGTTCGAACAAGTCCCATAACTCTTGAAGTTGCTCTTGTTCGTGAAAATAAAGCTGAACTTTGATGCCCTGGGAGCAATAGCATTGTTACGACGTTGCTTCATAGCCACATACTTCTCCGATATTTCTATATATCGAGAGCTTTCTACATTCAATCATTGCAATATTCCAATTCAAACTATCATGGCTTCAAAACCGCGTGGATCAGACTTTTCGAACCCTTCGATTGTCAAACTAGGGGCCACGTTTGGAGAGTGACATTTGTGAGCCATATATAGAGTATGTTTATAGAAGATCACGACACAGGTGACGGCAAAATTGGGCGATTTCACTTCACAACGTACATTAGAAGCTGAACAGTTTGCCGTCAAAAATTGCTTTGGGATTTGGGTGTGCTCAATGCACAGCTCTGCTTTCTTGATTGAGAGTGTTAGGATGCGTTGTCGTCTCCACGGCCATTTATGGAATATAACAATTTAGTTGTATATTTATAAGGTATTTCAATGAAGAAGACGTAGTTTGTTAGTAGGGTTATGCTGTACATCATCCCATATTATATATAATATATATTTTAATTTTTTTAATATTTTATTTCTGTTAAACTAATAAGTTGTTCTACTTATCAATCATACATCACATATTTGTTATGAAAAAAATAAAAAATAAATAATATGTGGTGTGTGAGATCATGATAAATAGAATTATTTTTGTTAGTAAATTGATAATCATATAATCCATAATAATGTTCCTGCAGGTACAGAAATTACAAATGTTAATTAACTCCTTGTCATAAAGAATAAATTAATTAACTCTCCTTTACAAATAATTAATTAAAGTACTCCCATTCAATTAATACAAACACAATTGTGCAAATTGAAGAAGGGAAGAACTATATACCCCAACTACCAAATTGGAGTGAGATCTGACTTTCACCGGTGGGGAAGGAGGTCTCGGCTTCCTCCTCCAACTCTCTCTCCTTCTTTCCTTCCTCCATTCACCCACCGTGTCTATTAAGGTTTCTTTTACTTAGTTTTATTGTACTTTCTTCAAGGTTGAAAAAAGTCAGATCTATAGCTTTTCGACAACTCCCAAGAGACATATGGGACACAATCAGATTCCCAGGTCGAAAATCGTTCAGAGGAAAGTGATAGTTTTGCAAAAATCACAGCGTGTGGTTTTCATGCATTGCCCACATCTGTGCGTGGTTATCACGCACTACCCCTTCCAACAGCTATTCTCAACACACGTGCCAAATCATTTTGACTCACCACACCATACCTTTTAGATCTTACCTTTTTGGCTGAAAAGAGACAAGTGTATTACCTTTATGGGCCGTCATGGATTTCGAAGTTTACCTGGATTGATCCAAACTATAATCCGTCCTTTTATACATCTATGTTACTACTTTTTTTTTTTAGTTTCCTTATTGTTAATAATAATAAAAAAAAAGAGGTCGTCTCTCGGACGTTTGTTTGTAGGGGTTGAGTCCTCCCTTTCTATGAATGGAGAGGTTGAGTCTCTGTTTAGGTAAAGAGTGTTGTCTCTTAGACGGTTTGTTTATAGAGAGTATCAACAATAGTGAAGATCAGACCAGTCACGAAAGGAAATAGTGTACTGATGGAGTTCTTAATGCATTATTTTGGTTTATAATTAATGTTTGATATGAAGACATTCCAGAATGTAACCGGTTCAGGATGTAAGTTTCTTTAATGAATGAATTATGACAGTTTCTTTAAAAAAAAAACACGGTTGTGCAAATTAAACTAATTGATTCTTTCCTGGGTGCTTGAAATAGTTGAATTTAATAGGCAGAATGAGAATGAAAGTTGAAACATATCAGACCCTGACACAAGTCATGATGCGAGAGATCAGCTTCATTGTTTCTTGACTATTTTGGAGGGCATGGATTAATGCACGTATCTTAATCCACCCGTTTATTCTTCTTAATTTCTTTCTCTACTTCTTCTTAAACTTGATAAGGTAGACAATACCAAAAGAAATTAAGAGTGGAACGTTAACCAAAAGAAATGATAATAAAAGTTACAATTAGAACGTCCAGCCCTAATGGTGAAACCTTTTTTTTTTCTCGTTTGGTTGTACAAATGAGATGAGATTGGATAAAAGTTGAAAGTTGAATAAAATATTTTTAGAATAGAATTTTTTAATATTAGTTTTATTTTGAGATTTGAAAAAGTTAAATTGTTTATTATATTTTGTATGAGAATTTAAAAAAAAAATTATAGTAATTAGATGATACAAGATAAAATGAGATCATTTGTGTTGTGTAACCAAACCAGACCTAAAAGAAATTGCAACACTTTGTAGACATTATAGGATTTTGCTTTATAGCTTTTAACTTCGGTTCTAAAAAATAAACTATTTATTAAAAATAAAAAAAATGAGCAATATATAATGTTTATAGAAGACAACACATGATTACAAAATTGGTTGAGTTTAGGACTATTCATCTGGATCGAATTTTTTCCCGGCTCGATCTGGAATCTGAACCGGTTTTTTTCTTTTTTTTTCGATTTAAAACTTTCTCACATCCTTCAATTCACTCTCTTTCAACATCAACCATTTTGAAACATGCACTCCTTTATAATTTGTTAAGATGCAAAATTAGTTACTCGAGGGAACACCAAGCAGCTTGCTACTAGTTCTCCTACTACTCCTACTCCTACTCCTTCAACTGCAACAATTTCCTCCACCCCACTATCATCAATTTAAAGTATTTTTAATTGCTCAAGACAGCTTATGACTGAGGTTGAAAAGAAACTTTTCAAACTTTGATAAGTGTTGTTAATAGAGGCGTATATTTCTTCTAGATTTTGAAATTTGAATTGTTTTGACTTATTCAATCCATTCATGCTTTATCTTGGGTAGACCATCCAAATACAGTCCTTCCAAGCTAAGGAATGTAACCTGTAGGATTAAATTCTTTGTATTAATTAAAGATGCCAAACATTTCTATGCTTCAACTTTGAAAATATGAAAAATTAAAGTGGGGATATAATATAAAATAACACAAATTTGAGAACAGTGCTAATCCAAACTTTTTATAACTGATGGGGAAGATACCTGAAGATAACATTTCACTTGTAAATATATTCATAACATGTAGGCTTTGATTTTCTTTAAAAAAAAAAAATGAGTGCAACCCAAAATCCGGGTTCTAGGTTTTTAAAAACTGGTTTCAAACCAGGTTCCGGTCCGATTTTTAAACCCGGGTTTCGGTCCAGGTAAATCCGAGTTCTAGGGCTGGAACCCGGATAAATAGTCCTAGTTGATTTCCCTTCACAATGTACATTATGTGGCCTACTTTTTATCTAACGTGAAGGCAAGAAATCTTAGCATTATAAATTGTGACTGGAAGTGATGTTCACGTTCCCCTAGCAGGCTGGGCCTAACTTGTTCCTGGAAGGCCTAGGCACCAAAGCGTAATTGGCCCACAAGTTAGGATTAGAGGAAGGAGGCCCAAGGCCAGTGCGGGAAGAGGGTTGACGTGGAATGATTGGACTCCAACCTCTCTGACCCGACTTTGCACACACATATAGTAGCAGGGTCACGCCGCATTTAAAGACATGTCTCTGATAGAACATACAAAAGGTGGCCGTACTCACCAGCTTGCAGCAAGGAACACAATTTGAAAGAGTCATGCTGCATTAAAGGCGACAATGTGGCACCCTATATGGAAGACAAGCACCTCTGATATGGGATATGGAAGACCACCACGACAGGGAGTATAAAAGCCGAACTCCAAGTTAGAATATTTTTTTTTTACATTCTCTAAAGTATAAAACATTCATTATAAGGATCGACAAACTAACTTAGGTATCAGAGATGTTTCATCAACTTCGAGCCCTCACCTTCCTTGTATTGTGGGGATTGAGGCCGGTGATTGATGTGAGAAATACATCATCAACAGTAACTATTTGCCGTCAAAACTTCTTTTGGGAATTTTTTGTGTGCTCAATGCACAGCTCTGCTTTGCATTCCTTCTTTGGGTTTTATTGATTCATAATGCATCATTGATTTCCTTTCAATCACATTATGTTCCAAATGTATTTGCATGTTTTATTATTGTTTTTTTTTAATGAAAAACATGTGTATCGCATTGATTTTACCATGAAGACCTTTCCACTATAATCTCCCAATTTCTTCATTCTTGGTTGTGAGTGTTAGGATGCGGTGTCGTCTCCACAGCCATTTAGACCCCGTTTGTGTAACACTCGGGTCCAGTGCCAAGTCGCACTCAAAATGTTTTTTTGCTACGAGATATTTTCGTCAAGATATGATTTTTATTTAAGCTTGATATTTAAGGTTAAATCTCATCTACCTAAAGAGTTACCCAAGAAAGTCTTCCAAAGGCTCGAGTGTATTATTGGAGGACGGATTTATTTTGGACATGAAGATTTAGGCCGTTTTAAATTTCTAAGTTCATTTTTCAAACCGATTAGGGTTACAATTTTTAGAGTTCCTTTCTCATTAAAATTCTTATACAGACACACACACACACACACACACACACACACACACATATATATATGTATATATTCATACAATAGATCTTTTACTCAGCCAGCTTCTTCACCCACATACCCCACATACATACATGATGCTTTGCTCCACTCCCATGTGCCAGCCTCATCACCAACGTGCACCCACATACAGAATTTCCTTTCCTCCATTCCCATGTGCTGGCCTTTCCTCTTACATACACTGCACATGCACTATTACTTTTCCATGTACATGCCGTCTTGTCCTTTCCTTTCCACCACCCCATGTGATTTCACGTCCACCCCATTTCTTTGCTCTAAGGTTTACCACCATCCCTCTCTGTCTTTCCTTCGTATCTATAAATAAACATATATTCTTCCCTTACAGATCAACCCAAGCTGTTGCACCTCCATGCAGCCAACTCAACACCTTCATAGAACCACCATGCAGCTGATGCTACCTTCTTCAACCACCATCATAGAGACCCTTATCGACCTCCATTGTCACATGAAAATTGACGCCACCGAAGTGTAGTCACTACGAAGCCCCACTATCACAAAAAGCCACCTGGCCGTGCACCACCACCCTACCTCACAAAAAACACCAACTCACAAGCCTCCATGTTCAGCTTTCACACGGGGGCTACACAACCATATTTGGTAACCATGCAAAATTTCACAACCGTTTCACGCCGACAGCCGCCCTATAAGCTTGACACTTCATGTTGCCAACCCCTGAGCCACCGCAGCACCACCATCCAACGTTGTCGAGGCAACTTTAAGAAGTGGATTGCACCTCAGTTTTTCTTCAACAAAATAGAGCATCTACCTTCCCTTTGTGAGTCACTTCAACCACTACAACCAAAAACTCCATCACGTTGAGACCCGACATAAACTGCTGGCAAAGACTTCCCGTCACCCCCAGTCCGTCACATGCCACCTCAATCTCACAGTAAGCCACCAACACCCCTCTCCGTATCGCCCTCTTTCGGCTTACTCTCCCTCTGTCTTTTGATCACTCACATTATCTCCTTGTCTCTCATCATTTTCTCTCTCACTCAGTGCCTTGCCGCCTCACCATCGCCGACCTTAGTCAGCGCCCTGCGACATCGCACGTTCCTTTCCCTCATGGTGAGCCTCTGTCGCGTAAACTCACTTCACGTATTATGAGCTTGTTTTCAAATAATAAATGCTTTAATATAGCTTACCATATAGTTGGTCAATTAATAAAATAGAATTACATTATTACCCTTTAAGTTACAAGCTGTGTTCATGTGTTTTAAACTTTTAATATGCATTAGTGGACTCTATTTTATTTATGTTTATAGGAATCATTTAAGTAATTTAAATTGTTATTAAGTAAAGATTTATTTTAAAAGTAAACGATAATGGTGTAATTTTATTTTTACACTTTAGATACGATCTAGTTTATTAAATAAAGGTTGTTGTTTAATTTAAAATATTTTGGTATAATTATATTATCTAGTATTAAATTTATAGTTTGATTACAATAGTAATAAGTTAGAATTTAATATCTTAGTTGGAGCAATTAAGTGGATATTGATGGATTTGGAAAAATGATGGTATTTTAAGGTTATGAGAATTTTAGGTATTGAGGAATTTAAATAAGTTAATTTTAACATTTTCAGATTTAATTATCGAAATACATGTCTGACTCAAAATTTATGAAACTTACATGATTATAGGTGATGAATAACTTTTGTTCGGAAATTTTGAGAAAAATTTAAGAAGTCCAGGTAAGCGGGGTTCCGATGCTAGACTTTGCATAAGAATAAAATGGACTAAGGTCAATTTTGAAAAAATAGACATGTTTTGTTATGAAGAGAAATTTGAAACAATCTCAGTTATTTGTTCTGCATGACTCATGAAATTCTATATAAGAATAAAGTAATTTCTGTCATGACTGGTGTAGACATAAACAAAGTTTTGGCATTCTATTTCTGAAATGTGCAAAAGAGAGCGAATATGAAATTTTGTGCATAAATTATGTTTTTCTGATCTGATTCTGATCTGTTCTGAAGATATTCAGTACTCTGATATGATATGATGTGATTTTCGAAAACCTTTGACACGACATTCTATTTTTCTTTCTATTCCATTATGACCTTACTACGGTTGTAAAACTGTGGTCTCTATTTAGGATGGTACCAACTTTTCTGTTTTTAGTGCAACCACTCTGGGAACAAAGTAATTTTCTGCATGGCCTTTCCTGTGTAAACAAAATAATAAGGGGAAGATCTACATTCTGTTTCTACTCAGTTGGCCGCCGGGGTAACCCTACCACAGGGGTTAAACATGGTCTCTGTTCTGATATAATAAAATAAAATGAATAACTTCAGTTATGCTATGCCAAATGGATTTTGATTATGGATATTTTTGAACTTTCGTTCTGATATTTTTTATAACATATTCTGATTTTGCATTCTGAAAATAATAGTGTTTTGTTCTGCATTCTGAACACTATAAATGCTCATGCTTGTGTATTAATATATGTTCTCTACTTACTGAGTTGTTGATAACTCACTCATTATCTTCACAATATTTTTTAGATGATTATGATACTTAAACTGGGAGTCAAGAGTATGAAATGTTATCAAGGTTACCGAGTCTTCGTATAGATTTTGATTTATTTTATTAGAAATTTCTTTGTTATTCCTATGAATGAACATGAATATTTGAGTTTTATTAATAAATTAATACCTTATGGAGTGATCTAGTTTTTATATAACGAAATTGGAGTTTTATAAATATATTATTGGAGTTGATTTTCAGTTACAAGAGTTAACTCTTTGGACCTCCGGGTACGAGGCATTACAGTTTGGATAGTGAAAATATTTTATTTTATCTAATTATTATAATTTTTTTAAATTTCTACAGAAAATATAATAAATAATTCAACTTTTTTAAATCTCAAAATAATAATAATATTAATAAATAATATTCTAATAATATTTTATTTAATTTATAATTTTTATTTCAATTCACCTCATCTCAACTCACTATCCAAAACACCTTATTCAATATAACAATTTAGTTTTATATTTAGGTATTTTAAGAATGGAAGAAAAAAAAATATTTACATCAGCCTACTATTTATCACACACTTCACACACTCCATTGGATTGAGTGTAAAAAAAAAAAAACACAACACGCAGGTGTGCTGCGGCTATGGGCTGATGCCCAGAATTCCTCATGGAAGAAGGTCTGATCCGTTAGTGAATGAGTAGCCAATGATCAATGTAATTAACAATAATAATAACTAAAACGTCCAAATTAAACTAATTTATCATTTTGTTTATTTTCAAGGGGTTGAAATAGTAGAATTAACAGGCCCAATAGGTATGAAATACACCGGAGCCGACGCAAGTCATGATGCGACAGATCAGCTTAGCCATTGTTTCTGGACTATTTTGCAGGGCTTGGATTGATGCACGTGTCCATAATCAACAGGTTTTATTTTTATTTTTTCTCTCTCTACTTCTTCTAGTGTCGTCTTTTTATTTTTATTTTTTATTTTTATTTTATACTAAAGCACTAGTATTAGTGTCTCTATATCTATATTTAAAATCACATCTTTTAAAAATTAATTTTATATGTCAAGAAAAATCATTACATTAAATTATACATTTTTAAACTAAATAGTAATAAAATATTATTATTTTTAATTTTTTTCTCTTAAAATTATTATTATTTTATATATTTTATAATTAGTACCATGTGCTCAAAAATATAAATTCTATATATCTAAATATTAGCAATTTCATATATCAATTTTATCAATAAATATTAATATGTATTAAAGAACACTTTTTTTTTTTTTGAAAAAACACCTCATTGTATTCATTAACTTCTTGTAACAGTATCCATATACAATTTATCTATGAGTAATTGATTGGTAATCAAGTCAGGACCCTCTTCTACCCAATACATATCACACTCCCCATGCAAAGCCAGTTTTGCCAATTGGTGAGCAACCTCATTGCCCTCTCGATGCACAAAGCCAGTTTTCCATCTGTCAAAACTTCCCAACTTCTGCTGCAATCCTTCCACCAGATGACCCCAACATGAATCATTCTTCTCCTCTTTGCTCACAGCCTCAATTACACCCTTGGCATCCCCTTCAAAGATGACAGCACCTAGCCCCAACTCTTCACAGAGGACCATAGCTTCCCAAAGAGCGTAACATTCAGCAACAAAAGCAACACTACTGAACACTCTTATAGCAGAACAAGCAGCAACAAGCTCCCCTCTGTCATCTCTGATAACCACCCCAATACCCAGCTTCTTTGAAGAGATATTGATTGCAGCATCAAAATTAGCTTTTAGAATAGAGCCAACTGGCTTTTTCCATTCCTTACCTCCAGCTACCCCCCTCTTGACACACTGGTTTATTGCACCTTCCTCCCTCCCTGTTGCCAACTTAAACTCCTCACATCCTGACAAAGACACCTGCAGAACACTAGCAGGATCCAAGAATTTTTTCTCAAAAACATACTTATTTCTTCTATACCAAATATTCCTCATGATCATAACCATTATCTCTAGATCTTCAGTTGAAAGCTTGCTATTCATTTCCTTCCAAAGTTGAAAAAAATCCCTTATCCCCACCCTCCACTTATGAACTGGGTTACCCTTCTCTGCCCAAACATCAATAGCCGCAGGGCATTCCCAGATAGCATGCATTGTAGATTCATCTTCATTTAAACAAAGAGGACACTTAGCATCCTTAACCACCCTTCTCTGAAATAGATTCATTTTAGTTGGCAAAATGTTGTTTGCAAATTTCCAGAGGAAGTGTTTCACTGTCCCTAGGACACCAAGCTTCCAGATCTGCTTCCACATAGGAGAATCCCTATCACCTTCTGATGTTTCCCCCTTCTCTTGCCTCCTTGCCATCTGCAGCATATGATAAGCACTCCTAACAGAGTGCTTACCATCTCTTGTGAGGTCCCAAATAAGTCTATCCTCAGCACCCATAGGACTGAGAGGCAAAGAAATAATCAACTCAGCTTCATCTTCATCAAAAACCTGCCTTATCAGATCCCTCTTCCAGCCTTTTCCAGAATCATCAAACAGATCACACACATAGGCCTCAGCATTTAAAGTGTTCACTTGAGTCTGCACACAGCCAGTCACACGTTTTGGAAGCCATTTATGACCTCAAATTTTAGTTGTTTTCCCATTACCAATCCTCCACCTCATTCCTCTCTTTATAATGCTCAAAGAAGACCAGACACTTCTCCAAATAAAAGATGGTGATTTTCCAAGTGGGGCTTCCAGTAAAGAAATACTTCTGAAATATTTTTCCTTAAAAACTCTAGCCACAAGGGAAGTAGGATCTTTTAAGAGTCTCCACCCTTGCTTGGCTAGCATTGCCAAGTTAAAGTCTTCAAGTTGCCTGAAACCCAGACCACCTTCACACTTTCCCATTCCCAACCTACCCCATTTCCACCAATGAATCCCATTATCCTTTTTATGCTGAGACCACCAGAATTTTGCAAAAAGCTGCTCAATTTCAGTACATAACCTTTGAGGCAACTTGAATACACTCATCGTGTATGTAGGAATGGCTTGCAAGACAGCCTTGATTAACACTTCCTTTCCAGCTTTTGAGAGAAATCCATTTTTCCAATTTTGCATCCTATTCCAAACCCTTTCCTTCACAACACGCAGGGCATTGTACTTTGATCTCCCTACTATGGCAGGAAGACCAAGATACTTCTCATATCTGTCACAAATAAAAGAGCCAACCTCTCTAAATATTTCACCCCTCACCTTATCTTTTGTATTTCTACTAAAGAAGATAGAAGTTTTGTCCATATTAAGTTTCTGCCCTGAGGCCCTTTCATAGCACTCAAGCACTTCATACATTCTCTTCCATTCATCAGTTGTTGCCCTTCCAAAAATCACACAATCATCTGCAAACAGCAGATGATTGATCCTTACACCTCTTCTCACAGTAACAACACCTCTTATAAGCTCATCCCTACCAGCCTTCTGAAGCATATGACTCAGGCCTTCTGCACAGATCAAAAACAAGTAAGGTGATAGAGGGTCCCCCTGCCTTAGCCCTCTTGATGGAATAATTTTATTTCCAGCCTTGCCATTAATCACAACTGAGTAGCTCACTGATTGGACAGATTTCATGAGCAAACCAGTAAATATCTCACCAAACCCCAGTTGGATTAGCATGAGTTTCAAAAAGGGCCACTCAATTCTGTCGTATGCTTTTGACATGTCAATTTTCACAGCCATACTACCTGTTTTTCCTGCTTGCTTTGACTGCATCGAATGGAGCAACTCAAAGGCAACCATGATGTTATCCGTGATAAGCCTGTCTGAAATGAAAGCACTCTGGTTTTGAGAGATAGCCACATGTAAAACCTTTTTGATTCGATTGGCTAAGACCTTTGAAATCAGCTTATATAAAACATTACATAAACTGATTGGTCTGAATTCCTTCACTGACTTGGGCTCCTTCACCTTAGGGACCAGTGCAATATGAGTATGGTTTAGATCTGCCACCATATCCCCTCCATTTAGACATTCCAAGACAGCCTCACCTACATCTTTACCAAGAACATCCCAATGTTTTTTATAAAAGCCAGCCCCAAAACCATCAGGCCCTGGGGATTTCCATGGTGACATCTGCTTTAAAGCCCCCTCCACCTCATCCCTTCTAAAAATCCCTTCCAACCCTTTCCTCATAGAACTAGAGACCTTAGGTTCTATATCAGCAATACATCTCATAATGTCACTTTTTGTAGGGTTACTAGAGGCATAAACATCAGAGAAATACTCTTCAAAAGCCCCTTCAACTTCTGCCTGTCCCTTTTGAATAATTCCTTGAACAATAGAAATTTCAGAGATGGCATTCTTTCTTCTTCTCTGGTTTGCACAAGCGTGGAAGAATTTTGTATTACAGTCACCCTGCTGTAACCAATGAGCCTTTGCTCTTTGCTTCCACCAAATATTATCCTGTTCTAGCAATGCTTCCAGCTCCCTACTTACCTTTCTTATCTCTGTGACATGGACAGGCTCTTCAACATCTTTAAGCTCTTTGAGCTTATAAGAAAGAGATTTAATCACAGCCCCTCTATTCAAAACCCTACCAGAGGACCATTTCTTTAGTGCCATTCTGCACATTTTTAGTTTTTCCTGAACCTTAGAGAGTCTGCCCCTTTCCCCCTCATTCCTCTTCCACACCTCCTTAACTTTTTCTCCACATTCCCCATCATCATTCCAACACATTTCATAACGAAATAGCTTAGTCTTTCTCATCTTTTTGAAACAATCTGTTGATCAGCAAAGAAAAATAGGAAGATGATCAGAACACCAAGCAATTATTGTTTCCACTTCAACATGATTAAATGTCATTCTCCAAGCCTGATTTGCTACAGCTCGATCGAGTCTTTCCTTCACAAAAGAATCATCACCATGGCCATTACTCCATGTATATTTGATCCCCCTCCACCCAAGGTCAAACAAGCCCCCTGCATTTAAAGCATTTCGAAAGTCCTCCATTTGTCTCTCTCTTCTTTCATTTCCCCCCCATTTCTCCCCTTGAGATACTATCTCGTTAAAATCACCAAGCACACACCATCCCACCTCAGAGGGTGGTTTTAAAGCTTGTAAAAGATCCCAGGAAATCTTCCTCTTTGCAGCCTCGGGATGCCCATAAAATCCAGTCAAAAGCCATTTTGAGCCCTCCTCTTTATCCTTCACCCAGAGACTAATATGCCACTGAGAGTAGTTCCATAACTCAGCCCCTTCAATATCCTTCCAAAGCATCACCAAACCACCACTCCTTCCTCTCGGTTCCACCACCAAACAGCCATCAAAACCTAGTTTTTTCTTCACCAACTCAACTTTATTAGAACTTAATTTTGTCTCCATGAGAAAAACAAAATCCGGCAGCTTTTCCTTTGCAAGTTTGCAAAGGACCTGAACTGTCCGAGGGTTGCCAAGCCCTCGGCAATTCCAACTTAAGATCCTCATTGGTCCTGGCAGGGTTGCCCAGCAGCACCTGCCAATACCCTAGATTCCTCAGAATTTTTAACTCCCTGCCTTGTCCTCTTTAACCCCTCACCTTCTCTACCCTCCTCATCTTCCTCTCTTTCCATGACTCTTTTCCCCCCAATTGCCCCCAGTCCCTGATCTGCATTTTTTCCTTTAACCCTTGCTCTCCTTTTCCAAGTTTTCCTAACATTACCTTGCCCCTTGCTCTCTACTATCCCCACACTTAACCCATCCCCTTTACAAGACAATGATACCCCCTCCACCACCTCCCACTCCTTCTCAACAGACTCTAAGTTGCCTACTGCCCCACCTTCCCTTTTACAGCACAAAGGAGCCTCCTCCACCTCTGCCTCCTCTCCTACCTTACCTTCACTCCCATCCTTCCACTTCAGCACCTTAACCTGCATGTTATGCCCTCCACCATCATCCTCAGCCCTCCTCCCATCCATCTCTTTTTCTTCCTCCCCAAATGACTCTGCCACCTCCATATCAGAACCGTCAGGAACTTTCCCACCCTTATCATCATCATAAGTTGAACTCTTCCAATCCCTACTACTCCTATCAAATCCCGTTTTCCACCACCTCCCCTTATCATCACCTCTCTCCTTATATAGTCTTCTTTTTGGACCCCACTCGGCTCTAAGCCATGATCCAAACTGCTCATTAGCATCCAATCCATCTTCAAGCCCCTCCTCACCTCTCGTACATCCATTTTTCCCGTGAATCAGCCAACCACACTGGAAACACAACTTAGGCATTTTTTCATACTTAAGCTTAACCCATACCTCCCTTCCACTCATCTTGATCCACCTACCTCTAACAATCGCCCTTCTTAAAGGTATTTCCACCCTAACTCTCAAGAATTCACCCCATCCTATACCATTCCCAGCAACATCAACCTCAATCACCTTCCCCAATGACTCCCCAATCAATCGAACTTTCTCTTTTGTCATACAAATCATTGGTAGATTATGGATCTGAATCCAAAATAACTCACTGTCAAAGTTCCACATATTCGGTTGGGTAAATGCCTCAAACACCTTTAGGGCCAACAGATGGTTATCAAATAACCATGGCCTTCCATCCAGTACCCGTAGCTTATCCATTGTAGAAGAGAAGGTGATAACGAATTTATTATCACCTACCTCGCGAAACTCAGCAGGCTTACTGATTTTCCAGATCTTCCCCATCGTAGATGATAGAATTTCCTTACCAATTTTCCTCTCCGAGCATACCTTTCCAACCACACTACGTTCGCCATACTCCCATACTCCCTCCTCAGACTTCTCCCCAACATCCACCACTATTCTTTCCTCCTCAGATAATCGCAACTTCTCCCATTGATCCTCCAAACTCCTCATCCTTCCACCTGAAGACTCTTCCATGGCTTCCTCCTTCGCCCTCACTCACAGTCGCAGTTAGTTATAACTGTTTTCACCACCTCTATTCTCTAGAGAGAAAAGAGAGGAGACTCTTTTGTATTAAAGAACACTTGATATCATCAACTTAATACAAATTTTATATATCAAAATCATTTTAATACAAATTCTACAAAGTTGATTTTAATGGATATGAGAGAAAAAATATTAAAAATAATGTTTAGATAGGGAAATACTATTCATAATTATGTAAAAATTTAGAGATATATAAATTAATGTAGATGAATTTAAAAATATATTATGTAAATATTAAGATAAAGATAAAAATGAATAAACATTGTTAGTGCTCAGATGAGCATTGGATCTGGAATTTAGAACTAGAAAGGAAAATTTGCGGTGAAGAGAGGTAGACTTGTTTCACATGTCTGACTGTTCTAGTGATTCTACAGTAAACAACGCTGTTCATTGTTGAAAATTAGTTTCTTGATAATATAGCATCCATGTCGGGATGAATAATTTTTTTTCTAAATTCTAGTTAAAAATCATTTTTTATTATATTTTTAAATTTTACTTATCTTTTCAAAATATTCTACATTATACTCTATATTCTTTCTTTATTCTATTTTAATAGTATTTCTCTATTTTTCTCTTTATTATTTTTTAACTCTTTTTTTTTTTTTTTACATTTTCTTAACTATTCAGTTATTTATCTTTCTCCATGTGTTTGTGTTTTAAACTATTAGGTCATATTTAGATATAAAAAGTGTTTCATTTCATCTCATCCCATAATTACAACTTTATCAAATTATCAAAGAAAATATAATAAATAATTCAGTTTGTTCAAATTTAAAAATAAAAATAATATTAAAAAATAATATTTCTAACAATATTTTATTAAACTTTCAACTCACAATATTAAATTTCAGTGAAATTTAGCCGGGATTTAGAACATGCTAATTTTTTGAAATTTTACCGTTCGAACTTTTTTAACTTGTTTGAACAGGCAACAATGTTCTAAAAAATATAAAGCGCCCCAGACTTTTTAAAGTCTGGGATATTTTACAGCTCAGAGAGAGAGAGCCTCGCATACCAAAGATGGGGAAATTTTGGGGGTGTTGATGCGGTAAAAATCGCTCAACAGGCCGGAATGGGAGAAAGAGTCATTCCTGATCTACTGGGGCGACTTGGGCCTCAATCAACATTGTATAGAGCCCCCGACAGTGTTCCAGTGTAGTTGTACGACGGCGGAACGTACGTTCATGGCAATGAATGGAAAATAAGCGCAGAGAAAGTAAAGAGATATGACACCAAGATTTACGTGGTTTGGCACCAGGCCTACGTCCACGGGGGTTTGGGGAGGAGAAATCTACTATAATATTCTTGTTTACAGTATCTCATGGTCTCTCATATCTCATTGTGCAATGGTGATGCTAAATATAAATTTACCTAAGAAGAGGCCTTCGCTGGAGCTCCCTTGTTTTGAGGTCGAAGGAGCTGATTGTTGAGGAAGGAGAAGATGATCTTCCCCCTCTATTTATTTGATAGCCATTTCCCGCATGCGCCCCTTGCAGGTAAGATCAAGCATTTGTGTGCCTGACCACACACCCCCTGACAGCCCCATGCACCCACGTTACCTCCTAACCCCCTGACACCCACGTTACCTCCTGACAGCCCCACACCCCCATTACCTCCTGACCATTCTTTTCCCCTATTGTCCCCTAGTTTCTAATCCAGGTGGGCTAGGCTTGGTGGCTGGGCCCTATGAACTTCTTTATTTTTCTCCCTCACAGTACCCCGTGATTCTTAAGGGCAAGTAAGGACCTTGAAAATCCTTAGAGGTAAAAATGTTGCCAAGTTACTTTGCCCAGATACATAGGGAAGTAAATTTCGGAGACCGGTCCCCATTCATTTGTTCCTCTGGTGCAAACAGAAAATATTTCCAAATTCAAGTTTCAAATATGAGCTCGATTACGTAGAGTGTGGGTAGGCAACTTGTGTGGGGCTAAGGCGGGAGGTGGACTCGACCGCGTATGGGGCTAGCGTAGAGCGCGGATAAGGCAGGAGATGGGCTCGACCGGGCAGAGTGTGAGCGCCGAGCTTGGTTAAGGTGGAAGATGGACTCGGCGGCTTATGGTGCGAGCACGAAGCTTGGATGTTTGTTGCTATTTGTAAAGTGTACGTTCATTTGATGATTTTATTTTGTTGTTAGTGTGATGTTTGTGTGAAGTAACCCATGGAAAGTAGTCAAAGGACCCATTGACCCCCTAGGTCCACTTTAAGCGGTTACTGAGCCCGTCGGCTCTTTCCCTAAGGTAACCCGTGCATGGCGGTTGTGGAGTTAGGAGGCCCGTTAACGCCATAGGCTCATTCCTTGAATGTAACCCACTGGCAGTGGTTATGCCGTGAGCATGACACTCGGTGCGAGTCAAGAGACTCGTCTTCTTGCAAGTGTAGGGACTCGGTTTTGTTGGACGGGAGGGTCGGCATCAAGTCCTGAGACTTAGGGCCTTACCCTACAGCGAGTCAAGAGACCCGTCTTCTTACGAGGGTAAAGACTCGGCTTAGCAAGTCAAGGGACCTGTCTTTTTGCCATAGCTTAGCGAGTCAAGGGACCAGTCTTCTTGCGAGTGTAAGGACTCGACTTAGTTGGATGGGGGTAGGTACCAAGTCCAGGGACTTGGGACCTTACCCGGTAGCGAGTCGAGGGACCCGTATTCTTGCGATTTTACTCGGCTTAATTGGACGGGGGGGTCGGCGGCAAGTCCTGAGACTTGGCCTTGGCTTTGCAGTGAGTCAAAGGACCCGTCTTGTCTTGTTGCAAGTGTAGGGACTCGGTTTTGTTGGATGGGGGGTCGACGGCAAGTCCTAGGACTTGGCCTTACCGCACAGTGAGTCCAGGGATGTCTTATTGCAAGTGTAGGGACTCAGCTTTGTTGGACGGGGGTCGGCGGCAAGTCTTGGGACTAGGGCCTTACCCCGCAGCCATCGAGTTAAGGGACCTGTCTTCTTACGAGTATAGGGACTCAACTTTGTTTTTCTTAAGTGTGTAGGGACTTGACTTTGTTGGACAGGGGCACTCGTCGGTGCCAAATTGCTTCGCTGGAGTGCGAGGCCCATGACCAGTGTTTCCGCACTATAAGAAGTAATTTCGTTAGTAGAAATAAATTTACACAAATTTTGTGAGACAATACTGGGAAGTTTCTAGTTGCTACAGTCAGTCCTTGCTTGGCCGAAAATTGTCCGCAGTTGTGTATCGCTTTGCCCTTATTTTTCTCTTTCTTTTTTATTTTTTTAGAGTCCGTGAGCATCGTTGCATGGGACATGCAAGTTTGACTCAACGTCGGTTCAAACAAGTCTCGTGCTACTGAGGAATCGCGTCTGAGCAGGTGAAAAACGGTCTGAACAGTGCGAACGAGTCCTGGCCAAGCCCTTCAAATGATTCACTGTCCGAGCCTTGTGCAGCATTGTCCAAGTCCTGTGCAAGTGGGGAGTCTGCAGGTTTACTCCTTTGTGGCGAGTGGTAAGATTCGAACCCATGCAAATGGCTGGTCTAGACTGTGTGGCCGTGCTCCATACAAGTGAGGTTCCCGAGCTGAGAGGTGCAACGTGAAGGGCTGGTGGCTCCCAAGTTTGACAAATCCCGAGTAGATGATTTTTGCATCGGTGATCCCCGTGAAGGTGGTTCTGTCCCGAGCTAGTGGGCTGCCATGCAGGTACTACTTCCTGAGCCGAGGTGCTACCGTGGAGAACCATGAGCAAAGGAGGGACCTGTGTGGGCTGTGCCCGAGCCAAAGAGGTGGAGGACCCCATGTGGGGTGTCTACTGAGCAGAGGAGGAGGACCCCATGGGGGTGTCAGCCGAGCCGAAGAGGAGGACCCCGTGGGGGGTGACTGTCGAGCCGAGGAGGAGGACAACCCATGGGGGGGTGTCTACCGAGCTGAGGAGGAGGACGACCTCATGGGGGTGTCTGTCGAGCCAAGGAGGAGAACCCTGTGGGGGTGTCTGCTGAGCCGAAGAGGTGGATGTCCCCGTGGGGGTGTCTGCCAAGCCAAAGAGGTGGACGACCCCGTGGGGGGTGTCTGCTGAACCGAGGAGGAGGACGGCCTTGTGGGGGATGTAGCCAAGCTGAAGAGGAGGACGACCTTGTGGGGGTGGCTTTGTCGTGCCGCGGTAGTTCGAGATTTCGGCCACATGTATTCTCATGCACATGGTCATACGACAAGGCCTCCGCCACGGACAGGCGGCCATGGGTGCTCTCCAAGGGGACAAACGACACCAGTGGTTCGCATGGACACTGCCGGCGCAGTCCCTGGCCAGGCCACAACGAGGCCATGGACCCTTCGTGCATGCATTGGTGTGCGCCATGGTGAGCAGACCAACTACTGGGTGAGGCCACGCAGGAGGGGGGGTCTCGTCACACCGAATAGAAACTCCCAGCGGCCCAAGTAGCAGCCGTCGGAGAGTCAGGTGGGCTCACGGTGGCTAGCAGTGAGCCTCTCGGGGGGTTGTGCAACGTTTACAAGTTGCCCCGCCGTGCACGACGTGCAAGGCCTGCGTGTTAGGGACCTCGGTCTAGTCCCTAAACACTATGTTCTTCTCTTCTTGATTCTCCTTGCGATGATCGAAGTGGCTAGCCCTCTTGCTTGGCCTTGAACAAAACGTGGCAATGATGGATCCCTAGGTTAATGGAGGTTTGGTGTTTAGTGATGGTATAGTGTATGATAGTGATGAAAAGGCTGATTTAAATGATGAACTGAAGCACTTGAGTAGTGAGGCATGACTAGAGTGGGGACTCTTGGAGTTGGCTCCACTTGTGATGAGATTAGGGTTTGGATGATGAGTGAGGCTAGGGTTTGGATGGAAGAAGGGTTTCCTAAATTATTGGAGGTAATCTAGGAGTTATGGGTTTCGGCTATGGCAAGATTACGATGGATTGGTATGAAGAGTGAGTAATTCTAGGATGATTCGTAGAATTAAGGGATCTACTATGGTAAGTATGACCAATCCCCAAAGAATAAGGGATATGGATGTGGAAGGCAATTAGGGTTCCTAAAGTTTAGGAAACTCTATATGGAAAGTAGAATTTCGGGTAGGTCAAGTGGGGAATGGAAGAAGGGCAATTTAGGGTTATAGCCGAATATGGTAAGGTGGCACTATGGTGGCCGTATGATGTGTTTGGGGAGATGGAAATTGTTCAAGAAAGTGTATGAATACAATGGAAAATATATGAACACCCAAGAACTTTGAATGAACACAAAGATAAACAAATCAACTTCGATTCAAGAATTTCACAAAGTTGAAAAGAAACCTCATATATTGGATAAAATGAATCACACCTATTCACAAATTTCAAGGTGATGATCCTCTCATTGGGATTCATGAATTTCACCCAAGAAGGCCAAGTGCATAAGCATCGAAAATATGATCTCAAAACAATATAGCCGTCCTCTAGGGAAATTGTCAAAAGATGTAAACTAAATGACTAAGGGTCCTACTTATAGAGATTACAAAGTGGAAACTCCCAAAAGGTCCCTTAGGAAACTACTTAAGTAAAAATAAATGAAAGAAATAAAATAGTCTTGCAATGGGCCATGGTGACCTGTGGCATGCAATGGCCCATGGATGGGCTAATGTGGTTCATGGCCCACGGTTGGGCTAGTCTGGCTCATGCTCATTGATGGTTGGTGGGCATGGCATGGTGCCATGCGTGGGCCTGCTGGTGGGCACGACATGGTGCCTTGTGCATGGCCTGTCGATGGGCATGGCATGGTGCCATGCGTGGGCCTGTTGGTGGGCACGACATGGTGCAGTGTGCTGATGCTGATGGGCACGGCATGACGTCATGTGTTGATGCTGCATGGCCCAGGCAGGTGGCCTGGGCATTGTTGCTGCAAGGCATAGGCTGGTGCCATGCGCTAGATGGCATGCCTGGTGGGCATGCCACTAGCCTTGCCTGCAAGGCACGGGTTGGATGGCATGCTTGCCACTAACCTCACTGGGGTGCTGTTGCTGGGCGCTGGGGGTAGTCAGGGGCATGCCATGGCCTGTCAGGGGCATGTCATGGCTGGGGCCATGGCATGCCTGTTGGGCACTGTCAAGGGCATGTAAGGGCTGGTGCCGTGGCATGCCTGCTGGGCTATCTTGGGCATGTCAATGAGGTTGTCCTGGCACGCCAACGACAGTGTCAAGGGCTTACCTTGGCATGTCACTAGGTATGTCAGGGGCTGTCTTGGCATGTTAATGACAGTGTCAAGGGGCTGTCTTGGCATGTCAAGGGTTGTGTCGAGGCGTGGCCTAGGGCCACTTTCCTAGGGGTTTTGACATTCCTCCTCCATTCAAGCACATCCTTGCCCTCAAGGATCAAATGTGGATATCTCGACATGATGTCATCATAATCCTCCTAAGAGGCTTCCTTTCTTGGCACCATGTGCCATTGAATTAGCACTTTCCCTACATTTATCCTACTTCACCCCCGTGTCCCTGCCCTATACTCAAGCACCACTTTAGGTTGCAAAAGCATCCTACCCTCCTCATCAAAGCTCGGAAGCTCCTCAACTATAAGGCTTAGATCTCCAATCGTTTTCTTCAACACGGATACATGAAAGACCGGGTGTAATCTTGATGATGGAGGAAGGTCCAATCTATATGCAACGTTCCCCAATCTCTCCAAAACTTTGAAAGGTCCACAATACCTCTTTGAAAGCTTCAAACTAAGCTTTTTCCTCAATGTCTTTTGCCCGTATGGTTGTAATTTTAAATAAACATAGTCCCCCACCTCCAACACAACCACACATGTTCCCTTATCATAGTACTTTTTCATTCTCTCTTGAGCTCTCTTGAGCTCCTTCTTTACCTTCACTAGGACTTCATCCCTAGTAATTAACTCCCTCTCCACTTCATCATTCTTTGTCATTCCCCTCTCATAATTTACCAATATTGGTCGAGGTCTTCCATAAACCACTTCGAATGGATTCCTTTGAATGGAAGCATGAAAAGAAGTGTTATACCAATATTCGGCCCATGTAAGATAGTCCCCCCCATTTCACTTGTTCTTCATTACAATAGCACCTCAAATATTGTTCAAGAATCCGATTAACTACCTCGATTTGCCCATCGGTTTGTGAGTGGTAAGAGGAGCTTGCCCTCAACTTGCTCCCTTGCAATTCAAAGAGCTCTTTCCAAAAGGTGCTCATGAACACCCTATCTCTATCTGTCACAATGCTCTTGGGGAACCCATGTAGCTTCACCACATTATCAATAAAAGCTTTTGCGACAATCTTGGCGGTGTAAGGGTGTTTGAGAAGAATAAAGTGTGCATACTTGTTAAGCCGATCAACAACCACCAAGATCACCTCATGTAACAGCCCGCTAGAAATTCATTGGTGGAATTTCTATTGACTTTAGGAATCTCGTGAAAACTCCATAAGTTTTTACGAATCGACCAATCGCACAGGTTTTAGTCTGTCAACATAGTGAGTGTTATCACTCACTATGGTGCTAGAAATATGAGTTTAATTATTTGAGGTAGTTAGAAGTGTCAGAATGCGTTATGGTCTACGCCGTTAGACTTAGTGGATTATTTAGGATTTTATGGCGCAATAGCCTATTTTCATAATTCAGGACGAAACGTCTGTTCAAAATTGTGAAATTATTTTTAGGGGCACTTCGGGGTTGAACTTCGGTGAACGATTTTCACTATAGGTTAATATGAGTATTTAGAATTTTTTAGTACTAAGTTTATTATGAATTTTTTTGAGTGAATAGTAACCTCGATAAGCGCACCCAGTGCAGTATTTTCAAAATCGCAGTCTGAAATGTCCAAATTAGGTTGGAAGAGTTTATTTGGACACTTGGCAAGATCTTAGCCACATATAGTGAATAGTATTAGACACTTGGCACCATGAGGAACCATTACATGAATTTGTGAAGGAAGTCAAGGTGTGAGATCATGCCACCTAAGCAAAGCTCTATTTCATCTGATAAACTAAATTGTGCCAGACCAAAGAGGGTTTCAACTCTAGCAAAACCTAAATGGTTGGAATCCAATTGAAACCCCAAAAGCTTGGTTGAAACCAAAACTCAAAACGGTTTTCTCAAACCCTAAAGTTTGCTTCCAAACCCTTTTTAATCCGATTTATAGCATTGTGTTTAATCACTTGATTAAATTACTTCCACATGCTATTAATTAATCAAATCTTTATTATGACATCATTATCCAACCTTTTAAACCTTGAAAATTTGATTGGGCCAAGAAAAAATTAGTTTTGGGCTTGATTGCATCTCAAACCCTAACCAAACCCCCTTTAAACCCCAAATTGAAGCCCACTTGGTGGGGCCCACCAAGGCCCACGAAATTGGCCACCTTGGCAAAGCTTCTTGGAGAAGTTTCCTGTCCCACATGGTAGACCATCCACTGCCATTGGCTGTATCCAATAGTGCCTTGATGTGAAGGAGAAATCCACTCCATCAACCTCCATCTTTCACAGCTGCTGCAGGCAGTCTTTGCACCTCACTATGCTCCACTTTATGTCACATAGCCACCTCCAATCAAGGGTCATTCCAGCCCACAACTTCCCCCTCCAGGAGTCTATAGTCGTGCAACGCACTTTTCATTCCATTGTATCACTTCCTTTCCCCCGTTCATTCCATTGTACGACCCTTTGCGTGGCCATCTACGACCCTTTGTATGTATTTTTGCACGATGATTCCAGCAAATAAGTTGTTCGTCTTTGAGTCTAGTTTCCGGGGATATCTTATTTGTCTCATTCCATGCTCATTTGATTGGTAAAAAGTATTTTTAACCATCAAAAGGTCATTCTGGGCGTGAAACTGGAGAGTATGTTATGTTTTGGAAGTTTTGACCAAGCTAATGGACATATCTTGGTCCGAAAATTTTATGGAGTGTTGTTAACATGTGTTTATGAATGTTCATTGAGGTTTTGTTGCTTGAATAAAGCTTTTGATAATAGATTTTCTTAAAGTTAGAAACTTGAAAACTGAAAGTGGAAAAACAGTTTCTGTTTCGTGATAGTTTGAATATTTCGTGATTTAATCTTATTCCAAAGGCTTTGATATTTTTATATGCTGATCCTAAGCCTCTTATATACATGTTAGGATGTTATTTCGAAGATATTTAGTATTAGTTTTAAAGATATGATTTTCTATGCAAGAGGATTTTGGTTAGGCCAAAACTTTGATTTTTTGAGTTAGATCCATGTTTTATTAAATTTTAGCCATGTCGTTTTAAGTTTGATGGTTGGATCTTCTTTAGGACACATTTTTAAATCATGTGATGTGTTAGTTTGAAGATCACATGTCTTTAAGCCATGAATCAAGAGATTGATCAAGTTAGTTGGGAAAAACAGTTTCTGTTTTGGACTAAGTTTAAAACCAAAAACTCCAAGTGTTGTTTTTTGATTTTTGGTGAGTTTGGTTTGATGATTTAAAGCATGTTTGATCTTAAGATGATGTTATGAATATGTTAGAAGTAAGATTTGATTTTTTGGAATTCTTGGAGATGTTTTTATTAAGGTCAAAACTTGTGATTTAAGGTTTACTTTTTGTTAAAAAGTTTGGGTCTTTTTACAAAAAGTTTGGTGTCGATGGTTAGCTTTTCTTAATGGATATTTTAAGTGTATTTTTAAACTTAGGATAGGAAGATCCTTGTTACAAAATTTTGGTTTAATCATGGGTTTTGAATATGGAAAAAATTGCAACCAAAATCAAGAGAAATGGTCTATGAATGTTTCAGTCAATGTTAGTTTCCGTAGTTGTGATTAGTTTTAAATTTTTCTGAGTTGTTATTTGAGTCTAGGACAAGATTTACATGAGGAATGTAAATTTTAGTAATTTTTGGAGTTAGGATGTGAAATCCTTAAGTTAAGGGTAAAATAGTTATTTTCCCACATGTAGAGGGTAAAATGGTAATTTTACTCTAAGTTGTCTCTTTTCACATTTTTAATTGTTAGTAATTAATTTCTAACATTTAGAATACACGTTCCTCGTATTTCGTGCTTTATTCTAGTAGAAAGCGACGATCGAGGTAAGTTAGCTTTTAACATACTATCAGTTTAATATATATGAGTGAAAAGTAAGGGAACTAAATTGTATGTATGCATGTTATCATATGTGCCATGCCAAGTCATTACATATTTATCTGTTACACAGAATTTATTTTGTCATGAATTATTCATCTGTTACACAAGATATTCTGTCACATATTCCTATATATTGCAAGTATCTCATGTTAAGTTAAGTATGTCATCTGTTACATGTATTTCATTTTACGTAATATTCACTGTCACATGTTACACCATGTTAAGAAATGTTGTCTGTTATATGGTATGCCATGTTACGAAATGTTGCATGTTACATGTATGCCATGTTATGAAATGCACTCTGTTATATTTATGTCTTGAAGTATGTCATGTCTGTCATCTTACGTTCATGTCACGTTATGCTACGTCAGGACTTTTGTCTTTTATGTCACGTTCATGTTACGTCACGTTACGAAATGTCATGTATGCCAGTTAAGTCATTCATGTCAATCACGACCCTAAGCGCTAGGATATGGTAATATCCTAGTGGAACTCATTTGTTCACGCTGGAGTGTCTAAATAGGTGTGAAATTCCCTGGGTTGACGAAATACAGTCAACAGGTTGCGAATGGGGCCTAATTAGGTAGTCACCGGAGTGCGCCAGGCACTAATGCCTATGGTGCCACACATTATGTTACGTGTGTCCACAGCAAGTGTGGCACAAACAAATAAGTCATGGGGCCACAACAACTGTGGAGCATGAAGTATGGGGCTACAACAACTGTGGAGCATACACTACGTGAGACACAGCAATTGTGACACGTAGAATACGTGGGGCCACAACAACTGTGGAGTACGTATTAACGCACTCACTGCTGGTATAGACACCTGTGATGTGATGCGGTAATCGGCAGGGACACACGGCTCAAGGGGACCTGTGTAGCACCCATATGGTCACTTTAATGATTAAGTCTATTGAATCACTTTACATTCACGCAATCATGGTAATCCCTACATTCAAGAATATGTTTCAAGTTCATGTTATGTTATGTTCACGTTTACGTTATGTTCCAAGTTCACATTTATGTTATGTCATGCTCAAGTTCATGTTCAAATTATGCATGTTCACGTTCATGTTATGTTTCAAGTCCATGTTATATTTCAAGTTCACGTTCATGCTATGTTTCAAGTCCATGTTATGTTTCAAGTCACGTTCATGCTAAGCTTCAGTTTCAGTTTACGTTATGCCAGTTATGTTGTGTTGTACGTCAAGTTATGCTATGATTACTTATGATTTGATTATGCATTCATGCTTTTACTGCCATGCATGTATCATTAACTTGTGTGGAAGTTTTCTGTTAACTTGCTGAGATTTGTAATCAAATCTCACTGTGGTAGTCCCAACTACCATTCCCCCCGAATGGTAGATTTTGTTATAGGATCTGAAGGAGAACCGAGAATCGACCAACTGGAACCAGTCGACTAAGCGACGGTGCGACGTAGATGGTAGTACAGTAGTTACCTTAGATTACTACTTGTATTTGTGGAGTTCAATCTCCAGCACTCTTTTGATCACAACCTTATGGACTATTATTGTGATCTTAGTTGTTTAGTATGTCGTTAAGTATGGAGTATGTTTTAAGTATTTGGGATATTTTAGTTTGGTGCATAGTATTGCATAATGCTAGATGCATGTTAGAAATATTGCATCTTATATGTCATGAACGGAGGCAAGTAACCTTGTGTTGCATGTCTCGACGCTTCAAATGTCCGTCCGATCCCAAGCGGAATTTGGGGGCGTCACACCTCATGTCCTCCACTAGTAGGCAATCCTTCTTCAAAACCCATTGTCAAATCCTCCTAAATTTTGTTTGGAATTGGCAATGGTTGCAATAACCCAGATGATGGTCTTGTGTCATACTTGGATTTTCGGCACACATCACATTCGGCCACTAACTTTTTCACAGCCTTTTTTATTCCTTCCCACTAGAAAAAATGCTTCACTCTAATGTAGGTCCTCAACCAACCTGAATGGCCACCTTCTTTGCTATTATGAAAATGGTCAAGGATCTCTCTTCTCAAATTCGGCACGTTTGGTACATAAACATAATCCTTGTAATAGATAAGGCCATCTCTTACTTTGAAGCCCATTACTCCTCCTCCCTGAGCATTTAATAGTTCAATGATCTCAAAGGCCTGAGCATAAATAAGTATAGCTTTCCGGATTTTATCCCATGCTCTCCATTCGGCCCCACTCAAGGCCATAATGGTAGAATCATCTTCTTCATGTACTATCCACAAAAGTGAACTTCCCTCACGCCTACTCAATGCATCCGCCATCTTATTCTCCTTACCTGGTTGGTAGATGATGCCCTATTCAAAACCAAGTAGCTTCACAATGATTTTTTATTGATTGGGAGTTACAATTTTTTGTTGCAATAAGTGTCTCAAGGCTTGTTGATAAGTTATAATGACAAACTTGCGGCCCAAAAGATCAGGCTGCCATAAAAGCCAGCTTCTTCATTGGCCCAAACCTTCTTTCTCTGGCGTAAGTGCTCCAAACCTTCTTCATTGGCCCAAGAGCTTTGGAAATAAAAGTCAATGACCTCTTTTCTTGAACCAAAACAGCACCTATACCTTCACTACTTGCATCGGTATAAACTTCAAATGGCTTCTCAAAGTTAGGCAAAGCAAGAACAAGTGTCATGGTCATGGCTCTCATCAAGTCTTCAAATGCTTCTCTTGCTTCTTGGGTCCATTCAAAATTGTCTTTCTTGAGTAGAGAAGTAAGTGGCTTAGCTATAAGCCCATAATTCTTCACAAACCTTCTATAGTAACCCGTCAAACCCCCCGTCAAACGCGAAACATCCTTGGGCAGTGGCCAATCAACCATTGCTTCAATCTTTCTTCAGTCCATTTTCACCCCTTCACCCAAAATGAAATTCCCCAAGTACTCCATCTCCTTTTCCATAAAGGCACATTTAGAAGCCTTTATAAAAAAAATGGTGTTCTTCCAAGACTCTCATCACAATTTTCAAATGCTACTTATGTGCTTCCACGAATTTGGAATAAACCAAAAATTCATCAAAAAATACAAGCACACACCTCCTCAAAAGCGGCTTGAATATGGTATTCATAGTGTCTTGAAATGTAGAAGGAACAATACATAGCCCAAACGACATCACTAGGTACTGATAATGCCCAGAGTAAGTGTAACGCCCGTCCTTGTGGTGAGACTTTTTATAAAATGTTTTTATAAAGGACAACGGGAATTACCGTTTAATTTAAAACTTTTTACTTGCATACCCAGGGTGCAAGACTCTACGTTTATATAGTAAAATGTGCTTTTAGAATAAAAGAGGTTTATAGTGAAAAACATTAATCTTACAATAAAAGGTCTCTCGTACGATTAAAACTTGTGCCTAGACTTCTGTGCTCTTTCCCTTGGTTGTGTCCGTCCTTTTCATTCAGTTCCTGTGAGGGGGAGGGACATGCATAAAAACTAAAATGAGTCGATGACTCGTAAGCATGACTTCATATAGTTAAAATTTAACAACATAGATCTTCATTCATGCATTCATCTTTCATATATACTATACGTATGTGCGTGCGTGCGTGCATACAAAAACTTCACTAGATGGAGTTTTCCTCTGAAAAATGGACTTTCCTTTCGTAAAACATTTCCCCCGTTAGTACCTTCATTTCTTAAAAGTTCGCGCGTTCGTGCGTACGTGAGTTCATACATTATTTCTTATCACTTTCATAGGCAAGTACACACTGTTACGCCCCGTGTGTTAGGGTTAGCCATCTTCCTTTGGACCCGGACTCCGCCCGTGGCCACGGGTTGGGGATCCCTTTCATAGGGGCAGCACTGGGTGCACTTCCAGTACTACTTACCCGGCATTGCAATCTGCCCATTCATTGGTACCCTTTCCGTTCATTCATGTGGTCGTTACGTGTCTTCATACATTCATGCTTTCATGTATTTTCTTTGCTTTTTATTCGTTCATGCCAGCTCTAAAGAGCTGGAGCTTTCATTCAGTTCTTTCTTTCATTTAACAGTCCTTTCATCAGAAAACATTTATTTTCATGAGAAAACATTGTTTGGGGCGTAAGCCTAAAAAACGTCTTTCCTTTTTCAGTTCATGAAAAGTTTAACAGTTCGTTCGTGGAAAACGTCGTTTTGAAACATACATGAACTTAAACATCGGCTTTCATGGCGTCCATAAGTGTCACCTTAAACGTCGTCTTTCATGGCATCCATGAGCATCACCTCATGGCACGCATGAAAGCCTCGGTTCGTAGGATCCATAAAAGCGTCCGTCTTCATGTCTTTCGTGCAGTTCGTGGATCTTCTTAGAAAATACATACAATAGATACAACGTATAATCATCCATTCACATGCGTACAATTAATACTTTCGTTGCGTAAAAAGAGGCTGCCAAGGAGGCCCCGTACATACGTATACCTTTGAACACTTAGCATTTTCTTTCGTAAAATGTCTTTTGTGTCTTTTCGTAAAGTATCGTGAGGAAAAGCGTTTCTTTTCGTTACTTTATATTTTAAGACTAGAAGAGTATGAACGTAACACTTACCTGGACTCCATGCTACTTGCATATCATGCAGTCCATTCATGTGCATGTCAGATGGCAACCTACATGCATACACATAACCTTAACGTCATTCTCTATCTAATGCATAATCAACTTAAACTAGAAATAAAACTAGCTTTACTTGGAACACTCTCCTTCTATCCCGTGCACTTACGTTCCCTTTACTATGTTAAACCCTTCGGGGATCGTTACGGTCCCCACATCTTCCACTCAAGGTCTTGCCTCGAGTGCTCATGCACTAAAATGAACTCATGATTCACCTTAGGATTAAGACACTAAGACCCTATTCTTACTCTTCTTACTAACCACATTCGACGCATGATTCCTATCAATGGAATCACGTATCTCAATCCTAACAATACACCTGTCACTACCTTCATACACCTTGGCCCACTCTAAACCCTTATTCCCATCCATGCAAGCTACACGGCTCAAAGCAAACTCTGAGGCTTAAGCATTGTGTAACTGTGCTCAGGATAGATTACCCATTACGTATGGTGAATCCGTCCGGCATATGTGTCTAACCAGATTACAGATGTACCTTATCACCTAAGATCAACATATGACACGTTGATCACCTGCTTGCAGGGACAAAGGTCATACTCCGATACCAACCTTCTCTTAACCCAGCTAGCATGACTCTTCATGCTATCCATCCCTTTTGATAGTTCATCCCAACACTTAGCACGACAATACTCCTTTCACAATTACTCCTTTTGTCACGTCATGTAGCTCGAGATTGCTCCAAAGCTACACCGTGACCTTGTCGCGTTACCCAACATTTTGCTACGTCAACTTCTAACTCATCACGAGTATAGCCTCACGTACTCCCGTCACATCGTGACATCTCGTCACATTCCCGTTACGCCATTCATACACTCTAACACTTCACCCATCATAAGCATGACTGCCAATAACCACGTCCCTTCGTGACGTTGCCTAGTCATGCTTCCGCTGCATATTCTCACACTTGTTCCGCTACTTTGCCCATCACAAGTGTAACAGCCCGCTAGAAATTAATTGGTAAAATTTCTATTGACTTTAGGAATCTCGTGAAAAACCCATAAGTTTTTACGAATCGACCAATCGCTTAGATTTTAGTATGTCATCATAATCAGTGTTATCACTCACTATGGTGCTAGATTTATGAGGTTAATTATTTGATGTAGTTAGAAGTATCAGATTGTGTTTTAGTCTATGCCATTAGACTCAATTGATTAGTTAGGATTTTATGGCGCAATAACCATTTTTCATAATTGCGGATGAAACGTCTGTTGGAAATTGTGAAGTTATTTTTAGGGGTACTTCGGGGTTGAATTTCGGTAAACGATTTTCACTATAGGTTAATATGAATATTTAGAATTTTTCAGTACTAATTTTATTATGCATTTTTTTGGAGTGAATAGTAACTTCGATAAGTGCACCCAGTATAATATTTTCAAAATCACAGTATGGAATGTCCAAATTAGGTTGGAGAAGTTTTATTTGGACACTTGGCAAGATCTTAGCCACACATAGTGAATAATATTAGAGACTTGGTACAAAGAGGAACCATTAGATGGATTGGTAAAGGAAGTCAAGGTGTGAGATCATGTCACCTAAGTAAAACTTTGTTTCATCTGATCAGCCAAATTGAGCCAAACCAAAGAGGGTTTCAACCCTAGCAAAACCCTAAATGGTTGGAATCCAATTGAAACCCCAAAAGCTTGGTTGAAACCGAAATCCTAAACGGTTTCCCCAAACCCTAAAGTTGGTCTCCAAACCCTTTTTAATCCGATTTCTAGCATTGTGTTTAATCACTTGATTAAATCACCTCCAAATGCTATTAATTAATCGAATCATTGTTATGACATCATTATTCAACCTTTTAAACCTTGGGAATTTGATTGGGTCAAGAAAAATTAGTTTTGGGCTTGATAGCATCTCAAACCCTAACCAAACCCCCTTTAAACCCCAAATTGAGGCCCACTTGGTGGGGCCCACAAAGGCCCACAAAATTGGCCACCTTGGCAAAGCTTCTTGGAGAAGTTTCCTCCCCCACATGGCAGACCATCCACTGCCATTGGTTGCACCCAATAGTGCCTTGATGTGAAGGAGAAATCCACTCCATCAACCTCCATCTTTCACAGCTGTTGCAGGCAGTCTTTGCCCCTCACTATTCTCCACTTTATGTCACATAGCCACCTCCAATCAAGGGTCATTCCAGCCCACAACTTCCCCCTCCAGTTGTCTATAGTCGTACAAGGCACTTTTCATTCCATTTTATCACTTCTTTTCTCTCGTTCTTAGAGAGAAACCCAAAAGAGCTCTCTCGGGCAGATTTCTGGGACATTTTGCGTGGCCATTTTCGACCCATTTTAAGTATTTTACCGAGATGATTCCTTCACATAAGTTGTTTGTCTTTGCTTCTAGTTTCCGTAGATATCTTATTAGTCTCATTCCATACTCATTGGATTGGTCAAAAGTATTTTTAACCATGGAAAGGTCATTCTGGGCGTGAAACTGGAGAGTATGTTATGTTTTGAAAGTTTTGACCAAGCTAATGGACATATCTTGGTCCGAAAATTTTATGTAGTGTTGTTAACATGTGTTTATGAATGTTCATTGAGGTTTTGTTGCATGGATAAAGCTTTTGATGATATATTTCCTTAGAGTTAGAAACTTGAAAACTGGTAGTTGAAAAACAGTTTTTGTTTTGTGAAAGTTGGGATATTTCGGGGTTTGATCTTATTCCAAAGGCTTTGATATTTTTATATGATGATCCTAAGCCTCTTATATACATGTTAGGATGTTGTTTTGAAGATATTTAGCATTAGTTTTAAAGGTATGATTTTGCTATGCAAGAGGATTTCGGTTTGGCCTAAAATTTGATGTTTTTGAGTTAGATCCATGTTTTATTAAATTTTAGCCATGTGATTTTAAGTTTGATGGTTGGATCTTCTTTAGGACACATTGTTAAACCATGTGATGTGTTATTTTGAAGATCACATGTCTTTAAGCCATGGATCAAGGGATTGATCAAAGTTAGATGGGAAAAACAGTTTCTGTTTTGGACTAAGTTTAAAATCAAAAACTCCAAGTGTTGTTTTGTGATTTTTTGGTGAGTTTTGTTTGATGATTTAAAGCATGTTTGATCTTAGGATGATGTTATGAATAGGTTAGAAGTAAGATTTGATTTTTTGGAATTCTTGGAAATGTTTTTATTAAGGTCAAAACTTGTGATTTAAGGTTTACTTTTTGTTAAAAAGTTTGGGTCTTTTTACAAAAAGTTTGGTGTTGATAATTAGCTTTTTCTTAATGGATATTTTTAAGGGTGTTTTTAAACTTAGGATAGGAAGATCTTTGTTACAAGATTTTGGTTTATTCATGAGTTTTGAAACTTGAAAGAATTGCAACCAAAATCAAGACAAATGGCCTATGTACGTTTCGGCCATAGTGAGTTTTTCATAGTTGTAATTGGTTTTAAATTTTTCTGAGTTGATATTTGAGTTTGGGACAAAATTTACATTAGGAATGTAAATTTTGGTAATTTTTGGAATTAGGATGTCAAATCCTTAAGTTAGGGGTAAAATGGTCTTTTGCCCACATGTAGATGGCAAAAATGGTAATTTTACTCTAAGTTGTCTCTTTCCAGATCTCTAATTGGTAGTAATTAATTTCTAACTTTTAGAATACCCTCTTACAGTTCCTCGTGTTTCGCTCTTTATTCTAGTAGAACGCGACGATCAAGGTAAGTTAATTTTTAACTTACTATCAGTTTAATGTGTATGAGTTATAAGTAAGGGAACTAAATTGTATGTATGCTTGTTATCATATGTGCCCTGCCAAGTCATTAGATATTTATCTGTTATATAATTTATTCTGTCATGATTTATTCATTTGTTACACAAGATATTATGTCACGTATTGCTATATATTGCAAGTATGTCAAGTAAGTATGCCATCTATTACATGTATTTCATCTCAGGTAATATTTACTGTCACATGTTACGCCATGTTAAGAAATGTTGTCTGTTATATAGTATGCTATGTTACAAAAAGTTGCATGTTACATGTATGCCATGTTATGAAATGTTCTCTGTTACATTTATGTCTCAAAGTATGTCATGTCTATCGTTTTACGTTTATGCGAAGTTATGCTACGTCAGGACTTCTGTCTTTTATGTCACGTTTATGTTACGTCAAGTTACGAAATGTCATGTATGCCAGTTAAGTCATTCATGTCAATCACGACCCTAAGCGCTAGGATAGGGTAATATCCTAGTGGAACTCATTTGTTCACGCTAGAGTGTCTAAATATGTGTGAAATTCCCTAGGTTGACGAAGTACAGTCAATAGGTTGCGAATGGGGTCTAATTAGCTGGTCACCTGAGCACGCCAGGCACTAACCCCAATGGTGTCACACATTATGTTACGTTTGTCCACAGCAAGTGTGGCACAAACAAATAAGTCATGGGGCCACAACAACCGTGGAGCATGAAGTATGGGGCCATAACAACTGTGGAGCATACACTACGTGAGACACAGCAATTGTGACACATAGATTACGTGCTGCCACAACAACTGTGGAGTACGTATTAACGCACTCACAGCTGGTATAGACACATGTGATGTGATCCGGTAATCGTTAGGGACACACGGCTCAAGGGGACCTGTGTAGAACCCATATGGTCACTTTATGATTAAGTCTATTGAATAAGATTCCAAGTTCATGCATTTCACGTTCAAGTCATGTCTCACGCTATGTTATGTTCAAGTTTACGTTCACGCAATCATAGTAATCCCATGAGACAAGAATATGTTTCAAGTTCATGTTATGTTATGTTCACGTTTACGTTATGTTCTAAGTTCACATTTATGTTATGTCATGCTCAAGTTCATGTTCATATTATGCATGTTCATGTTCATGTTATGTTTCAAGTCCATGTTATGTTTCAAGTTCACGTTCATGCTATGTTTCAAGTCCATGTTATGTTTCAAGTCACGTTCATGCTAAGCTTCATTTTCAGTTTAAGTTATACCAGTTATGTTATGTTGTATGTCAAGTTATGCTATGATTACTTATGATTTGATTATGCATTCATGTTTTTACTGCCATGCATGCATCATTAACCTGTGTGGAAGTTTTCTGTTAACTTGCTGAGATTTGTAATCAAATCTCACTGTGGTAGTCCCAACTACCATTCCCCCCGAATGGTAGATTTTGTTATAGGATCTGAAGGAGAATCGGGAATCTACCAACTGGAAACAGTCGACTAAGCGACGGTGCGACGTAGATGGTAGTACAATAGTTACCTCAGATTACTACTTGTATTTGTGGAGTTCAATCTCCAACACTCTTTTGATCACAATCATATGGACTATTATTGTGATCTTAGTTGTTTAGTATGTCGTTAAGTATGAAGTATATTTTAAATTTTTGGGATATTTCAGTTTGGTGCATAGTATTGCTAAAGAAAAACAAAAAATAAAGAAATTTATTATCCGCTGCGAATATTGCATAATGCTAGATGCATGTTAGGAACATTGCATCTTATATGTCATGAACGGGGACAAGTAACCTTGTGTTGCATGTCTCAGCGCTTCAGATGTCCTTCCGATCCCAAACGGAATCTGGGGGTGTCACAACAAGCATGACTGTCAATAGTCATGTCATTTCTTGACAGTCCCCAGTCATGCTTCCGCTGCACACTCTTATACTTGTTCCGCTACTTCGCCCATCATAAGCACGACTGTAAATAGTCATTTCACTTCGTGATATTTCCCTGTCAATCTTCTGCTGCACACTCTTATACTTGTTCTGCTACTTCATACCTACTCCCAGCCATAAGTCAAGTACGGTGACACCTGTCGTCACCTTAGACTACAAGTCTCACCATAACTACTTCGGGACACTGTTCCACAGTTCCCGACACTACTCACCATGTTCTACGCTCATCAATCACTTAACCAACCTTATCTCTGCAACACGCCACACGGTATATCGCTACACCTCATGAAGTACACTCCATGCATACTCCCTTCATACACATCACTCCACCATACGGAGTACATTCCATATGTACTCCCTTCATACACATCACGCCACATCACTATTATGGCATATCGGCCATATGGTGTATCACTCCGCCATACGGAGTACATTCCACATATACTCCATTCATACACATCACACCACATCACCATTATGGCGTATCCGCCACATTATGCAACACTCCGGCTTACGGAGTACATTCCACATGTACTTCCTTCATACACATCATGCCACATCACCATTATGGCATATCCGCCACATGGTGCATCACTCCGCCATACTAAGCACATTCCACTTGTACTCCCTTCAGATACACTACGCCACATCACCATTATGGCATATCTACCATATGGTGCATCACTCTACTACATGGAGTACACTCCGCGTGTACTCCCTTCACACACTCTACGCCATATCACCATTATGGCATACCTGTCATATGGTACATCTCTCCACCACATGGAATACACTTCATTCACATGCACTACGCCACATCACCATTATGACTTATCTGCCATATGGTGCATCACTCCACCACATGGAGTACATTTCACGTGTACTCCAGTCACACACCACGCCATACAGAGTACACTCCACGTGTACTCTTCCCATTCCACGACATGCCAAGAGTTTATATTTTACATATACTCTCATTATCCCACACTACGCCACACACAGAGTACACTCAACGTATGCTACTCCTATTCCACATGCCACATTACCATTACAGCACATACTCCACAACCACACTACACAGCACAGTCGACAACATTGCACAACACAAATCCCAACTACGCTCCACACTTCATCATGCCTACACAGATAAGCCCAACACTTCACTACACAAAACACCCAACACTTCACTACACAATCACATCACAAAACAGCGAACTCCATAATACTAGCGGCACAGTCCACAACCTAATCCCTAATCAACATCTAACATAATTAACGAGGGATAAAGGGTTATACCATCGACGGGATAACCCATGCATTGCTCGCTGATCGTCATAGCCGATGATGTCGTAAGGGTCGTATGTGGTGACTAACCCACGTATGGTGGCTGCTTGGGTGTTTGGATAGCTAAGTGTGGTCTTGGAAAGGCTCGTGGTGGTCTTGTGATGGTGGCAAGGAGCATAACATGACGAATCTAGCCATGTACAGTAGCGGTCAGCCACGCGCAGTGGCTGTCCATCAAGTGCAGTGGTTACTCACCACACAAAGTGGTGGTTTGGACCTAGGGTTGGCTAAGGCAGTTGCTGGTGGAGCCGTGGAGGCTTGGAGGTGGTGGCACAGTGACTCACGGCGGTGGATCTGGCCGCATGGTGGAGGAGAAGCCGTGGGAGAGTGAGAGAAAGTGTGCATGCAAGGGTGGTAGATTGGGGCTATAGGTGGTTGGGATGGCTCGGTGGTGGCCTGAGGAGGCTAGAGGTGGTGGTCACACGCCGTTGGTGGCGGTGCACGGCGGTGGAGGGTGTGAAACCCGTGCGTGAAGGAGAGGGAAGGCTCGCACGGTGGAGGGAGGCTATGGGTCTCGAGTCAGCTTTGGTGGAGGATGATGGCCGGTGGGAGGAGAGGCTGCCGTGGGAGTGGTGGCGCTGAGGACGGCGCACGACGGTGTAGTAAGCACTAAGCCCGTTCGGGTTGTGCACTACCAAGGGAGAGGAGGAGGGAGCGTGAGGGAAGGATACCGGCATGGGAGGACTCGCCAGAGTGAGGTGGAGCTTGTGGTGTCGGCGATGAGGGCTACCGACTCACGGTGGTGTCGGGCTGAGGCATGGAGCATTCGGCGAGGGGGAGAGGCCGCGTACTCTGTACGCTTGAGGGAGAGGAAGGAGAGAGAGAGAGGGCTGGAGAAAAGTGAGGGAGAAAGATAGGGGTCTGGGTATTTAACTCAGTCCCTTCACCTGGGGATCCACGTAACGATCTAACGATGGATCTCAAACACTGATTTGAAAATGCGTAAATATTAACTTAATTAAAAATGCTTAGAGGAATTAAGGTAGAATATTATTTTAAACTTACTTTAGTTTATAAAATAATATTTCTTCATCATTAATAAAATGATGAAGTCTCACTTAACATATTAAAGAGAATAAAACCATTTAATTAATAAGAGCTTTCAACATAATTTAAATCTCATAATATTTTAAAATAGTTGAAATCATTTTAATAATGGGATTAAAATAATTTTTGATAATTATAATATTTTTGAAACTCTTCAAGAATATTATAAGTGTTGTATTTAAGATCAATCTTAATTCAATAACACTGGAAATACTCATAAATATTTCCAGAATATTTAAAATACTAGGCGTGCCCTAGAAGTCACAAGATATCTTTTGAAACACACCATTATGGTTTGGCACTCATGACGAGTCTCGCAGTTGCTAGATAGAAGGGCAGACAATTCACATAAATTCTGCCCTCGAGATTTGCTTACGTCAGAAAGAAGGAACGTACGTTAGAAAGAGAGAAGCGTACGTAAGAAGGAAGGAGCAAGGTATTATAGTAAGTCCTAAATGCCGTCTTGTGAACATCATCTTCTCTCATCCTTATTTGGTGGTGCCCGACCCTCAAATCATGTTTAAAAAATACCATTGCCCCATGTTGCTCATGAAGCATCTGATCAACCGTAGGGATAGGGAATCTGTCCTTGACTGTTGCCTCATTCAAGGCCCAATAATCTGTGCAAAATCTCCAAGTGCTATCTTTCTTTCTCACCAACAAGACAAGTGAAGACGAAAGACTAGTACGTGGCCTTATCAAACCACCCTTCAACATGTCATCAACTTGTCTTTTAATCTCTTCTTTTTGGAAATGTGCATACCGGTATGGAGGTACATTAATCGGTTTGTTCTCATCAATCAACACAATACGATGGTCGAATGGCCTAGTAGATGGCAATGTAGTAGGCACCTCTAGAACCCCCCGATGGTCCTTCAAGACCTTTTGAATTTCCATGGGCAACAAGGACAAGTCATCATGTTTGCCCCCATCTTCTATCTTCTCAACCTCAAAAAATGAGCTCCACCCTTACACAATTTTTCGAACATCAAAGCCTCACAAGACTTCACCTCCTTTGATGTCAATGTTGTCCATATCCTCTTCTTAGACCCGAGCTTAAACTCCATGGTCATCTTGTGATAGCCATGCACTACTTTCCCAACACCTCTAAGCCAAGCGTTGCCCAACACTACATTAAGTCCCACTAGTGAAAGGACATGCAAATCCACCACTATCCTCACTCCTTGGATGTTCATCTTGACGTCCTTCTCAAGCCCCTCACATTTTAACTTGTCTCCATTGGCAACTTTAACCTCAAAGGGTTCAATGACATTCGGCTTCAACCTCACTTTGGTGACAATATTGGTGTTGATGAAGTTGTGGGTAGAGCCACTATCTACCAACAAAGTGACTTCAAATTTCCCAATCCATGCCATAACCCTTATGGAAGTGGGTTTTTGTACTCCCAACATGGCATTGAGAGAAAGTTCAGCATCTTCATCTTCTTCACTAGGTTCGGCCTCATCTTGTTCGGACTCATGGTTTGATGACTCATCATGATCATCCTCCTCAATCATCACATAAGCCTTACCTGACTTACATGTATGTTCTTTACTCCACTTTTTCCCACACTTGAAGCATAAGCCTTTCATGATCCTCTCTTGGACTTCTTCCCTTGAGAGCTTCTTCACTTCATATTGCTAGGGCTTAGAAGCCCTTACTTCAACCTCTTTACCTTTCCAAGGAGTTTTGGTTTGCAAGGTTTTAGTGAACTTGCTCCCCATGTCCCTAGATTGGCATTTCTCCAAAGAAGTACTATCTTCCAAACTTTCGGCTATTCTCATCACTTCTTGAATCTTAGTGGATTACTTCAACTTGATTTCCTTGGCTAACCAAGGCTTCAATCCATAAACAGAAGTGCCCACAGGGGCCTCCTCGGACCAACCTCTCACTAGTGTTTGAAGTTGCCTAAATTCTTCAATGTATACATGCACCTTCCCTTCTTGCCTCAACTTGGCAAGTTGGCCATGATGGTTAGTAGTAGGGGATGGTTCAAATTGCATAAGGAATTATTTCTCAAAAGCTGTCAATCTCATTCTCTTTCTTTCTTTCTCATATTGGTCCCTTATCCATCTCCACCACTTACTTGCTTTTCCATCTAGGTAAAAACAAGTCGTCGATACTCTCTCATGTCTTGGCACTTCATATGCAGGAAAATAATGATCTACCTTGTCAAGCCACTCATATGGATCCCCCCCCCCCCATTGAACTTAGAGAAATCCACCTTCGGTCTGTTTGGTCCCCGATCATAAGCCCGGTTTCCTCTTCTATCATCATAGTGGTCATCTACATACCTTCGGCCACGGTGGCCTCTCTCACTATCATGGTTATGGTGTCTTCTACCAACATGGTCATCATGACCATTCAGTCTCTCATGAGCAAACTCATACTCGACCTCTTGATGATCTTCATATCTTGGTGGTTCGAACCTCACATCTCGAGGCTCTCTCATCATACTCAGATTTCTAGAGTGGTTACCTTCGTCATGGATCCGTCTCTCAACAACCACACGGTCATTCTCTACTCTTCCACCTCTTCTAAACTCATGTTATGGTAGCTCACGTATGGAACCTGTGACACTTGTCTCGGCTCCATCAACAAAGGCATTATATTATGCCTTTGCATATTCGAACTAGGTGGTGGCCTTTGGCCATTTGTCTCTACAATTCTTCTCTCAAGCCTCTCAAAGCTTGCATTGGTCTCCTGCTTCATGACCTCCATGGCCATTCTATTCTCTTTTGTCTCTTTACATGAATCATTCAAGGTTATCCTTAGCTCGGCCAATGTAGTGGTGACCTCGCCAAGGACATTGGTAAGCCTTGTGGTATGCCCTTCTAGAGCTTCAAAGTGTCCCCGGTTGGAGACATGTTGCCCCACGGGCTTTTGATTGCCTCCTTGCATGATGCTTGCAAACTAAAATTCAGTTTATCACTTGAACCGAGCTTGCAAACTGAGCTTACATATGACAGTTTGGATAGCAACTCGGCTTGTCGAAGCTTGTTCACGGCTTCACAAATCCAACCTTGGGTCCCCCACCTTCAAGGGTAGTCGACCCGTCATGCACAATTGTCCAACCTCGGATCCCCCACCTTCAAGGGTGGTCGATCCCTTCGAGTAACACTACTCCGTCCTCTACCTCAACCCCCAAACTTCGTTTCTCAAACAATAACAAACATAAATGGAATCCCAGAGGAATTCACCAATCCAATCAAGAGGTTAAGTTAACGCGTCATTTACCTCATGGAGAAGTGAGAACTTCTCACAAATACCAAGCAAGAATCCTCTCAATGAAAGCACAAATTAATGTTAGGGACCTCGGTCTAGTCCCTAAACACTATGTTCTTCTCTTCTTGATTCACCTTGCGATGACCGAAGTGGCTAGCCCTCTTACTTGGCCTTGAACAAAATGTGGCAATGATGAGTTCCTAGGTTAATGGAGGTTTGGTGTTTAGTGATGGTATAGTGTATGATGGTAATGAAAAATGTGATCTAAGTGATGAACTCAAGCACTTAAGTAGTGAGGTATGACTAGAGTGCAGACTCTTGGAGTTGGCGCCACTTGTGATGAGATTAGGGTTTGGATGATGAGTGAGGCTAGGGTTTGGATGGAAGAAAGGTTTCCTAATTTATTAGAGGTAATCTAGGAGATATGGGTTTCGGCATGCAAGGGCAATAAAATAGTCTTGCAAGGGCCATGGTGGCCCTTGGCATGCAATGGCCCATGGATGGGCAAATGTGGTTCATGGCCCACAGCTGGGCTGGTCTGGCTCATGGTCATTGGTGGGCACAACATGGTGTAGTGCATGGCCTGTGGTTGTACAGTGGCAGAGCGTATGTTCATTGCGGTGATTGGAAAATAAGTGTAGAGAAATAAAGTGAGATGACACCAAGATTTACGTGATTCGATACCAAGCCTACGTCCACGGGGGTTTGGGGAGGAGAAATCGACTATAACATTCTTGTTTTTAGTATCTCATGGTCTCTCATATCTCAATACACAATGGTGATGCTGAATATAAATATACCGGAGAAGAGGTCTTCGCTGGAGCTCCCATGTTCTGAGGTTTAAGGAGCCGATTGTTAATGAAGAAAAAGAAGAAGATCCTTCCCCACTATTTATTTGATTGCCTTTTCCCGCATGCGCCCCTGCAGGTAAGACCAAGCCTTTGCATGCCTGACCAAGCCCCCTGCACCCACGTTACCTCATGATAGCCCCACACCCTCATTACCTCCTGGCCCTCCCCTTGCCCACCCCCCCCCCCCCCCGGCACTCCCCTTGTCCCCTAGTTTCTAATCCAAGTGGGCTAGGCTTGGTGGCTGGGCCCGTATGGACTTCATTATTTTCCCCCCTCACAGGGGATATTCTTGTGAAGTAGGTAATGAGAATAGTTATTTTTTCTTTCAAATAAATGAGCCTATTTTTGTAGTTTGAATATGCATTTTTTTCTGTACTCTATTAATGTTGTTTCTCTTTTTTGTTCTGATAGGGAATGCTTGGTGCTTAAAATTTACTTTTTTGGTTTGTATTTGAGATATACTCACATAGATTTTATTATTGTTTTCAACTTTCTTGAAATATATAAAAGCTTTTTGTTTGCTATAAATGTTGTTTTTATTTTTTTGGTACCTTACGCTATTCTTTATTACTATAATATTAGTTATTACAAATTCTGGATGCTTGGTGTAGGCTTGATGTTTATATTTTGTAGGTTTTATTCTTGGAAACATTTTGTAGACTAATATTATTATTGTTCTTGGATACTTTAGGGATTATTCTTAACTACAAGAGAAGATAAAAAGTTCAAGACTTGAATATCCTTGAGTTGAATAGATCTGGGAAGAACAAAAGAACTAAAGTTTCAAACTTGGCCCATTTCATTATTTTATATTTTTTGGATGTTCAAGGCTATGTAATGAGTTGTGTAAACACTGTCAGTTAATTTGTTATGGTTAAGAATTTGAGGGGATTTTGTAATGAAGATTTTTTTGCAGATTTTATATTAATTGCCCTGATTTTATATGACTATTTGCTGCTAGGTGAAGGCAAAAATTGCTTATATTTTTTATAATTTTACATAAAAGTATTTGGTAGGAGATCAGTTCACTTCAATTGACAGTTTTGGTCACAAACATAATTTCCTACAAGATAATTTCGTCAGAAAAGGGATTTTGCGGGCAACATTTTCAACACAAATAGTTATTTGCAACATTTTTAATCATGGCAAATGACTATTTGCGACTAGTTCTCCAAAACAAAAATCCGTTCTATTATGACTATTAGGGACGGAATTTTCTTTTCGTCCCAATTAAAATCTATTCCAACGGTATTTTTTGCATTCGAACGATTATTAGGGACAAAACTTTTTTCGTCCCAAAAAAAAGATCCATTCAAATGGAAATGACAAATTTCTCCTCAAAAAATATTTTCTGGGACAAAAGTTGAATTTCGTCTCAAAAAACCTTTTGAGACAAATTAGAGACGAAAAAATTTCATCTCAAAAAACTTTTAGAGACGATATCAAAACCTTTTGAGATGTGAATTTTCATCCCTAAAAAGTAAATTTGTTCTAGTGACTCATCTCATCTCAGCTCACTATCCAAATTGCACCTTAATCTCTAATAATTGTTTTAAAAATTAATTTGTGATCTCTTGAAAATTGTAATATTTTCAAAATTTATCATTTTTTACTGATAATATTCTTTTTAGAAGCATATTTTTTTCAAATTCTAAGATTTTATATTTTAAAAAGCTTAGTTATTATAAATGATAAAGAAAGGCAGGTGAGTGGATGTGAGAGAGAATAGCAATGCTGGAGGAAATCATCATGGGGAGAAAAAAAAAACTATTTTTTGTGTTTGTGATGCAAGGGGATCCAAAACTGAATTCGAGGCCGTGAGGATCAGCTGACTAATGCAATGTTAAAAACACTATACTATCTTGAGAAAGTAGACCAACGCAAAACCGGCAGAAAGAGACAAATATTCATAGGATTTGGGTGAGAAGTGGTAGAGTTGGGCGAGAAGACTATTTCCTTGGTAGGGCAAGGAGACTTATCCCTCGATTGGGTGATGAGACTTATTCTTCGACGCACACATCGAAATCTCTCTTCGATGCGCATGTCATGGTCACCATGCTCTACCTGGTGGGCCCCTTTTCAACCCAAAATTCAGCCTTTTTTCTATTGAATCGTCACTTCTAAGTAATTCTTCCATTTTTGGTCAATTTTATTTTTTGTTAATATTTATCTTTGGTAACGATTTTATTTCGGATTCTTAGGCTAGATTTTGACCATAATTATCTTACTCCATATTCTATTGTTTGGCCTTAATTATAATTTTGACATTTTTAGTTAGCTATTTTAGCTTGGCTTGTGGGCTTTAGAAGATGGTCTTTAATTTATTTTATAATAAAATCATGTTCTCAGAGTTTCTCTCCGTTTGTGATTCTTCTCAATCTTAATCTCTAGTTTTCATTATTTAACTAGCATGCAGAATTAATCTCTATTATGTTCGGCGTCAGTTGGCATTAGAGTTTTAGCGTTTTCTTGGGGTGAACTATCGCTAGTTTTCATGGCTGGTCGATGTGGACAGGTTCCAAATGAGGAAGTCCCTCTCGCAATCATAAAGTACAGGATGCAATGATGACAGATTTGCAGAGGCAAATAGCAGAATTATCCCAAAGGTGCAAAACTTGGAAGGTTAGACTTATGATCAAGAGTCCGAATCCAATTTTGAGAACCCGTATCACAATCGTCCTCCTTATCGAGAGTAATGTGGTCAGGAGGAGCGAGGTGGAGACCTAGGCTTAAGAGTGGATCTATCAAAATTTTCTGGTACTTTGTAGGTGGAGCGTTTCATCAATTGTTTGCATGAAGTGGAATGTATCTTCGATTATAAGGATGTCCCAGATAGTTTGAAGGTGAAACTAGTCGCCATCAAGCTGAAAGGTCAAGCGTCTACCTAGTGGGAGCAGTTGAAGCATGCTCGAGAGCGACTGGGTAAAGCCAAGATTGGCAATTGGGAGTAGATGAAAAAGAAGATGAAGGGTCACTTTTTGCAATTCGCATACACTCAGACCTTGTTTCAATGACTTCACACATTGAAGCAGGGAATGAAATCTATTGATGAGTACATCGAGGAGTTCTATCAGTTGGTGACCCTTAATGATCTTTCCGAAATTGAAGAGCAATCTATAGCACGTTATTTGGGTGGCTTACGGCATCCCTTGCAGGATGTCCTTAGCTTTCACTCTTTGTGAAAATTTCTGAATCCTGTCAGAGTGCTCAAGTCATGGAGAAACAGCAAACTAGGCGGCCTGTGCCATAGGGTGATCAGAACACACGAGGGGTCCCTCCCTAGTAGACTCACCCTACTTCGTGGGCCCACTCAAGGTCAAAGTTCAAACACCAATATTCAGTGCTTCAGATGCGGGGAGCCCGATCATAGGGTGATAGAATTCAGAAAGTCTACAACCTAGAAGAGGAAAAACCTCCTGATGAATGAGGATGACATGGAGGTTGTTGAAAGCAAGAGAGAACCAATCTATGACAAAGATAGTGAGGAAGGGGTTGCTTGCACGAAGATGGTAACGAGACCCTTGTCGTCAGGAATTGTTTACTAACTCCCAAGGGGGATTCGGGCAAAGACTGGTTGAGAACTACTATCTGTCTCACCACGTGCACTATTTTTCGAGAAGGTGTGCAAAATGATCATAGATAGTGGTAGCAGTGAGAACGTGGTCTCTGAGGAAGCAGCTCAAAAGCTTCAACTCAAGACAGACCGTCACCCGAAGCCGTACAAACTGATGTGGCTGAAGAAAGACAGTGAGATTACTGTTGACCAATAGTGTTTGGTCTCCTTTTTGATTGGTTGGAAGTATTTTGACAACGCGTGGTGTGACATAGTCTCCATGGATGCTTACCATTTATTGCTAGGTAGGTTGTGGTGGTATGATCGGAGCGCGATTCATGATGGGCGTAAAAACGCCTATTCCCTTAGCATTAAAGGGAAGGCCACCTTAGCACCCGTAGGGAGGGATTTGCTTCTACTCCTTAGGGTGAAAAGGGCCACACTCTTCTATCAAAGGCTAGATTCTTGGATGAGGCAAAGAAAGAAGGCATGGTGTTTGCCTTGGTGCCATGTGACAAGCATGGCGAGATGGACCATGAGATACCGTTAGAAGTTCAGCAGATACTATCTGAGTTTGGAGATCTAATGCCGAAACACCTTCCCCCTGGCCTTCTGCCCATGAGAGATATACAACACTAGATTGACTTAGTGTCGGGATCTAGTTTACCCAATAGAGCAGCATATCGCCTCAACCCCAAGGAATCAGAAGAATTGCAGTACCCAAGTGCTGGAATTGTTAGATAAGGGCTACATCCGTGAGGGTATAAGGCCATGTACAGTTTCTGCCCTCCTGGTACCTAAGAATGATGGTTCATGGTGCATGTGTGTGGACAATAGAGCCATTAACAAAATCACTGTGAAGTACAGATTCCCAATTCCCTTCCTGGACGACATGCTGGATCAGTTTTCCGGCTCTAAGATCTTTTTCAAGATTAATCTTAACAGTGGGTATCACCAGATCTGAATACGCCCTCGCGACGAGTGGAAGACGGTGTTCAATATGCAACACGGTCTTTGCGAGCGGTTGGTCATGCCCTTTGGGCTATCCAGCGCACCCAACACATTTATGAGATTTATGCATCAGGTATTGCGGTTGTTTATGGGAAAATTTGTCATTGTCTACTTTGATGATATCCTCATCTAGAGCTCGATGTGGGAGGCACATGTAGGACACCTCAGAGCTGTTTTCAAGACGTTATGAAAGGAGTGTCTGTTCATCAACCGAAAAAACTGCTCATTTTTCACCACTTCTGTTACATTCCTTGGATTTGTTGTCTCTACAGATGGATCCACACAAATGAATCAAAGTGGAAGCCAGTTTAGAGTGGCCAACCCCCAAGTCCCTAAACTAGGTGCAGAGCTTCTATGGCTTGGCCTCCTTTTATCGATGATTCATCCATAATTTTGGCACTCTAATTACGCCCATCATAGAGTGCCTGAAAGGGTGGTCATTCCAATGGTCCGAGGATGCAAAGTCCAGTTTCTAGTTGGTCAAGTAAAAGATGACTAAAGCACCAGTCCAGGCACTCCCAGATTTTGAGAAGATCTCCAAGGTGAATTGTGATGCTTCTAGAGTGGGTATTGGCGGTGTCCTGAATCAAGAAGGACGACTTGTTGCATTTCTCAGCGAGAAACTGTCAGGATCGAAGAAAAACTACTCCACATACGACTTGGAGTTCTATGCCATTGTACAGTCCTTGAAACACTAGAGACATTATTTGGTGCAAAAGGAGTTCATTTTGATAGGCATTGAAGTACATCAATGGACAACACAAGCAGAGAAGACAACATGCTGAGTGGGTCTTTTATTCTCAAGAGTTCACGGTCTCACTGAGATACCAATTTGGGAGCTTGAACTATGTTGCAGACGTGTTAAGCCGACGCATGACACTCCTCACCACCATTAGTACCAGGGTGGCGGGCTTTGACACCTTCAGGGATTTGTACACAGAAGATCCGTCCTTTAGAAAGATTCTTAAGGATGTAATTGAGGGTAGGCGAAGAGATTTTTATTCCATCGCCTACAGTTGTGTGTCCCAGACTGTTCCTTGAGAGAGCACATTATACGGTAACTACATGGTGATGGGCACTTTGGGCGAGAAAAGACTTTGGGTTTAATCGTCGTAGATTACTACTAGCCCAAGTTAACCAATGACGCTGCACGATACATGGTAAGATGTTTCGTGTGCCAGAGAGTGAAGGGAACCCTTACCAATGCTAGCATTTACACTTGGTTACCTGTACCTGATGGTCCGTGGCTTGATGTCAGTATGGATTTTGTCATAGGTTTTGATATGAACCTGCAGGAGTGGAATCCCTTGAACCCACAATCAATTTGAAAACTCACCCAAGAAAGCCAAAGTCAAGTCAATGGATGGAGAATCTAGACCTTCTGGAACTTGCAAAGGATTTTTAACAGTAGGTCCACCTTGGTTCCCATCAGGTTTACCTAAGACCCAATGCGCCAGGGATCCCATCTTCGTCGTGGTTGACCAATTTTCTAAGTTGAGCCCATTTGAAGTTGTGTACGGTCAGAATCCACCGAGCATCCTTAATTTGATCCTTGTCCCACGGATTGGTCACCTAAACATTAAGGTCAAGGAGATGGCAGAGCACCTTCGAGGAGTACACGACCAAGTCAAATAAACAATTCAGGCGAGCAATGTAATGTACAAGGTTCATGCCAACAATTGTTGCTGCCAAGTACTTTTTGATGAAGGAGATCTTGTTTGGTCTATACTAACCCGGGATCTTTTTCCTATGGGCAAGTACAATAAGTTGAAGGATAGGAAGATTGGACCTTGTGAAGTTCTCCAAAAGATCAACGACAATGCATATAGACTACATCTTCCCAATCACATGAGGACTTTGGATGTGTTCAAATCCAAACACCTGAGCCCCTACTTTGTCGACGATACCATGAACAATGAGTTCTTTTCAACCCGGGGAGGCTGATGCTGGGGGATCCGAAACCGAATTCAAAGCTGATGAGGCTCTGCTAATAGACACACTGTTAAAACCACTGGACTATCTCGAGAAGGTAGACTTGTGCAAAATCGGTGGAAAGATATAACTATTCCGAGGATTTGGGCGAGAAGCAGCAGAGTTGGGTGAGAAGACTATTCCTCGGTTGGGCGAGGAGATTCTTCGGAACACGAGTCGAGAGCTCTCTTCGACTCTTCGGCACGCACATCATGGTCACCATTCTCTGCCTAGTGAGTCCTTTGTCGACCCCAAATTCAACCATTTTTCCTTCCGAAATTTAGCTGTTTTTCCTTTCGAATCATCACTTTTAATTAATTCTTCCATTTTTGGTCAATTTTGTTTTATGGTAATGTTTATCTTTGGTAAAGATTTTATTCTAGATTCTTAGGCTAGATTTTAACCATAATTATCTTATTCCATATTCTATTGTTTAGCCTTAATTTCAATTTTTCTATTTTTGGTTAGCTATTTAAACCCAGCTTGTAGGCTTCAAAAGATGATCTTTGATTTATTTTATAATAAAATCCTAATCTCAGAGTTTATCTGTGTTTGCGATTTTCCTCAATCTCAATCTCTAGCTTCCGTTGTTTAACTAGCCTACAGAATTAATCTCTGTTTTGTTTGGCGTCAGTTTGAGTGGTGTTTGGATGTTGAAATGAGATGATCGAATGCAATGAGATGAGACCAGGTCTATATCCAGACGGCTTGGCCTCGTTTGGATAGTCAGATGAAATGAGATGAGAAATCTAGTGATGTTGTTTTAGCTAAGATTAGTTTAGTTTGTTTGTAAAAATGTATGTTAATACATGTAGAAGTGAGATGAGATGATATTCACTTTTTATGAGGGATTGAAAAAGTAGTGGGTCCCACCAATTATTAGAAAGTATTTTTAATGATTGATTAATATTTATGAATATATTTTCTATTAACAATTATTAATTATTAATTAGAAAATTCCCAAGCTTATTAAAATGAAAATTTTCCAAGTTTATTTTTTTCCAAACTTATTTAATTCAAAAATTCAAAAAATATCAATTATGAATATAAAATACTCCATTATAATTATCAATTATAGATTGAGAAATTCGCAACTTGATTTTATCCCAAGTAATAGGGACATTTTTCTATAGTTACGTACTGAGTTGAAACACTTTTCAATTTTGCAGAGTTTTCAAGGGTAAAATAATGGAGAGATGGAGCTGTTGAAACTTGAAACCGAAAAGTGAAACCGACCAAATTCCAAGAAACTACTTTTCCCTTTCAGAAATGTGTCGGTTTTAGTAATATAAGTCTATCTATATTCGTCGCAATTAACACTAATGAACAGTTTTGAAATGAAGGAGAGACGTGAGATGAGAGCAATTCTGTGTGTTGTGAACGTTTGGATACCGAGACGCTCTGACTTTACAAAATATTTGAGATGGTTGTGTCTCATCTGTTTTGGGGTCATGTTAGTCATAACCCCAAAGTCATTAAGTAATAACAAGAAGCATGTTTGCCAAATATCTATTCTATGATCAAATGTGTCTATCGCTTATAAACAGTAATAAACAGTACAATTTGTACATCCATCTTTTTTAGCCTGCTGTTAATTAAGTTAGTGCATGTGTTCCATGCAGTTTAGGGATATAATTGTCTTTTAGTTATCTAAGGGGAATGATTTTACTTTTGTTAATGATTTTTTTTCTTTCATTCTGTTTGTGTGTCAATTCCCTCTTTTTTTCCCTCTTCCTTCTTCGACTCTCTCTCCCACTCCAAACCCAAAACGCCGCCCCACATCCCCCTCCAACTCGCGCCGCTGTCCAGCTCTGGTATGGGTAGATCTCACCCTCCTCTCTCCCCATTGTTGTTTGCCCTTTTGTTTTGTTTTGCTCCACTATGCCATGCATGACCACCGCAACCCTCCATCACCACCTTGGCTGTGACACCCCAGATTTTGCTTGGGATCGAAAGGACATCTGAAGCGACGAGATATGTAACACAAGATTACCTGTCCCCGTTCATGACATATAAAATATAATGTACCAAATATGCATGTAGTATTATGCAATATTCGTAGCGGATATTTTTTTTTTCTTGAGCAATACTATGCACTAAACTTATAATATCCCAAATAGTTAAAACCTAATCCGTACATACTTAACAAAATAACATCCATGATTACAGCACGGGTCTCAAAAGACTGTAATCTTAAAACAACGAAGGCTTGGTTCCATAATTACATTACCAAAATATACTATTGGGCTAGTTTATTGAGTAACTCGTGTAACTTGACTACTGATGCCGGAATACTATCCAAGGACCTAACTATGGAGGCTGCAAGCTCCGTATTGCGTCTACGACGTCTAGTCAACCTCCTCCCCGTCTACCATTGTCTTCTCCCTACTCTGATCCTAACACATCACTTACCATTCGGGGGGAATGGTAGTTGGGACTACCACGGTGAGATTTGATTACAAATCTCAATAAATTAATAGGAAACTTCCACACAGGTTAATTGATATGAACCCGTGGGAACGAAATCCCTTGAACCCACAATCAATTTGAAGACTTCCCAAGAAAGCTAAAATCAAGTCAACGGATGGAGAACCTAGACCCGATGAGAACTCGTTTCAAGAACCTAGATTATATTAAAATCTAGACCCGTTGAAGAACCCGTCTCAAGAACCTAGATTACAAAGGAGGAACGCCACAAAGGTTGTGATTTACCTTTGATAAGTTCAAAAGTTCAATTAAGAACAAGAGGAGTAAAACTCAACTCATAATGAATAAATTCATCAAATTTCATAAACTTCATAAACTGATTAAAATGAGGCTACATAGAGTATTTAAAGCAAAACCAAATGAAACCCTAGCCAAAATAAAACCCCATCTTCCAAAAGTGCCCCTGGATGAACAGTGTCGCCGCTACAGTGCGTGCTATAGTAACTCGGCTACAGTAACCCTAACCCTAGTTCAATAAAATAATAACTTTTCCAACATGTCCTTGCATAGGCCCCCTTAAGTGCTTCCCATAATAAACTCAATTATTCTAAACTAATAAACTAAGTTTTTTAAATGAATTAAATAAGTTGAAACCCTTCAAGAGCCCAAAGCCTTTAAGTCTTGTCGTTGCCCTCTTTCATAGCTGATCAAATGAATCAAAACTAGATCTTCATCCTTCAAGCCCCATCTTGAATGTTGGGCTCTTGCTAAACTCGTCCTAAGTGGATTGCATCAATCCTTGCATTGTCTCCTTGATCTTCTTGGCCCATCTGGAAGTTGCAAATGATCTTTAAGACTAGGCCCATCTAGGTTCTTGAAACAAGTTCTCATCGGGTCTAGGTTCTCCATCCGTTGACTTGATTTTGGCTTTCTTGGGGAGTTTTCAAATTGATTGTGGGTTCAAGGGAATTCATTCCCGCGGGTTCATATCATTAATGATGCATGCATGACAGTAAAAGTATGAATGCATAATCAAAATCGTAAGTAAGCATATCATAACTTGACATATAGCATGACATAAATGACATAACTTGAACTGAAACTAAAACTTAACTTGACATAACATGACATGTACGTGAACTTAAAACATAACATAGACTAGCAACACAGCATGAACGCGAACTTGAAACATAACATGCACTTGAAACATAGCATGAACGTGAACATACATAATTTGAACATGAACTTGAACATAACATGAGCCTGAGCATAACATAACATAAACGTGAACTTGAAACATAACATGAACGTGAACATGACATAACATGAACTTGAACGTGAACATAACCTAACATGTGAACTTGAAACATAAGATGGACTTGAAACATAGCATGAACGTGAACATACATAAGATGAACATGAACGTGAACTTGAACATAACATGACATAAACTGAAACATATTCTCGTCTCATGGGGTTAGCATGATAAAGTAGTCTTATCTCATGGGGTTACCATGATTGCATAATCTTATGTCATGGGATTTTCATGATTGCGTATTCTTATCTCATGGGATTACCATGATTGCGTATTCTTAAATCATGGGGTTAGCATGATAAAGTAGTCTTATCTCATGGGGTTACCATGATTGCGTAATCTTATCTCATGGGGCTACCATGATAGCGTATTCTTATCTCATGGGGTTACCATGATTGCGTATTCTTATCTCATGGGGTTACTATGATTGAGTATTCTTATCTCATAGGATTACCATGATTTAACAACAACCATGAACTGAACAATAACTTAACTTTACAAAGACGTGCATGAACATAAGTCAAAAGACATGACGTAATTGACATAAAATATTTTGTAGCTTGACATAACATGTGATAGACAACATTTCATAACATAACATAATATGTAATAGTGAATATTACGTGACATGATATACATGTAACAGATGGCATACGTAATGTGACATACTTGCAATAAATAGTAACATGAGACAAAATATATTGTGTAAACATGTGATGACATGGAATGGGATGGCATACCTAATAACAAACGAACATAAACTGTAATTCCCTTACCCATCACACATATACAAAAAACTGAAAGTAAGTTAAGAGTTAACTTACCTCGATAGTTGCATTCTACAAGAATAAAGCGCGAAACACGAGAAACTGTAACAAAGTATTCTAAAAGTTAGAAATTTAATTATTAACAATTAGAAATGTGAAAAGAGACAATTTAGACTACAATTACCATTTTACCCTCTACATGTGAGAAAATGACCATTTTACCCATAACATAAGGATTTCACATCCTAACTCCAAAAATTACCAAAATTTACATTCTTCATGTAAATTTTGTCCTAGACTCAAATATCAACTCAAAAAAATTTAAAACCATTCACAACTTTGAAAAATTCACTATGGACGAGACATTCATAGGCCATTTCTCTTGATTTTGGTTGCAATTTTTCTATCTTTAAAACCCATGATTAAACCAAAATTTTGTTACAAAGATCTTCCTATCCTAAGTTTAAAAACATACTTAAAATATCCATTAAGAAAAAGCTAATCATAACACCAAAAATCCCAAAAAATCAAATCTTAGTTCTAACATATTCATAACATCATCCTAAGATCAACCATGCTTTAAATCATCAAAGAAAAGTCACCAAAAATCACAAAACAACACTTGGAGTTTTTGGTTTTACACTTAGTCCAAAAACATAAACTTTTCTCTCAACTAACTTTGATCAATCTTTTGATCCATGGCTTAAAGACATGTGATCTTCAAGCTAAAACATCACATGGTTTAACAAATGTGTCCTAAAGAAGATCCAACCAACAAACTTAAAATTACATGGCTAAAACTCAATAAAACATGGATCTAGCCCAAAAACATCAAATCTTAGGCCTAATCGAAATCCTCCTGCATAGAAAAATCTTATCTTTAAAACTTATACCAAATATCTTCAAAATAACATCCTAACATGTATATAAGAGGCTTAGGATCGTCACATAAAAATATCCAGTCCTTTGCAATAAGATTATGCATGTTCACGTACATGCTATGTTTCAAGTCCATGTTATGTTTTAAGTTCACGTATATGTCATGTCACGTCAAGTTAAGTTTAAGTTCCAGTTCAAGTAATGTCAGCTCATGCCATGTTATGTCAAGTTATGTTATGCATATTATTTCATGCCATGTTATGCCAAGATATGTTATGTTTTCTATTGAATTGATTATGCATTCATGCTTTTACTGCCCTGCATGCATCATTAACCTGTGTGGAAGTTTCCTGTTAACTTGCTGAGATTTGTAATCAAATCTCACTGTGGTAGTCCCAACTACCAGAATCCCCCGAATGGTAGATTTTGTTACAGGATCTGAAGGAGAAATGAGAATCGACCAACTGGAAACGGTCTACTAAACGACGGTGCGACTTAGATGGTAGTACAGTAGTTACTTCAGATTACTACTTGTATTTGTGGAGTTCAATCTCCAGCACTCTTTTGATCACAACCATATGGACTATTGTTGTGATCTTAGTTGCTTAGTATGTCGTTAAGTATGAAGTATGTTTTTAAGTATTTGGGATATTTTAGTTTGGTGCATAGTATTGCTAAAGAAAAAAAAAATTATTATCCGTTGCGAATATTGCATAATGCTAGATGCATGTTAGGAACATTGCATCTTATATGTCATGAACGGGGACAGGTAATCTTGTGTTGCATGTCTCGACGGTTCAAATGTCCGTCCGATCCCAAGCGGAATTTGGGGGCGTCACAGGGTGGTATCAGAGCAATACGTCTCTGGGTTTAAATCCACATGTCCTTAGGAAATGCACCAAATATTAGGCTTGAAATTTTAGTCTTCATTAGGCTTGAATTTCTTGAAGTATAGGAGATAGTATGTGGTTGTAACATGTGTACTTGTGTGATTTAGGAAGTGACATGACTCGAGGTAGGACACCTCAAAACCCTGAGGGAGTCACAAATTAGGATAATCAGAATCCCCCGATGGATGGAGGATTAGCTGAAGCTGTACGTTTGCTGACTGACATGTTTAGACAACAACAACTTCAGCAAGCACATGTACCCAGACCTGAAGTCATGGATTGACGGTGTGAGAAGTTCTTGATCCATCGTTATCCAAGCTTTTATGGTAATGAAGAGCCTCTAAAAGCCGAGAAATGGATTATGGATCTCGAAAGGACTTACGAGATCTGTGGATGTACTGAGGACCAAAAGGTTCTATATGTTGTATACCTATTCTAAGGAGAAGCTGGAATATGGTGGGATACACAAAGGCAACTTCTAGTTAGGGAACTAGGAAGTTTGGATGCATTGTCTTGGGAGAGATTTGAGGAAGTGTTGACAACAGATTCTATCAAACAACTAAAGGCGCAGGAGTTCCCAACTTTAACTCAAGGCAGTTTGACCGTAGAGTAGTACGCCGCTAAGTTTATGGTGTTAGGAAGGTTTGCACCACACTTGATTTCTACTCAAAGGATGCAGGCACGAAAGTTTCAAGCTAGACTTCAGCCATGGATCCGTAGCCAAGTAGCTTGCCTAAGAATAAAGAATTACCAAGAGTTAGTAAACGTGGCCGCGATAGCAAAGGCTGAGCAGAGAGGTCTAGCGATCCAGATCATACCGAATGAAAGAGAACTTCATTGTATGCTACTGAAGAAAATCTATAAATGAAGAAGATGTCTACTGGACCAGATAAGGGCTGTTACATAACTCATTAGCATTTTCATTACTTTTTCTTGGCTGTTTTGCATTTCTATCGATTCCCATTGTTTGTTTTTTCCCTTTTGCCTCACACAATGCTCTGGTTCATGCTTGCGAAAATTGAACTTGAAATTTTCTATAGTTTTTATTTTTTGTTTGTGTTCTTTGATTGTTTCTTATTTTTTGGGTCTGATCTAGCTATAGGATTTGAAATTAGTGATCTTTCTTAGTCTTTATGTATGCTTTTCAAATGGTATTTTTTTTCTAGAAATCAAATGTTTTATTATATATATTTTGAATAACAATTTTTTTTTTTTAGTTATATTTCCTCAAGACTTGAATCATGTGGATTTTTTTGGGAAAAAAAGTTTATGAACCAAATTAATTTTGATGCATTTATATAAAAAAGGACCACTCACATGCATATCATGCGTGTGTTTTGTTGCTGGAAGTACAGACTTACTTATGGTAGGTTGAATAACTTTTGATTTTATTTTTCACCCAAGGCAAACATGCCTATGGTGTTCTATTTGTGTTGTAACTCATTGGCATTTTCATTAGCTTTTGCTATTGGTTCAGTATTTCTAATGATTCATGTTGTTTGTTTTTTCCCTTTTACCTCACAGAGTGCTCTAATTCCTGTCTGCAAGACTCAAACTTGGGGCGAACTGAGGTCTGAACCCATGCCATTTATTTTTTGAGGGCAAAAGAATCTATGCTGTTGTGATATAATGCATGATTTTTGCTTATTTAACAGTGAGTATGGAGTATAATTGTTGTGATATTATCTTTTATTCACAACATAGCCTGTAGATGTTCAAAGTTGTGCATCTTCATGAGATCTCCCGGATTGCTCTTCCATTTTGGAACTATAATTATAAGTTGTATTTGTGTTTTGTTTGAATGGATTATTTTTATTGTTTGTAATTGAAAATGAAATTAAGAAAGATTTATGGATCTTTATTCTCAAAAACTGCTTCATTCATTTTTTTTAACTCTCTTGTGTGATTGACGATTTTAAAGATTTTTTGAATTTCTCTTGTTCATTTCATTTTTTTAAGTATAGCATGTTTTATAAACTTCAGAAATGAAATTCCTATCTGGCTCATTTGTAGTGCCTTGCTTCTCTTAGGTTGGTTGGTTGTGCCAATTGCTTGCCCTTTTTGATCCCGATTGTTATTAGTTCTTTTCCCCTCTTCCATTTGCTTGCCTCCCATTTGCTTCCTGGTATGTTTTACTTTTCTTTTGTGTGAGAACGTTGCGTTTATTTTGTTTGTTTATGGTATTACTATTGGTTGTGGTTATTGTTTTGTTGCTGTTGTGGTACTCTTTTGTTGGGGAAAAAATTACAAGAAGTTGATGTTCTATTTTGTTTTGATTTGTTTATCGTTATGTTGTGTTATGTTGAGCACATAGTGTCAAGATTGCTTTGCATAAATTGAAATGCCATTATTGGTATGTATACAATGCTATATTACGCTTTGATGATTAATTTTTCATGGAAAGATTGTTTAACTATGTTCTTATTTGAGGAATGATGGATACTTTCATTATATTTTAGATAACAATTGTAATGGGTAACATGAATATTGTAGATATGTATTGTTGAATAGTAAACTTAATTTAGTAAATAGAGTCGTCTTTTGGTAGATTCATGAACTAGAGTGAAGGTTCATCTTAAAAGAAGTAATTCATGTATTTGGTGATTCATGTATTTGGGGTATTCATGTACTTGGGTATTCGTGTACTAGGAAAATTCATGTATTAGAGTAAATGCTAGATTAATCTACAAGCCTATAAATACCCATGTATGCATTGGCACAAAGCAAGTCACTTGAGAAGTAATTCAATTAGAGAAATTTCAGAAATAGTCTCTCCTCTCTTCCCTCTAAAATTGAATATCAATTTTCTCCTCCAACAACTTGGTATCAGAGCTACAATTTTCTAAATCCTGAAGATGGCCAACTCGACGTTTCCATTTCAATTTCTGCATTTGACAAAGGAGAATTATGAGAATTGGTGCATTCGAATGAGGGCTTTGCTTGGATCTCAAGATGCATGGGAGATCGTAGAGAAAGGCTATGAGGAGCCTAGAGATGAAGTTTCGTTGAGTCCTAATCAAAAGGAGGCTCTGCAAAGGTTGCGGAAGAAGGACCAATTCTTCCGCAATGTTCAAGAAAGTGGCCAATAACACTACTTCCAAGGAAGCATGGAAGATCTTACACAACTCCTATCAAGGAGTTCATAAAGTGAAGAAGGTGCGGCTCCAAACGCTATGAGGTGAGGTCGAAGTCCTTCTTATCCAAGAATCTGAGACGATTGTAGATTATTTTTCCAAATTGTTGGCCATTGTGAATCAAATGAGGAGATATGGAGAAAAGCTGGAGGATGTTAGGATGGTTGAGAAGATTCTTCACTCGTTGCATTCAAAGTTCGATTATATTGTGGTGGCTATCGAAAAGTCGAAAGACTTAGAGAAGATGATGGTTGATCAACTAACGGGATCTCACCAAGCTCATGAAGAAAGACTCAAGAAAAAAAAGGAAGAACCTATTGAGCAGGTTCTCGCCACAAAGCCCTCTGTAAAAGAGAAGGAAGGAGAGCATGATAAAAGTCAACGAGGAAGGGGATGTGGACATGGACAAGGAAGAGGAAGAAGAGGACGAGGACGAGGATGAGGAAGAGGCAGACAAAGCAATCAAAATGCCAACTATGAAGAGAGAGGTCAATCCTCAAGAGGTCGTGGCAAAGGAAATTACTCAAGGCAGAATGGGCGACAATATGACAAGTCCAAAATCAAATGCTACAATTGTCAAAAGTATGGTCATTATGCTTCGGAGTGCTGGAGTTCTCCTAGCAATGTTGAAAAGATGGCGAATCACATTGAAAATGAAGAAGCAGAGCCCACTTTGCTACTAGCCTACAAAGGAGAAGAAACTAGCAAATCAAATTTGTGGTATCTTGATAATGTTGCAAGCAATCATATGTATGGAGACAAAAGCAAGTTCGTGGAGCTTGACGAATCGATGAGCGAGAATGTCACTTTTGGATATTTTTCAAAAGTTCCCATCAAAGAGAAATGTACGATTCTAATTCGGTTAAAAAATGGGAGCCATCAATTTATGTCAAATGTTTATTATGTTCCAAGTATGAAAAGAAACATTTTGAGTTTGGGGCAACTCTTGAAAAAAGACTATGAGATTGAAATGAAAAATCTTTGTCTTTTCTAAGAGTTGAGAAGACGAATTTGATTGCTAAAGTGTCCATGACAAGCAACATGATAATTTTGCTTGATATTCAAACTGATGTGGCTAAGTGCCTCAAAGCTTGTGTGAAAGATACGTCTTGGCTTTGGCAATTGAGGCTTGGGCATGTGAATTTTGGTGGATTGAAGTTGTTGGCTCAAAAGAAGATGGTGAAAGGCTTGCCGCCTATTGATCAATTTGATCAACTTTGCAAAGGGTGTCTTGTTGGCAAACAATTCCGGAAAAGTATTCCAAAAGAATCATTTACAAGAGCAAGTGAGCCGCTCCAACTTGTTCATATCGATGTTTGTGGACCGATCAAGCCTTCTTCATTTGGTAAAAATTGATACTTCCTCCTCTTTATTGATGACTTTAATACAAAAACATGGGTATATTTTTTGAAAGATAAATCTGAAGTGTTTGGTGCTTTTAAAAAATTCAAAGCACTTGTTGAAAAACAAAGTGTCTATGAGATTAAGGCTTTGAGATCAGATAGAGGGGTTGAGTTTACATCTAATGAATTTAATGAGTTTTGTGAAGTACATGGGATTCATCGGGCTTTGACGATTCCGAAATCACCTCAACAAAATAGGGTGGTTAAAAGAAAGAACAGAACGATTCTCAATATGGCTCGAAGCATGTTGAAGACGAAGATGATGCCTGAAGAGTTTTGGGCAGAAGCAGTTGATTGTGTTGTTTACTTATCAAACCGTTGTCCTACAAGAAGTGTAGAGAACTCAACTCCCCAAGAAGCATGGAGTGGAAGATAGCCAAGTGTTTCCCATCTAAGAGTTTTGGAAATATTGGCTATATGCATGTGCTTGATCAAGAAAGATCCAAGCTTGATGATAAAAGCAAGAAGCACATCTTCATCGGCTATGATCAAAGATCTGAAGGCTACAAGCTTTATAATCCAAGCACTAAGAAGATGGTCATTAGTAGATATGTGAAATTTGATGAAGATGGTTTGTGGGATTGGAGTGATCAAGAAAATAAAAGATATGATTTCTTTCCCTTCCCTGAAGATGAAGATCAAGAAAATGATGTACAAGAACTGACGACACCTCCTCAATCACCAAAAATTCCTATCTTATCAAGGAAGTTCTAGTAAAAGGCAATCCCGAATGAGAAGTCTCCAAGATCTTTATGAGGTAACGGAGAATTTAAGTGATGATCTAAGTTTTTTTTGTCACTTTGCCGATTGTGAACCAATAGGTTTTGAAGAAGCGGTACAAGATAAAAGGTGGAGAATTGCCATGGATGAGGAGATGAAATCAATCAAGAAGAATGATACTTGGGAATTGGCGACTTTACCAGAGGGACAAAAGCCCATTGGTGTGAAGTGGATTTTCAAAGTAAAGAAGAATGCCAAGGGTGAAGTAGAAAGATTCAAGGCGAGATTGGTGGCCAAGGGATATGGCCAACATCTCGCTATTGATTATGGAGAAGTCTTTGCTCCTGTTGCATTATTAGAGACGATCTAGATGATTATTTCTCTTGCAGCTCAAAAGAAGTGGAGGATTTATCAAATGGATGTCAAATCGGCTTTCTTGAATGGAATCCTTGAGGAAGAAGCTTATGTAGAGCAACCTATGGGTTATGTGGTCAAAGGGCAAGAAGATACAGTGTTGAAGTTAAAGAAAGCCTTGTATGGCTTAAAACAAGCGCCAAGGGCATGAAATAGTTGAATTGACAAATATTTTCAGGAGAATGGATTCACCAAGTGCTCGCATAAATATGCTCTCTATGCTAAGGTGTGTGAAAATAGAGACATTTTGCTTGTTTGCATATATGTTGATGATTTAATTTTTACTGCAAGCAATTCAAGCATGTTTGGAGAATTCAAGAAAGCTATGACGAGAGAATTTGAAATGACCAATATTAGTCTCATGTCTTGTTATCTTGGCATTGAGATCAAACAAATGGAGGATAGAATTTTTTTCTCTCAAGAAGGTTTTGCAAGGGAAATTCTCAAAAGATTCTAGTTAGAAGATTGTCAATCTATGAGCACCCCAGTTGAATGTGGAGTGAAATTTTCCAAGTATGAAGACAGAGAGAAGGTAGATCCCACAATGTTCAAGAGTCTTGTTGGAAGTTAGAGATACTTGACTTGCACAAGACTCGATATACTTTATGGAGTTGGACTTGTTAGCCAATATATGGAGTCACCAAGAACAATGCATTTCAAAGCAGCTAAGAGAATTTTACGTTATCTAAAAGGTACTATTGATTACGGCTTTCTTTATTCATTTTCTAATGAATTTAAGCTTGTGGGCTATAGTGATAGTGATTGGGCCGGAGACTTGGATGATTGGAAGAGCAGTACCGGTTTTGTATTTTATTTGGGAAATATGGCATTTACTTGGAGTTCTAAGAAGAAACCAATTGTGGCTTTCCACAAGCGAAGCTGAATATGTTGCTACAATATCTTGTGTTTGTCATGCAATTTGGCTGAGAAGATTATTGAAGGAGTTACTCATGCCACAAGAGGAAGCCACAGAGATTTTTGTTGATAACAAGTCGGCACTTGCATTGGCGAAAAACCCGGTCTTTCATGATAGAAGCAAGCATATTGATACAAGATTTTATTTTCTTTGAGAATGCATTTTCAAGAATGAAGTACAAGTCAAATTTGTGAAGACCCATGATCAAGTTGCAGATATTTTTACGAAGCCTCTCAAGTATGATACTTTTAACAAGTTGCGGATGTTGCTCCGAGTTACCAAGAATTAAGTTTAAAAGTGGGTGTTGAATAATAAACTTAATTTAGTAAATAGAGTTGTCTTTTGGTAGATTCATTAACTAGAGTGAAGGTTCATCTTGAAAGAAGTAATTCATGTATTTGGGGATTCATGTATTTGGGGTATTCAAGTACTTGGGTATTTGTGTACTAGGAAAATTCATGTATTAGAGTAAATGCTAGATGAATCTACAAACCTATAAATACCCATGTATGCATTGGCACAAAGCAAGCCACTTGAAAAATAATTCAGTTAGAGAAATTTAAAAAAATAGTCTCTCCTCTCTTCCCTCTAGAATTGAATATTAGTTTTACTCCTCCAACATGTACAACCCAGAATAGTTGTTTCGTCCCATTATTTTTGTGTGTGCCATTATAAAACTCTCAAATTCTATGAAATCAAAATGTTAAAAACTGCTGCTATCAGTAAGAAAAGTCAAAAAGTATAAATGCGTACAAACTTAGAAAATAGGATTAATTAGATTTTCTATATGAGAATTTTTCCATTAGAACTGCAACTCTCAAATTTCATAAGACCAGAATGTTTAAAAGTCTTGGTTGTAGTAAGAAAAATCAAAAGCCATAAATCCATACAAACTTAGAAAGTATCATTAATTAGATTTTCTATATGAGAATTTTTCCATTTGAACTACAACTACTAGAACAAATGCATCTTGCCACTATTTTTGGATTCAACAAAAAACATCAATTTTGAAGCTTTCTTCATTCTCACACGTTTCTTTGTAGTTCACTGTGTGTTGGTTGTGACTGGTAGACAAGAAAGCTAGATATTTTCTATGGTCAATTGGGTGAGATGGAAATCATTATGATAACTTTTACTTTTGTGGTGTTTAGGACCAAGACACCTATGAGAAAATCTTGTTAGTGTTTGCCAATAGATTTTTATAAGAAGAAGAAAATCCAACATTTAATAACTCAAAACATACACTTGCAGGGAATTGAGCTCACATTGTTAATAAGTCAAAACATACATTTAATATCTCCTTAGTCACATTGTTAATTGAGCTCACTATTTTTGAGTAAATCAAAAGTAACCAATGCATTCAAACTCAAAAGTGATCATGAATAAGATTTTTTTGTCCAAAAACTTCCCACAAAAACCACAACCTGGTGAATCAATATATGTTGGTAGCTTTTTTCATAGTTAACAAAATATTCTAATTTTGAAACTTTCTTGATTGAGACATGTTTCTTTGTGATTCATTGTGTGTTGCTTGTGAATCATGGCGGAGAAACTTAAATATTTCGTGTCCTAGGTTGAGTGAGATGGAAAACGTTATAACAAGTTTTGTTCTTGTGGTGTTTACCATATCTCCAGAATATTGCAGCAGAAGCTTCAAAAGAAAAAAAAAATGGATCATCCACCTTGGTGCGAAAGTAGACCATCTTTGACAACAATGACATAAGAGATTCAACGTTCTGTCCAGCACCCCCATCAGTGAAAGATTGACATAAACTCTGAATATCAATTTCTACTAATCTACACACCCTTATGTTTTCATAACTTAATGAAACATTTGTACGAGATCGAGTGTTGGCTAAAAAAACTATAAGTTGGGAAACAAGCAATTGAGCATTTAAAGAATGGAGAAATGAGATAAGGGAGACTTACAATTCCTAAAAGGCTCACAGTCTGCTCATCGTGATAAAAATTAGAGTTTTTCTTTTCGCTTACTATCTCTAGCAACAACACTCCAAAGCTGAAGACATTTGGTTTTTTTGAAAATCACCCTGCCATTGCATTTTCAGGAGCCATGTAGCCACTTCAACATTTAAATACATCCAAACATTATTATCCATAATATCAGCATTAGTATATGCATTACAAGAGATTGTGGTTTTTAAGCCAAAAAATTTGTCTCAAAAAACACAATTTTTGTCCCAAATTATATTTGGAGATAAAAAAATTTCGTCTTAAGTTTGTCTCGGAAAGACTGTGTCAAAAAGTTTTTAGAGATGAAAATCAGATTTTGTCTCAAAAAATCATTTTTAGAGACAAAATTGGGCAGATCCAATCGAAACCGTTTGAACGGATAATTTGTTTTGAGACGAACCGATTTCGTCTCAATATATTGTTCAAATGGAATATTTCTCCGTCTGAACTGAGACGTCCATTCGAACTAATGTCCATATTTGACCCTGTTCGAACGAACGGAGTGTTTGAACAGATTTTATGCGTTCGAACTAATAAAATTTTCAAACGACTTGTATTCGAACAAAAATTATGTATGTTCAAACAGAAATTTTATTTTTGGAAGTTATATTCGTTTAGACGGGGTTTTGCACATAAATGTTGTTCGAACAAATAATTTATTGTTCAAACATCCGTATTTCTCTTTTATCGTTCGAATGGGTTAGTTTTTGTTCGAATGGGTCTATTTTGGTTCGAATGTAATTACAAATGATAATTTACCGTTCCAACTGTATTAATCATACATATAAGAATTTAATTAAAATACCATACTAATATTACATAATTTGTAATTCAAATATCAATTGTTCAAATGTTTTGAAATATCATAATATAAATGCAATGAAATAAAAGATAAATTTGAAGACTGTGGTGGTGGCATAGAGTTTTGGGACATCATTGACTGGAATTGTTCAAACATTTTTTGGTTATTCAACTGCATCATCTCTTCTAATCTCGCCTTCAAATCCGCTACTTGATCTAATCGGGTCAGAAACTGTTTTTCCTTAGACCTCAATTGTTCTATCTCAAGTGCTGCTTCCTCCAATTCTTTAGTCTTGCCGTCATTCAATCTGGCTCGAGAATAGGATGATGATGATGAGGATGGTTTTACGCAATGTTCTAAGCTCCTCAAATATCCAAAATGTGATCCAAGAACTTGAGAAAGGATCTGAGCATCGTTGACTGATGATGCATCAGATGGATCTGCAACAGTTTCCTGAAGATATATCATTTTGTCCTACAAAAACAAAAACATTAAAGTTAGTATAAGTAACAAAAATATTATGTGACAATGGAATTATTAAAAAACTTAAGCGTATATAATTTGTCTCTGCTTCGGGACTGGTCCAAACACCATCACGATTTTTATGTGTTTTAGCACACAATTGGGTCAAATCATAGTCAGCGAGACTTTCTTCTTTCTGCAAAAGGAAAATCTATATTAGAAAATGTGTATTATATATTAATATTTAACTGGCACTAAAATAACTTACCATTTTGTTAGATAAACGATGAAAAGATCGAGAACCTGCATGATGATTTATCTTTAAATTTGACCTAATTGCTTTGTTATAGAACTCTGTTGCTAAAAACAAATATTAGTCTATATGTTTGATACATTTGTGATATACTATTAAAAAAAGATAGCAGCGATATTACCTGATAAGCATGATCTTCAAACATATCACAAACTTTTTGCCATTCATTTGGTGAAATTGTTTGGAATGGATTTTGGCACACCTCTATTGTAGTACTGGACTTCTTATAATGTGCATGATATCGACCTTTGTACCTCCGAAATGCATTCGACATCAGTTCCTCAACCATTAATCGATCCTCTCTTCAGCCAAAATGAAGCTCAAACTCATCATTTCAAAAATTATAAACAATTAGTATAAATACAAAGTAACTTGAAAGTAACATGTTATATACCTAGTTGCTTGAGATGTAGCTTATTACCAAACAACGATTTTTTATGTGGTCTTTCACATCTTGGGAAACTTTAGACCAAGAGGATGTAGCAATCGGTGCATACGTGCGAGTATGTGTACCAACATAAAAAGCAAGCCACGCTGCCGAATCACCAGAGCCACTGGTGTGATTATCAGGAATATCAACCTTGATTTTACCAATATTCCTTATTTTCTCTATTCAGACACCCCTCGTAGTGCCTCTACCACGGTGCTTCCTTACAACACCTATATATTCAGTAATTAAAGCATAACTTTTTAATTAAATTAATTTATTTTATAGATATATTACCTAAATTGAGCATAAAATATGATATTTAATTTGATAAAATACCTTGTTCTGGGTCTGGTGATGTTGGCTCACTATTCATGACAGGTGAACCACACGGGGAATCAGTAATGAATGGGGATGGCACACGTGTTGATTTGCGTTTGGGAGGCATATCTATTTTAAATTGTAACAAATTATTATTCAAACAAACGTTACAGATATTTATATGTTAATATTACTTACAAAAATTCATGTTTGAAATTCATTCACTATCCGTTTTGCTGGACCAGTCGCCCTCATTCTCACTAGACACTTCAGTTGATTCATCTTCTTCCGATATTTCACCCTCAATGACTTCGGGTTGAACATATTCTCTACGCAATGGGACCATATCATATTGGCTTAGATCAACAAATAGATTGATGCATACTTCATTTTCTTGATATGCTTCTTTATTTGCTGGACTATCAGCTTCTTCATATGGTTCGTCTGCCTCTGGAATGTAATCATATACATTTCTTGGTGAAAACTTCTCCACTACCCGCCATGGGTTTCTGTACTCCAGATTATCTAAATAAAAAACTTGATCCACTTGGCAAGCAAGAACGAAAGGATCGTCCTCATACCATGTGCGAGATGTATTGACACTCACAAAATAATCATCGTCACGCACTCCCAACCTAGGATTTGAGACATCCCACCAATTACATTTAAACAACCAGACCATATATCCCCCCACGTACTTTAACGCTATGATATCTTCCGCAATTTCGTAGAGGTCAATGTTATCATCCGTATGGCTTCCTTCCACTACGACCCCACAATTTTGAGTTTTCCTATATCGTTCTCTATCAGTTGTGTGAAATTTATATCCACGCACCAAACATCTGGAGTACTGGATGGCCTGCCTAGATGGACCACAAGCTAGAGCATACAGTTCTGGTGAGATTTCTTCTGAATTTTCACCATATTTCAATGCAACCTATATCAATAAATATTATTATATAGAAAAAAAGTAGAGTTTAGTAGTATGAAATTCTTATTATAAAATGGGGCTTAACAGTAATACCGTATGTTCAAACCACGAGGCAAATTCCTCTTCGTGCGTCTTTTCTACGTCAGTTACACCATTCAAGCGAAGTAGTTGTATATGTTCGTTGTGCATGTTCATGTGAATGTTTAATTTGTATGAAGTTATACTATATTATTATACATAAACTTAAAGATAATATTGATTTAGATGATCATCACTAACCTCAAGTAGTGATCAATCTCTGTGCAGTTATTCAAGACATACCATCGAACTCTTTCAAACTCTTGCCCACATAGATCATAACCCTCTTGTGCGCCTATGGGATGCACGGTCTGGGAAAATACAGTAAATGTCGATGAGACTCCCATCTCTCGCCCACCTTCATAATTTTAGTCTGGTCTTATAAATCTAGTATCAGCCCCACGAAAATACATTGAACAAAAGATATGCCACTCATTATCAATATATGACTCTGCAATCGAACCTTCTGGACGAGCTTTATTCCCCACAGATCGCTTATGTTTTTCCAAAAACCATTCAATAGGATACATCCATCTATACTGAACGAGGCCAGCGACTAAAGCCTCACGAGGTAGGTGCATAGGCAAATGAACCATTACATCAAAGAATGAAGGCAGGTACAAACTCTCCAATTTGCACAATATTACTGCAATGTCAGCTTCCATTTTTAACAATGCATCAACTTTCAACGTTTTACTACAAATGTTTTGTCTTTACGAGAGTTAGTTGTATCTTTTGTCTTCCCTTCTATTGACATCAGAGTGGCCGATATATTCTCACATATATTTTTCTCGTTGTGCATAACATCTAAATTGTGGCGCAGTGTCAAGGTAGACCAATATGGCAATTCAAAGAAAATACTTTTTTTTGTCCAATTCAACTCCACTGTTTGTCGTTTTCTCTTTCGAACCCTTGTATCTTTCCCAAATTTGTTTTCTGAATTATCACCCAACTGCGCGATAATATCATTCCCAGACAAGTCTGGCGGTGATGCCCTGCTCTCAACCCTTCCATCAGACATTGCTCTATTTGAACGCCATTGATGATCATGTGGTAAATAACAATGATGTCCCATAAAACATAATTTCCTACCATGACTCAACCACTGAGACTATATATCTTTATTGCAAATAGGACAAGCCATTTTATCTTTTGTGCTCCACCCAGACAGATTTCCATATGCTGGAAAATCATTTATTGTCCACATCACTGCAGCATGCATCTTGAACTCCCCCGATGAGGCCACATCATATGTACTGACACCCTAATCCCACAACTCTTTCAACGCTACAATCAGTAATTTCATATATACATCTAATTCATTCCCTGGTGACCTTGGCCCTGGTATCAGTAGAGTTATCATAAAATATGGATCCTTCATACACTTCCAAGGTGGTAAGTTATAGGGCATTAATATGACAGGCCAAGTGCTCATGTTGCCAAATGGATTAAAACCATCCGTTGATAAACCAAGACATATATTACGAGGTTCTTTAGCAGACCATGGATAATCGACATCAAATTTCTTCCATTGTAAGGAATCTGCAGGATGTAAGGAAATTTTCATTTTGGACTCTTTCTGTGTGATGCCAAGGCATATCTTTTGCAGTCAATTGGGACGTAAACAATCTTTGAAGTCGAGGAATCAACAGAAAATGTCTTAACACTTTTTGGGTTACATTACGTTTATTGGATGTCCATCTTGACTCATGACACACTGGGCATGAATCAAATTTTGCATCTTGCTGCTAGTAGAGAACACAATCATTTTTACAAGCGTGGATGATATTATAATCAAATCCTAGCCCTCGCTTCAATTGCTTCGTTTCATAAAAATTACGGAGTATTACATTATCCTGAGGAATAACCTCTTTAAATAATTCTAGCAACATGTCGATGGCCTTGGCAGAAATACGACAAATAGACTTAATATGAAGTAACCTCACCGTGAAGGACAACTTGATGACGAGTGTGCCCCTCATACAACTTTCTTTGTGCATCCTCTTACAGTCTTGCAAAATTATCATTTCCTTCAAATGATTGTATAGATGTTCCTTCTCCATCCCTCATCCCAAATATTCCTACCCTAGATCGCCTAACATCTCAGTCATATCCTCTCCATTATCATGACTGTCATCATAATCATCCACATTAATGTCATCCATGTCGATGTCGTTATCCTCCTCCATCTGATTAATGTGATTGCTAAATCTAACTCCTTTGGGAAATGGTTCGCCATGTAAGACCCAAGGTAAGTATTTAGGATCAATTCCATTTACAAATAAATGATCCTCCACTACCACCAAATTATAAGAACTAAGATTTTTGTACTTCTTACACGGATATCTTATAAATCCTCGATTGTCAACACTTATGCGAGCAAACTCTATAAAAACTTCACCCCTTGTGCATACTCCTTATAGTCAAGCCCAAGTCTATCTCCCAGTAGCATCCAAATTTTATCCATTGTATTTTTGTTACTTGTCGGATGTCTATCAAGAAACACCTAATTCATGGGATAAATACTATAAAAAAAAATCCAACTTTTATAAGGTAGTTGATTCTATCCCATTTGAGAGACTATCATCTATATCGCATATATACTCAGTCTTAAACTCTAATGCTAGCACAAAGTTTGGCAGCATTTTCCTTCAATTTTCCAATTATGCTAGTCATGATAAGTCATCAACCTTATTAATGGGCTAAGAAATTTACAGACCACATACCCGAAGAATGTAAAGAATCGCTGAACCAAAATTTTAATTGACTAACACAAGAGTTTAAACTATATATATCTGTCGTATAGATAATAGAATCTCAAACTGTCCACTTTGGACAATTCTAGAGTTGTACCCAAACATTCTTTAGAAGAATATTTGGCCACAACTCTTGAACGGGTCTAAGGTTTAAGTACATATAAAAATAACCCTAAAGTTTAAAACTAGCCAACTCCTAATACAATTATACAATAAAATCACATTCCAAATCACAAATACATTACAAAATTACATTCCTAATCACCAATATTATAAATATTTTATAAGTATTATACATTAATTTAACTATGAACAATTAGTAACTTTGTTATATTATATTTTAAGTTTCTAATTTAATTTTAGTACATAATATTTTGTAATTATATTTCATTATTTTTATTTTATAATTAAATTTTTTATAAGTATTAAACATTAATTTAACTATTAACAATTACTATGTTATATCTATATTTTAAGTTTCTAATTTAATTTTAGTGCATAATATTTTGCAATTATATTTAATTGTTTTTGTTTTATAATTAAATATTTTTGAAGTATTATAAATTAATTTAACTATTAACAATTGCTATGTTATATCTATATTTTAAGTTTCTAATTTAATTAAATATATTATAAGTATATTTTATAATTATATTATATTATTTTTTAAGCAATTACTATATTATATAATTATATTATATTATAATTTAAGCAATTACTAGGATGTTGTTCGAACAGGATTTTTATCGTACAGGATCCCTTTCAAACTAACATTATAGCGTTCGAATGAGACAAACCTAGATTCCAGATACGAAATAGAGACAAAAGATTTGCCACAAAACACAATTTTCACAATCACAATCTCATAAGATGTATATTGGCAGAGTGTCCATTTTAAATGGGATTGCAAAAACATAAATATACCAAAAATCTTAACATAATTAATTAAAAACTATAAACTATAAAAAATCTAAAAATTATAAATATTATCTCGAATTTAAGCAATCAAAAGAAAAGTATCAATCCACAATACCTACATAAGCATAAAGCACATTATTAGAAAACCTAAATTATGTGTAATAAACTAACATTAATGAAACTCGAAATACAAAAAAATATAGAAGAAAAAAAAATAATACATTTTATAAACCTCTCCTCTCTCTCTCAAGAATCCCTTCTCTCACTAAGTCTGTTCCTCTCTCTCTCTCCACAACACTCTCTCACACAAACAAAATCGACTGCCGTGCTCTACCTCCAAATAAATTTTCATCAACTGTGAAAATGAATTGGAGGTTTGAGGTATTTGAATCTGTTAAGTCCTGTTTGAACTGGACATTTACACATTCGAACAAGAAAATTTCGAATAGGCGCCAAATCTCTCATGATTTATTTCACGTTCGAATGTGTAATTTTGTTGTTCGAAATAACAAATCAGAATATTCCTTGGCATATTCTTCAATTGTAGACAAGCTCAAATGGTATTTTCGTAACACTATTCGACCAGTGCGTTCGAATGACGAATTTTCACGTTCGAATAAACAAACATTCTGCGTATTTGGCGTGAAGTTTCCCTCCAAACACATTCCACGAGATAAAAACGTTCGAACGAGACTTTATTGGGTTCGAACCAATCACAAAATATTTTAATATTATATAGTATATAATAACTATATATTATAGTAACTATTTTATATTATAATTGATAATATATAATGTACTACAAGTCTAATAATTAATATAATACTTATATTATATACTAACTATTAATATATAGTACTTATTAATATATATATACACTTTTTTTCTTCTAATTTTGCACTATATATTATATAACTTACTACCTTGTAATATAAAATATAATAAGTATAGTACTTCCATTCAATTAATACAAACATAATTGTGCAAATTGAAAAAGGGAAGAACTATATACCCCAACTACCAAATTGGAGTGAGATCTGACTTTCACTGGAGGGGGAGGAGGTCTCAGCTTCCTCCTCCTTCTCCCTCTCCTTCATTCCTTCACTCACTTTGTCTATCAAGGTTTATTTTACTTAGCTTTATTTTTCTTTCTTCAAGGTCGAAAAAGACAGATTTATAGCTTTCAGGCAACTCTAGAGAGACACGTGCGGCACAAGTAGACTCACAAGTCAAAAAACATTCAGAGGAAAGTGATGGTTTTGCCAAAATCACAGTGTGTGGTTCTCATGCATTGTTCACTTCTGTACATGGTTCTCACGCGCCACCCCTTTTGGTAGCTCTTCTCGACACATGCGCCAGATCATCAGACTCACCACACCATACCTTTCAAATCTGACCTTTATGACAGAAAATAGACAAGTGTGTTGCCTTCACGAGCCATCACAGATTTTGAAGTCTACCGGAGTTAGTCCAAACTGTAATCTGTCCTTTTTCTCATATATGTTATGCTTTCCTTTCTGATTTCCTTATTGTTAATTAAAATAATAAAAAAAGAGGTCATCTCTCGGACTTTTGTTTGTAGAAGTTGAGTCCTATCTTTCTATGAATGGAGGGGTTGGGTCTCTGTTTAGGTAGAGACTATTGTCTCTTTGATGTTTGTATGTAGATCAGAGTATTAGGAATATTGAAGACCATACCCGTCACAAGAGAAAATAGCATACTGGTGGAGCTCCAAATGCATTATTTTGATTTATGATGTAATGCACGTCTTAATCCACCAATTTTTTCCTGTCTGGTTTTACAGATTGGATGAAATGAGATGAAAGTTAAAAATTGAATAAAATATTATTAGAATATAATTTTTTAATATTAGTTTTATTTTGAGATTTGAAAGAATTAAATTATTTATTATATTTTGTATAAGAATATGGAAAAATTATAATTATTAAATGAGATGAGATGAGATGAGATAGTTTGTATTGTGTAACTAAATCAGGCCTAAATGAAATTGCAAACACTATTTAGAGATTATAGGATTTTGCTTTAGCTTTTAACTTCGGTTCTAAAAAATAAATACTATTTATTAAAAATTCAAACAATGAGCAATATATAATGTTTATAGAAGATAACACATATGATTGCAAATATGCTTGATTTTAGGACTGTTAATCCGGATCGGGTTTTTTCCTGGCCCAATTTGGTTATCCAAATTCTTGTTACGGGTTCCAGCCCTAAACAAATCCAGGCTAGTACCCACATAGAAAAACTCGGGTATACCCAATCTGGGTACTGGATTTACAACCAGTACTTAGTTTTTTTGTTTTTTGTTTTTTGTTTTCAGTTTACTACTTTCTCACATCCTTCATTTCACTCTCTTTCAACATCGGCCAATTTGAAAGATGCACTCCTTTGTAATTTGTTAAGATGCAAAATTGGTTACTTGAGGGAACACCAAGCAGCTTGCTACTGCTTCTCTTACTCCTACTTCAATTACAACAATTTTCTCCACTCCACTATCATCAATCTCAGGTATTTTCAATTGCTTGAGACAACTTATGACTGAGGTTGGAAAGAAACTTTCCAGACTCTGATCAGTGTTGTTCATAGAGGCGTATATTTCTTCCAGATTTTGAAATTTCAATTGTTTTGGCGTATTCAATCCATTCATGCTTTATCTTGGGTAGACTGTCCAAATACAGTCCTTCCAAGCAAGGGAATGCAACCTGTAGGATTAAATTCTTTGTATCAATTAAAAATGGCAAATATTTGTATCCTTCAACTTTGAAAATATGAAAAATTAAACTAGGGAAAGAATACAAAAAAACACAAATTTGAGAACAATGCTAATCCAAACTTTTTATAACTGAAGAAAAAATTTTACCTGTAAAGATATTCATAACTTGTAGGCTTTGATTTAAAAAAAAAAATCTGGCGCAACTCGAAACCTGGGTTGTGGGTCTTTAAAACTGGTTTCAATCCAGGCTAATTCAATCTGGGTTCCTGTCCGATTTTGAAACCTAGGTTCCGGTCCAGGTAAATCCGAGTTCCCGGGGTGGAGCTTGAATGAACAGTCATAGTTGATTTCACTTCACAATGTACATTATGTGGCTTGCTTTTTATCTAACATGAAGGCAAGAAATCTTAACATTACACATTGTAACTGGAAGGGATGTTCGCGTTCCCCTAGCAGGCTGGGCCTAACTCATCCTCAGAAGGCCCAGGCACCAAAGCGTAATTGGCGTACGAGCCAGTACAAGAGGAAGGAGGACCAAGGCTATGCCGGAAGAGGGTTGACATGGAATGATGGGACTCCAACCTCTCTGACTCGAATTTGCACACACATGTGTAGCAAAGTCACGCAGCATTTAAAGAAAAAGTGGTCGTACTCATCAACTTGCCACATGGAACACAATTTGGAAGAGACACGTTACATTAAAGGCGACAATATGGCACCCTGTAGGGAAGACGGGCATCTCTGAAATTGGATATGGAAAACCACCTCGGTAGGGAGTATAAAAGCCGAACTCCAAGTTAGAATATGGAAGACCACCTCGGTAGGGGATTGAGCCCGGTAATCGATATGCGAAATACGTTGTCAACAGTAACTATTTGCCATCAAAAACTTATTTTGGAAATATTTTGTGTGCTCAATACACAGCTTTGCTTTGCTTTACTTTGAGTTTTATTGATTCATAATGCATGGTTGATTTCCTTTCAATTATATTATGTTCCAAACGTATTTGCACGTTTTATTATTTTTTTTAATGAAAAAAACATGTGCATCGCATTGATTTTACCATGAAGGCCTTTTCACTATAATCTCTCAGCTTCTTCATTCTTGACTGTGAGTGTTGGGGTGCGGTGTCGTCTTCACAGCCATTTAGGCCTCATTTGGATAGTGGAAATATTTTATCTCATATCATCTAATTTAATCGTTACAATTTTTTTAAATTCTTATACAAAATATAATAAACAATTCAACTTTTTCAAATTTCAAAATAATAATAATATTAAAAAATAATATTTTATTCAACTTTTAATTTTTATCTTAACTTATTATTTAAACAACAATAGCACCTTATTGAATATAACAATTTAGTTCTATATTTAGCTATTTTAAGAATGGAAGAAGGTCTGACAATAATGAGTAGCCAATGATCCATGTAATTGACAATAATAATAATTCTAACACACAAATGTCCAAATTAAACTAATTTATCATTTTGTTTATTTTCGCGGGCTTGAAATAGTTGAATTAGCAGGCCCAATAGGAATGAAACACACCGGAGCCGCCGCAAGTCATGATGCGACAGATCAGCTTAGCCATTGTTTCTTGACTATTTTGCAGGGCTTGGATTGATGCACGTGTCCATAATCCACCCGTTTTATTTTTTTATTTTTTTCTTTTTTCTCTCTCTACTTCTTCTAATGTTTTTTTTTTAACCCTTAGATGAGCATTGGATTGCGGTGAAGAGAGGTAGACTTGTTTCACATATCTGACTGTTCCACAGTAAACAGCGTTGTTCATTGTTTAAAATTAGTTTCTTGATAATATAGCATCCACGTCGGGATGAATAAATTCTTTTCTAAATTTTAGTTAAAAATCATTTTTTTTTAAATTTTACTTATATTTTCAAAACCTTCTACATTCTACTCTATATTCTTTTTTTATTCTATTAAAATAATATTTTTCTATTTTTTATTATTTTTTAACTCAATTTTATTTGTATTTTTTATTTTACTTTTTATTTTACATTTTATTAACTATTCAGTTATTTATGGTTCTCCTTGTGTTTGTGTTTTGAACTCTAGGCCCTGTTTAGATATATAAGAAGTGTTTCATTTTATCTTATCTCATAACTACAACTTTTTTAAATTGTAACACAAATTTACCGTTTGATAGGATAATTATAACGTTCGAACTGTGTTAATTTTGTTCGAATGGTACCAAATCCGTTCGAACAGTTATAATTTGTTCAAACTAGAATAGTGTCTGTTTGAATGAGAATTGAGTCCGTTTGAATGGAAATAGTGTACGTTCGAAGGGGAATAGTTTTAGTTCGAATGGTTAAATTTTAGTGAAATTTGGCCAAGATTTGGGACGTGCTAATTTTTTAAAATTTTACCATTCGAAAGTTTTTTAACTTGTTCGAATAGTCAACAATGTTCTAAAAAATATAAAGTACCATAGACTTTAAGAAGTCTGAGATATGTTGCAGCTGAGAGAGAGATAGAGAGAGAGAGTCGCATACCAAAGATGGGAAAATTTTGTGAGTATTATTGTGAAGTAGAGAATGGGAATAGTTATTTTTTCTATTAAACAAATGAGATTTTTTTTTGTAGTTTGAATATGCATTTTTTTTCTATACTCTACTAATGTTATTTCTCTTTTTTGTTCCGATAGGGAATGCTTGGTACTCAAAAATCACCATTTTGTTTTGTATTTGAGCTATACTCATCACATAGATTTTATTATTTTTTTCAACTTTCTTGAAATATATAAAAGCTTTTTGTTTGCTATAATTGTTGTTTTTACTTTTTTTTGTACCTTATGCTATTCTTTATTATTATAATATTATTTATTACAAATTCTGGATGCTTGGTGTAGGCTTGATGTTTATATTTTGTAGGTTTTGTTCTTGGGGACATTTAATATTATTATTGTTCTTGGATACTTTTGGGATTGCTTTTGACTACAAGACTTGAATATCCTTGAGTTGAATAGTTCTCGGAAGAACAAAAGAACTAAAGTTTCAAACTTCGCCCATTTCATTATTTTGTATTTTTTGGATGTTCAAGGCTATGTAATGAGTTGTGTAAACATTGTTAAATAATTAGTTACGATTAAGAATTTAAGGAGATTTTCACATGAAGATTTTTTTGCAACTTTTATATTAATTTTCCTGATTTTATATGATAATTCGCTGCTAGATGAAGGCATCAAATGCTAATATTTTTTTAAAAATTTTACATAAAAGTATTTGCTAAGAGATAAGTTTGCTACAATTGACACTTTTGGTCACAAACATCATTTCCTTCAAGATAATTTCTCCGGAAAAGGGCTTTTACGGCCAACATTTTCGACGCAAATAGTTATTTGTGACGTTTTTAATCATGACAAATGACTATTTGCAACTAGTTCTCCTAAAGAAAAATCCGTTCTGTTATGACTATTAGGGATGAAATTTTCTTTTTGTCCCAAATAAAATCTATTTGATCAGTATTTTTTTGCATTCGAACGATTATTAGGGACAAAAAATTTTCGCCCCAAAAAAAAATCCATTGGAATGGAAATGAAAAATTCCATCTCAAAAATTATTTTTTTGGACGAAAGTTGAATTTTATCCCAAAAACGCTTTTGAGACAGACTTTTAGATACAAATTAGAGACGAAAAAATTTCATCTCAAAAAATTTTTAGAGACGATATCAAAACCTTTTGAGACGAAAATTTTCATCCCTAAAAAGTAAATTTGTTGTAGTAACTGATCTCATCTCAACTCACTATCCAAACCACACCTTAATCTCTAATAATTTTTTAAAAAATTAATTATTGATCTATTGAAAATTGTAACATTTTCAAAATATATCATTTTTAATGATAATATTCTTTCTAAAATCATATTTTTTTTCAAATTCTAAGATTTTATATTTTAAAAAAGTTTAGTTACTATAAATGATAAAGAAAGGCATGAGAGTGGATGTGTTCGTGATGCAGGAGGATCCAAAATCGAATCGGAGGTCGATGAGGCTTAGCTGATAGATGCAACGTTAAAAGCACTGTACTATCTCGAGAAAGTAGACCAGCGCAAAACTGGCGAGAAGAGATAAGTATTTCTAGGATTTGGGCGAGAAGCGGCAGAGTTGGGCGAGAAAACTATTTCCTCGGTTGGGCGAGGAGACTTGTTCTTTGGTGCACACGTCAAATTCTCTCTTCGGGGCTTTGGTGCGCACATCGTGGTCACCATGCTCTGCCTGGTGGATCCCTTGTTGACCCAAAATTCAGCCATTTTTTCTTCCGAATCGTCACTTCTAATTAATTCTTTCATTTTAGGTCAATTTTCTTTTATGGTAATTTATTTATCTTTGGTAATGATTTTATTCTAGATTCTTAGGCTAGATTTTAACCATAATTCTCTTATTCCATATTCTATTGTTTGGCTTTAATTACAATTTTGTCATTTTTAGTTAGCTATTTAAGCCCGGCTTGTGGGCTTCAGAAGATGATCATTAGTTTATTTTATAATAAAATCCTAGTCTCAAAGTTTCTCTCTGTTTGCGATTTTTCTCAATTTCAATCTCTAGTTTTCGTTGTTTAACTAGTATGCAAAATTAATCTCTATTATGTCCGGCGTTAGTTGGCATTAGAGTTTTAGTATTTTCTTGGGGTGAACTATCTTTAGTTTTCATGGATGGTGGTAGAGGTCGTGGTCGATGTGGATAGGCTCCGAATGAGGAAGTCCCTCCCCACAATCATAATGTACAGGATGCAGTGATTACAGATTTGCAAAGGCATATAGCAGAATTACGGCAGCATCTAGAGGTGTTAAACTTGGAGGGTTAGACTTATGATCAAGAGTCTGAATCCAATTTTGAGAACCTTTATCACAATGGTGCCCCTTATCAGGAGTACTGTGGTCGAGAGAAGCGAGGTGGAGACCTAGGCTTTAGAGTAGATCTACTGAAATTGTATGGTACTCTTTAGGCGGAGGGTTTCATCATTTGCTTGCATGAACTGGAATGTATCTTCGATTATAAGGATGTCGCAGATGGTATGAAGGTGAAACTAGTCGCCATCAAACTGAAAGGCCGAGCGTCTGCCTGGTAGGAGCAATTGAAGCGGTCAGGACCGAGATTGGTGACTGGGAGAAGATGAAGGGTCACTTTTCGCCCTTCAGATACACTTAGACCTTGTTTCAATGACTTCACTCATTGAGGCAGGGAATGAAATCAGTTGATGAGTACACTGAGGAGTTTTATCAGTTGGTGGTCCACAATGATTTTTCTGAAACTGAAGAGCAATCTGTTGCATGTTATTTGGGTGGCTTGTGGCAACCCTTATAGGACATCCTCAGCTTTCACTCTCTGTTGACTATTTTTGAAGCCTATCAGCGTGCTCTAGTCATGGACAAACAGCAAACTAGGCAACCTACACCAAGGGGTGATCAGAACACACGAGGGGTTTCTCCTTAGGAGACTCACCCTACGCCGCAGCCCACTCAAGGTCAAAGTTCAAACACCAATATTTGGGGCTTCAGATGTGGGGAGCCAGGTCATTGGGCGATAGAATGCGGAAAGTCTACCACGCATAAGGGAAAAAACCTCCTGATGAATGAGGATGACACGAAGGATGTCGAAAGCATGGGAGGACCGATCTATGACGAAGATGGCGAGGAAGGGGTTGTCTTGCACGGAGATGGTAACGAGACCCTTTTTATCTCCAAATGAGCTGATCACCTTTTCATCTTGAAATACCCAGGCAATTAGTGGTTTGGCTCTATTCAGACGAGACTTGCATGTGGTTAGGCCTTATATTCACTAGCTTACTGGACCATGCCTTGGCCTAAGCCTATGATAGTGCCAAGTGGGCCGTTTGGAGAGGATTAAGTCCCTTCCAACACTATTCAAATATATTGTGCAATATGACATGTCATGTGGAGTCCAACCCAGGGGTCTTTGCCAACTTTATAAACTACTTGTCATTCTTAAGCTGCCTTTTGAAAATAAATTCCTATCTACTGAGTAATTAATACTTATATCCAAAATACAATGGGGATTTCTTGGCTTCTGAAGGAAACAACTGAGTAAATATTATATCCAAAAATTCAACAACCCATAATCCAAGATAATAAATCAACATTTATTTTTTTTCTTAAATTGCATTCACAAGCCCAAATAAAAAATAGTAATCAAAGCTTCAACGTCCTCTCTGGAGACAAAACCCAAAGACCAAAAGAATCTTACATATTCACGCTGCCTACATAAAATATTCCACCTCTATAAAAGCATCTAACTTGGGCTAGAAAGGAAAACAATTGTAAAGAGCTTTTAATTATTTATTTCTGTTAATAATATAATATAAATAATATTTAATTAATTTATCTGGTTTTATTTGCTTAACGTTTTGGAATAAATGATAATTTCGCATGATATTTGTTATGTACGGGTTTCACTGCCACCACCTTACGATCATTTGCAACCAAAGAGTAGAGGGCTTGGGGATTCGAGGGAACACCTCCAATACCTAAGTTAATGACTGTAGATAATTTTAAAAATACCAATGAGTTCCATCCCTTTACATACCTGGGTTCTTCCCTTATATAGAGTTCCATGAATTATCTTTGTTTTCTTATCTGATAATGGTTATCCTTTATTCAAATTCAAACTTGGAGATAAGGGTTCATCTCTTATTAAATATGAATGATAGCCCTTTCTATCCTTTTCCACTATTGGATAGTTATCTAGTTGGTATTGGCTATGGGCTGGATTCTCTTGGCATTGAACTGGGCTTCTCGGTAATGACACAGACTTTGGTCATAAGTAAGGGCCCAGGCCACCTCGGGGGCCAACCGATCGCGATGTCCTCTCCAATATTCTCGTCGCCTAGGGCTCTTACTTTTTCATTTTTTGTGCTCGATTTTTCAATCGTTTGTACGCCATGAGGGGTGATGTTCTAGGCAATCAAGCGTTCCAACTTTCCACTACCTCTCATCTCTTCTACTTTTCATTTCAAGTTATAGCAGTACTCGGTTCTGTGTCCCCTTGTTTTGTGATAAGTGCAGTACTTCTCAGTTTGTCGCTCGTTAACGTTCTTTTTTTTTTTTTTAAAGAGCCGGTAGCCATATGGAAGTGGCCCCGTCCCAAGTTTATTAATAAGCCTCACTTATGGTGGAGGAATACCGTGGTTACAAGCCAAGTATGAGGGAGTTTACAGAAAAGAGAAAACAAAAACCTCCCAAATACAAACCAACCTAAGAACCAAAACAACAAGAAAAACAATAACAAATAAAACAGAAACTAACAGGCCTAGAAAAAAGCCTAAAAACAAGAAACACGAAAATAAAACTAAACAGGCCTATAACAAAACAATAAAACATCTACACAAGCCTAACAAATAAAAACAAAAAAACCAGAAACAACAAAAACAAACCTGGACCTCAGACTAACAACGCAAGTACGGAATGCCAAGTAAATCCAGCCGTACAATACCTTTTAAATACCTGGGAAAATCTTGACTGTCGTTATATGTGACATTCAAACCCATTTCACCTTCTCTAGCAAGAAAATCCACTGCACTATTACCTTCCCGCAATTGATGAACCACAACAAAATTAAGCCCCTCAAGTTCCTTGCGCAAAACCTCCCAAAAATCCCAAAGATACCACACAGAGCATTTACCCTTACAAAGCCAATCAACAACAATTAGTGAATCACTTTCAATAATCACATTAATCATATGGAGCCGTTTACACAATCTAATACCATCCAGAATTGATTTCATTTCAGCGCCATTATTCGTTCCCACCCCATAATGGGCAGAAAAAGCCCCTTTTACCAGACCATTCCAATCTCTAATAATGCCGCCCCCTCCCGAATTACCTGGATTACCTCTACAACTCCTGTCGCAATTAAGCTTCACCTAGCCCGAAGGAGGCCTGGACCATTTAACAATTTTACTATGTCTCATAGAAATGCGAGGCCTCTCTAAATTAAAATCTTCCAAAATCTTCAAGTCGTGCATGGATAAATGACTAACAGAGTTAATATTATTCGCCAAAGATTTAATCCACACCCAAACACTTCTCCAAACAATCACAGCCGAATCATACTTGCCATCCATTCTAGCCTTACAACGTCTCTTCCAAAGGCACCAAGTAATGATACAAGGAATTAAACCAACAAGAGTACCTTTAAAAGAGGATTCTTTTGCATAAGAAAACCAGCCAGCTACTCTATTTTTCCACGGAAGATTGCGTCTACAAGGGATACCCAAAACAGTACTGGCGTACAACCAGACCTCAAAAGCCACTGCCCCCATAGAAAAAATATGGTCAATATCTTCCATACACCTCCTATCACAACAGTCACACGCAGAGGCAAGAGACACACCTTTACTTTGAACTTGAACGTCCACAGGCAGACAATCCAACCAAATTTTCCACAAACATATAGAAATTCGCTTAGGAAGAAGCTGGTGCCAAAACCAATCATGCCAAGGTAATTCCTGTCCTCTCTTTCTCACCACCTCCCAAGCTGTACGAGTAGAAAACCTGCCATCAGTAGAAGGCTTCCACACAAACAAATCCGGACCATGAGTAACATTAATAGGCATCTGAATAATTTCCTCGACAACCTCCTCACTAACCAGCTCCCTAAGTAAGTCCTCATCCCAAAAATTGTTGGACCAACAATCTTGAAGACGCAGCCTGTTATTAGTAATCTCTTCCACCCGTATGGAAAGGGGACCTGAAGCCAACCATCTATCAAACCAAAAAGAAGTATTACCACCACACACAAGGACCTTCACATTGTCCATAACTTCCGGAAGCATCTTAACAATCGATCTCCAGAATCTAGAATCAGTTGGCTTCACCTTGTAAGTAGAAAAATGGCTATGAAGAATATATTAGGCACGAAAAAAATCAGACCAAACATTGTTAGAAGACAAAATACGGAAAGCAAACTTCATATGGAGAGATTTTTGAACCTCTTTAAGATCTTTCATGCCCAAACCACATTCTCTGGTAGGCAAACAAATATGCCTCCACGACCTCCAATGATATTTCCTTTTACCATCATTCTCACCCCAAAAAAAATTAGCTAACAAAGAATGAATACGAGACAAAGATATGGAAGGCACACACATAACAGATAATAAGTGGATAGGCATACTATTTAAAACATGCTTAATTAAAATCAATCTCCCACCCGAGGATAACAATTTAAACTTCCAACCGGCAACTTTTTTCCTGATTTTATCAATTAACGGCTGAAAAACCCGGGTTGTCAATCTACCAGAAACCAACGGCACACCCAAATAAATAGTAGGAAACTTACCTTCCTTAAATCCCGTAAGACTCAACAAGCTCCTCTTACGTAAAGTAGAAATATGCTTAGAAAGAAAAAGAGCAGATTTATCCTTGTTGATTTTTTGACCGGACCACCTCTCATAAGTATCAAGAGTATGCAGCAAATTTTTAATAGACCTCTTACCCCCATTAGTAAAAATAAGGATATCATCAGCATAAAGTAAATGAGAAACCAAAGGGGCACCAATTGGGTGGCTAAATTTGCCAACCCGACCATCCTGAAAATTACTCCTGAGCAACCGAGACAAAACTTCTTCCATGAGGATGAAAAGGTAGGGAGAAAGAGGATCCCCTTGACGAAGACCCCTGGCAGACTGGAAAAAACCTTTTAAGGTACCATTCATCATGACAGAAAACCATTGAGACTGCACACAGTTAGCAATTATCTGACAAACAGTATCAAAAAAACCAAAAGCACGGATCACATGCAATAAAAAATCCCAATTCACCCTATCATAAGCCTTAGCCATATCAAGTTTAATCAAAACATTACCACCAACAGATTTTTTATGAAGCGACTGAACCATCTCCTGAGCAAGGGTAATATTTTCAAAAATACTACGCCCAGGAATAAACGCACCTTGTTCATAAGAGACCAAAACATCAAGAACAGAATTAAGACGATTCACAAAAATCTTTGAAAAAATTTTATAAGCCACAGAGCACAAACTAATAGGACGGAATTTATCAAAACCAGAAGGCTCAGGCACTTTTGGGATAAGAACAATAAAAGAGGAAGAAGAAAACGTGGATAGGGGAACACCCCTTAAGAAATCTCCAGCAGCTGCTACCACATCCTCTTTGATAATATCCCAGCAAGACATATAAAAGCCCGAACCAAAACCATCAAGCCCCGGGCTACTATTCTTAGGAATAGAAAAAACAGCTTGTTTCACTTCCAATTCAGAAGGAACCGCGCATAACCAAAGATTTTCTTCATCTGAAATTTTCTTCTCAATAAGCCTCGACAAGTCGCAGTGTTCCACCGTAGAGACATCAGAAAGGAAGTTACGGAAATAATCCACGGCCTCCTCATGAACCTCTTCAGCAGTACACAAAACTCTCCCATCGGCAAGGACCATTTTACTAATATGCCCCTTGTTACGCCTATGGTTAATAACTGAATGAAAAAACTTCGAATTTTGATCTCCCTCAGTCAACCATTTCTTTTTAGCAATTTGGCCAAGACGAGAAGCTTCCCTTTTCTCCCATATTTCAATCTCGGTCTAAGTAGCCACAAAATCATCCTCAATCTCCTCAGAAAAACCAGATTGAAGTTGGCTATCTAAAAAATCTAACCTCTCTTCCAGCACACGAATATTCACATCCACCCTACCAAAAACATTTTTATTCCAGGCACGAAGCGCTATCTTTGTTCTTTTCAGACGAATAGAGAGCTTAAGAAGACCAGACGCCGTATCCTGCTGGTTCCAAGCTTCCTTCACACACATAAGAAAACCATCATGTGAGCACCACATATTCAAAAAACGAAAAGGAGAGGGGCCATAGGACAAAGCTGGATGATCCGAGTATACAACCATCGGGCAATGATCAGAAGATTTACGGCTCAAATAATTGAAATGAACAGAAGGAAAGAGACTGGCAAAAAAATTATTCATGAGCACTCTGTCTAATTTTGCCCAACTTCTGGACACTCCCCCATGTCCATTACACCACGACATGCGCTGGCCAGAACTAGAAACCTCTAACAGACCACAACGATCAATACAATCGTTGAATTCTAACATCAAGATAAAAGGCAGGCCGAGAATTCCCACCAACTCTTTCCGAGTCCCTGCGAATAACATTAAAATCACCCAAAACTAACCAAGGCTGATCCAAATCGGTCCACTCCTCTAAATCATGCCAAAGTTCTCTTCTATCAACATATGAACACTTAGCATAGACAAAAGTAACAAAAACACGGTGAGCATCCCACTTGAACCAACCAGACACGGATTGGGTCGTACAAAGCACAATCTCAAAAATGTTAGGAATATTCCAGAACACCCACAACTTACCACCCTGATTAGCATTAGAAGCATAATAATTAAAATCCAAAAAACACCCAAGAGAAGCCATACGAGAATCATCAACAAAAGGTTCCGAGATAGCAAATAAAGAAACCTTGAATTTAAAAAGCAGCTTCTTCAAAATACCTCTAGAACTGCCCATCCCTCTAATATTCCAGAAAAAAATGTTATTAGTCATAAATTCAATTTTTGGGAGCGGGTATGAACCCGTTGTGATTTTCTCAACGCCTTATCCTCCTTCATATTTAATTTCTCATTAGCCGTAATATGATCCACATCCGAGTCATAACATTTTTCTTTTCCCATCACAGCAGGTAGAGCACCCTCTTCATTTTCAGAGTCATAAAACCGCGCCCTCTCCCCATGGAAAATCAGCTTACGCGAACTCGGCAAGTCTTCCTGCACCTTTTCACCATCAGCCTGCACCTGCGGAACGCTGCCACACCAAACTTCCTCACAATCATCTTCACTATCTTGGACGCTAATATCCTTCAATTGCTGGCCAGCATCCATATGAGTAACAGCAGTAGCATGCTCGCGTAACTTCCCAGCCGCAAAGTCCTCCAACGAAAGATTAATACCAGGATCCTGCTTGGCGACGCACACGGCCAGATTAATACCGGGTTCCTGCTGGGCAACGCACACGGCAAGATGGTTTTCCATCAAATCCGATGGCTGGATATTCTCTTCAGAGCAAAGAGGAGATGATGCCCCCAACCCACTAACACACGCCCCTTCTTTGTTGCCCGTCACAAGAGACTTGATAACCTTAACAGAAAACTCTGCACCCTCCTCTGTTTTTTCCCCTGCATTACTTGATTCTGGTTTATCCGGTTTTAGCTCAAGATTAATTTTCGCATGGTCATCTTCTTTGGTTATCACCACGGCAGAGTTCTTCCGACCCACTTCCATCCATATCTTTCCATCATCCTTGTTCCCTTCCCCGTTTCTAGACTGTTTCCCGACATGCACACGGCTTGCACGCTGTCCCATTCTACAAGCCACCTCCGTATGGCCTTGCCTATAACATTTATTGCAATACAACCCTGGTTTCTCATAGACCACCGACTGCCAAATCTGATGCGAACCAAACATCACAGGAAATCCTTTAATCTGCTCGTCTCTGAGATCAACCGCAACACACAACCGTGCCCCTGTGGCTCGGGTTCTATAAACCGTAGCATTGTCTGTTCCCAAAAACTTCCCAAAACGTGTGGCAAAGCTTTGAAGACAATCCAACCTATACAAATGCAAAGGTAAACCAGGCAAAAAAATCCATTGAGGAGCAATGGATGGTTCTCTTTTCAGATCGAAACCCACGGACCAATTGAACAAACGGAACGGAACGCCTGCCACCACCCTGCCTTCACGTGCCCATGCATGTAAGTAGTCTTTTTCATTTGCAAGGTGTAAAAGAACATGGAAATCATCCATAAAACTGATCATCGGCACCTCACTAAAACCCCCAAGTTTTGATAATATTCTTCCGTAAAACATCAATGGAAGGTCTGGAGGATAAAAACTTAAGGACCAAAGCAAATTTTAAATCTTCGGCTGCCTTTTCCATCTCAAGATCCGAGAAGATGAAACCAAGCTCACCATTAATTACCTCAGGACGCCGGACTGAAAGTTTGAATTTTGGAGGAGGGATAGGCCGCTGCAACGCCTCCGCAAACGTACGCCTCTCGCCGTTCTCGTTACCGGCTGAAAACTCCAACCCCACCAGAGGGGGCCCTATCGGAATCTTGTCCACCCCGCCGGTCCCAGAGGCCACCGGAGGGCCGTTCATCGCTGCCCACGAAGACTAGCGCCGTGCAATAAACCCTAGCAGAGCATGCAGCGGACGTTCACGTAAGGAAACTTTTTATCGCTAAGAATGGAGCATAGTGAATCAGTGATATAGCATATTGTTCTGCCAACGTTCATTGGTTCTTCTTCATTTGTTTTGTTGGAGTAGTGCACATAACCGTCATTATACCTTCTTAAATTACTATCCCGCCTTAACTCCTGTTGGTCTTTCTTCGCCTTTTGACCTCCATCTTGGTATTTCCTCAGTCCTCCTTTCAGTTCCCGTTCATTCCTTCTTTCTGGTTAGGTGGTGAAGACGATTAGAGTGTCTTCAGCATTACAAAATCATCAGTCCTGTCCATGAAATTTTGTAAAGTGGAAGGGGTTTTCCTGATCAGCTCAGTCATAAAAGGGCTCTTTGGCCAAATAGCTCCCACCAATGCTGCTAGCATGATTTTCTCGTCATGATCATTAGCTATCATCTTCTCTTTATTGAAGCGTGTCAAATAAGCTTTCAAACTTTCATCCTCTCGCTGTTTGACTGTTAATAAGTATGCGGCGGGCCTCTTGTGCCTTCTACTTACCATGAACTCGGTCAAGAACTACTGGCCCAGTTCTTCAAAACTTTCTATGGAATATGGTTGTAGTACACCAAACCATCCTCTTGCCGATCCCTTTAGAGTCAAAGGGAAAGCTTTGGACACAATTTCTCCCAGGAATCCGTGAAGCGTCATATGGGGATTGAAAGTCTCAAGGTGCTCCACGGGATCTTTTGAGCCATCATATAGGTCTATTGACGGGACTTTAAACTTTGCTGGTAGAAGCATTGTCATAATTTCCACAAACAATGGTAGATTTGTGCTAGACAACAACTAATCGATCGAAGAGGATGTTCCTATCTTCTTGGCCATTACCTCATATTTATCCATCAAGCTACGTATGTCATGGTGTAGCTTTTTTGCTTCCTCGTCCTCCCGATGGCCTTTACCAGTGCCCACACTTTTTGCCTCCATTTCTACCCTGTCAGCCTGACTAGGTGTCGCATCCTCTCTTGACTTGAGAGTCTCATTTTCCTTTCGCAATGAGTCAACATATGTGGTAAGTTTCTTTATTATCTCCTCCATTTTCGCAAGTCTCTCCTCCATGTTTTGTGAAGTTTCTCCCTGATCTCTAGTTGCTTGAGACTGAGTGGTGGCTGACATGTGAAAAGCATGTTAAGTGTGAGACTTAGGCAATCCCACAGACGGCGCCAACTGTTATGGACGTGTTTGACCGCCACTACATCATGACCACCTGCAACCAAAGAGTAAAGGGCTTGGGGGTTCGAGGGAACGCTTCTAATGCCTAAGTCAGTGACTGAAGATAATTTAAATAAAACCAATGAGTTCCATCCCTTTACATACCTGAGTTCTTCCCTTATATAGAGCTCCATGAGTTATCTTTGTTCTCTTATCTGATACTGGTTATCCTTTATTCGAATTCAAACTTGGAGATGAGGGTTCATCTCTTAGTAAATTTGAATGATAGTCGTTTCTATCCTTTGCCACCATTGGATAGTTATCTAGTCGGTATTGGCTATGAGCTAGATTCTCTTGGCATTGAACTGGGCTTCCCAGTAATTACGCCGGCTTTGGTCATAAGTAAGGGTCCAAGCCCACCTCGGGGGCTAACCGATCAGGATGTCCTCTCCAATATTAAAAGAAAGATCCTAAATCTCATGAAAACATTTATGATAACTAATAATTTCATAGATTTTATGTTCACAAAAATCCAACAATCCTAAAATAACAATATAAATTATCATTGCACAAAATACACAAAAACAAAATACATCTGTCTCTCCTACAACTCTTCCCTCATGTTGATGGTTAAATATTTATACATTTCAAGGGAAAGAAAATAAATCGTATGCATGATGAGAGTATACTTGCACCTCCATCAATCCCATCCACCATTCAAAACTTAGCATGATATCATTGCATTGAAACTGTTTATAGCTAAAAGTAGATGGTCATTCCTAGTTCCATCCAGGCTGAAGGTTCTGTAGACAGCTTCAAATGCCACCTATCTGCTAGTAGAACACTATAGCTGATGTTATTTGTAAACTTTAGGCTAGCTGAAAGGCACTCGACAATATAGATTATTTTCCTAATTTTTGTTCCAAAAGAAATAAGAGAATTGTGCTTTAACTGAGATACACTACTAGAGAATGGATTTTTTGGGATGAAAGTTTTGGTCCCAAAAAATGCCATTTTCATCCCAAAATATTTTTAGAGATGAAAACTTTCATCCCTAATTCGTCTAAAAAAGTTTGTCTCGAAAGGTTTTTAAAGACAAATATTTTTTTGACCAAAAAAAAAAAAACTTTTACAGACGAATCTGGTTGACCCATTCGAACCCATTCAAATGAAAAATTCCTTTTGGGGATGAAAATGTTTCATCCTAAACACTGCTCAAACAAAATAAATATTGTTCGAATTGTCGGGTAGTTGTTCGGATGTTATGGAAATTGAATTCAAATGACTCAAATTTATTTGATCTTGTTCGAATGAAGCTAGTGTTCAAAGCTTTTATTGGTGTTTGAACACATCGATTAGTGTTTGAACAAAAAGAATCCGATCGAACATCCTTGAAACACGTATGAATTAAAAAAAAATTGAACGATTAGTCTGATAATCATTGTTCTAACAGTTTATTGTTCATTTGAATGAGGATAAATTGGTTCGAACATAATATTATGTATTCAAATGATCAAGCATGCAGAGTGTTCGAACCTATTATTAATATATTCAAACCAGAGTGATGATTGTCAATTTCATTTGAATGGCTTTTGGTTGCTCATTCGAATGGTGCCAAAAATGTATTCGAATGATAATAATTTGTAATTTACCATCCGAACTGAATATATTATGTTTGAACAATAATCGTGATAGAGTAAACTGTAAGTTTAAAAATTGAAAAATACATTTAAATATTAAAATTAAGGCTTCACAATTGTTCAAATGTTGCATTAAGTCAAAATACGTCAAAAGACATAAAGTAAGAGAAAACAAGTTCTAAGTTGGTGATGTCATAAAGTTCTAGTACATCATTAACTTCATCTGTTTGAATATTTTTTCTGATTGAATTTCTAGCTTCTTATGCATATTTTGTTCTAATCATGCCTCCATATCAACTGTCTGATGTACTTGAGCCTCCAATTCTCATTGCTTGGACCTCAATTGTTTGATCTCGAGCCTTGCTTTCTCTAATTCCTAAGATTTGTTATTCAATTTGACTTGAGAAGATGATGATGTTGAGGAATGTATCACGTAATGTCCTCAACCCCTCAAATATCCAGAACGGGGTCCAAGAACTTAAGAAAGGATCTCAATATCGTTAACAGAGGATTCAACAGATGTAGCAGCAGCATTTTCCTTAAGTAAACCCATCTTCTCCTACAAAAAAGGAAAAAAGAAAAGAGAAGTCATTAGATATAGTATAAATAACAAAAATATTATTAGGAAATACAAATAAAAAATTAAACTTACATATTTATTTATTTTTGCTTGGGGACTTGTCCAAATACCGTCGCGATTTTTCTGCGATTTGGCATACAATTGGGTCAGATTATAGTAAGTAGGACTATCTTATTCCTGCAAAAGGAAAATCTATATTAGAACTTCAATCACAAATGTTGATATGTTAATACTTAATGCAACTAACATATAGCATAAAGAAAATAGTAGTGAAATTACTTGATATGCGGGATCTTCAACATATCACAAACTTCTCCCATTCGTTTGGTGACATGTTTTGGAATGAGTTTTGGCGGGCCTCTATTGCACTATTGAACTTTTGATAGTATGCATGACATCTACCTTTATACCTCTAGAATGCATTGTTCATCAGTTCATCAACCGTTACTCAATCCTCTCGCCGGTCAAAATAAAGCACTAACTCAACCTTGAAATAATTATAAACTATTAGTCCAAAAACAAACTAATTATATATTACGTAATAAATTAATAAAATTGTTATCTAACTAAATTATTATCAAGCAATGAGTTTTGATGTGCTCTTTCACATCTTGGGGAACCTTAGGCCAGAGCCATCAGTGTGATTATCAGAAATATCAATTTTAACTTTTTCCACTTTTTGCACTTTTTCTATGTAGATACCTCTAGTAACACCTTGAACTCGATGATGGCTTACAACAACTATACAGTAATTAGAGCATATAATATTAAAAATTATTTTATTTTTAAATCACAACTACTTAAATCATCAAATAAACTCAAGTTTCTATGTAACATACATTGTTCTTAGTCTGTTGATGTTGGCCCACCATTCGTGGAAGGCGAATCAATTGGGGAGTTGGTAATGGATGAAAATGGAAAATGAGTTGTTTTGCATTTGGGAAGGCATACCCTGTTTAAAACTGTAATAAAATATTATCCAAAAAATATTCTTATTTTTACAACAACTATACTTATACATAAATAACTATCATTTACTATCAATTTTACTCGACCAGTCACCCTCATCCTCAATAGAAACTTTTGTTGACTCATGTGCTTTTGACAAGCTGCCCTCAATTACTTATGGTTCAATATCTTCTCTATAGAATGTAACCAGGTCATATTGGTTGAGAAGAACAAACAAATTGATGTCTGATTCAATTTCATGATATGCTTATTCATTTGTTGGACCATCACATTCTTCCTAGAATATAATCATATACATTTCTTGGTGCAAATTTCTATACGACTCATCATGGGTTTCTGTACCGCGGATTATCTAAGTAAAAAAATTGATTTGCTTGGTAAGCAAGAATGAAAGGATCATCCTCATACCATGAGCAAGATATATTAACACTCACATAATATTTCATTGTTACGCACAACCACCTAAGATTTGAGACATCCCACCAACTACACTAAAACAACCGGGCCATATGTTTCCCCTGAGTACTTTAACCCAATGATATCTTGGAGAGGATCACTGCTATAACGCCCCAATGGAAGGCCCAAACCACATGACCTATTATCTAAAAGGACTAGTCAATGATACAATTGGAGCCCCATTGAAACTTTATAAAGAGCAATAACTTCTCCTCCCAATCAATGTGGGATCTCATACACTACATACCCTTATCCTTATCATATGGGTATCACAATCTACCCCCTTAAATTCCCGACGTCTTCGTCGGGCCAGTCCGTTGTAGGTGACACGGCTCAAGTCCTACATTTCTTGTTGGGATAACTTGTCTCTGATACCTTTTGTAGCGCCCCAATGGAAGGCACAAACCACATGGCCTATACTACGAAAGGACTAATAAATGATACAATTGGAGCTCCATTGGAACCTTATAAAGAGTAAGAACTTCTTTTTCCAAAGCAATGTAGAATCTCATATACCACCTACTCTTATCCTTATCAGATGGGGTATCACAACGGCGCCCATCATGGTTTGATTGCAAGAGATTGAGGGACGCATTATTGTGATGTAGGAGGATCTGGATAATCATGCACAATAGTTTTATTTTTTATCGAACATGCTGTTTTGTATCAAACATTGTCACTTTAATTACTATATCGTTTTTATTTTTAATATATAGCTAGCTTGTTTCTAATCAAAAGTAACGTTTTTTATTTTACTTACCATTTGGCAATATAATAAATGACATTCCATTGAAGGAAATTTTTTTTAGGTTGCAAATTCTTGTTTACCATAATAAGCTGTAAATTAATTATATAAAATTTCTAGGAGGGCATATATGATACAATTTAATTTACCATAAATAATAACTAATTTGTAGATTTTTCATCTTTTGAAAATGATAATTTATAGGCTCAAATAATTTTAGTTTTGAAATATTTGAATGTCTTTGATCAAACTTCCATAACTAAATTTATTTTCATTGTCTAAGTCACAGTTCGAACCAATCTTATGAGCATTCGAACGGGTTATAAATCTGTTTGAACATAAAATTACCATTCCAATGAGATAGCTAGCATTCCCACTAGATTGATTTATAACTTCCTACAAAAAAATCATTCAAATGATTGGATCTATATTTGAATAGAAAATTACATACCATTGAACGGTCTCAAACTCCGTTCAAATGAAAATCGTACGTTCGAACTATTTCTAACTTCCCCCGCCACAATTGTGTATAATTTCCTGCCACGACTATTATTTGAACAATTTTGTCAACATTCGAGTGTGAAATACATATTGGTTGAATGAGTTTGTAAATGTTCGAACTGCTTTCTTTTTTGAAACACTATATTTCGTCCTAGAAGCTCTACTTGAAACATATATTTTTCTGTTTGAATGTGCAAAAAACACCTTCTATGATTTGGAACGAAATTTAATTTTCATCTCAAATAACTACTTTTAGGGATGAAATTTAATTCATCCCTGAAATATTTCGTCCCTAAAAATCAAATTTCTTGTAGTGATAGTAAGTCCTACACTTTATTTAAGAAGCCACAAACATGCACTTCTGCAATGTTTTTTACCTAATAACAAACATCCATTTGCATTGCCAAATTACTAAGATGTGAAGCCCCTATAGTAGAGAGATACACACCTGTACCCCAAGAGAGAGTCCATCTGCATGTACAATCTAAAAGGCAAAGCTGGTGACTCAATGGATACTAACATAACTTCATGATCAACATCTTGATGAGAGCGAAAGTCGATCTCTTATGTTGTTTTTGATCCATTCTTGATACTGGAGGCTGCAGCTAGTGATCGGCAAAGCAATTACTTGAGAGGTAAGGTAAAGTGCATGAGAGAGAGGAAAGAACTAGAAAAGATCATTTTCATCCAAAGGGATCAACTACTTTAATTCAGACCGTGGAATGCACGAAGAAAGTTGGATAGTCTCCATAACATGTAAACTACCTGCATATGTCTACTACATTTTTAACAACGGAATGTTTTGACTGCAACACATGAATTCATTACGCAGATTGATAATATATAGGAATTATAATACAAAATTTTTGGACTTACATACTCTTGGTTTGAGTATTATTGCTGCTTGCATTCTTGCTGCCTGCTCTCAGTAAATCGTCAAATTATTAGCATGGTTACTGATATGGATAGAATTGTATTTCCTGTGTACATTTGCTATGTGTTCCTCTTCAATAATTGATGTGATGGTACGTGGAGAATCTAGGAATCACACAATGCAAGGAATTCTTTAACCATAGACTCGTTTGCTTGCTTGGAAAGCACATATAGTTTATTAATTGACATGATTGATAATTGATATGAGATTGTTGCATATGTTATTAAGTGAGGGTTTTGTGATATATCTGTTTAACTAATACTGATATTGTGAGAATATGGTGTGATGTCTAAACATGCACATGTGCATTTTATAATCTTTTATATTTTGAGTTTATCCTTCATTGCTTGTTGGTTGGGAAATGAAAAAAATTGGGTGTGGATAGCTTCTGATTGTTTCTAGAGCTTTACAATATAGTTTGAAATATGTGTTGGACCTTTACTTATGGGATGTATGGGGAATGATATGAGATGAAAATTTTGTAAATAGTAGTAAGATGATTTGTGTGTAGTGAGATCATTTGAGTTAAGTATTTTTGAGATTTTGGGAAAAGAGACAGAAAAAATTGAATAAAAAATATTATATATGATATACTTTTCTAATACTATTTTTGTTTTGGAATTTAAAATATTGAATTGTTTTTTTTTTTAATTTGATAAAGTTGTAATGACTACTTTGAAAATTTGTAATAATTAGTTTAAAAGTGTTTATGTTTAAATGATGCTTGGGAAATAAATAAGATGAGATAAGATGAGATGAAAATAATTTCTAAAACCCTACTTATAAGTAGGGTTTAGTGGCCTAAACCCTACTTATAATGCCTTTGTTACATCTTTTTCTTTTGCTACCAGGGATGCATCCCTTTCATTTGATGATTTTCAAGCTGAGTTGCTGTCATACAAGATTCTCATTGAAAATCAACACAAGACCACTACACTAGATGCTGGAAACTTTACTCTCTATGCTCCCAAGTAAGGATCCTCTCAATCATATGGCAATAAATGGAATACTGGTTGACAGTAGAAATATAAAACATTTCCTACTCCACGATTGGTAGTCCCAACTCCAAGTCCTCCTTACACATAGGTCATCCTTCTCAGCAACAATCCTTTTGTTTATTCTATTTGTGGTTTTGGGTGAACTGAATGTGGCCGTGTGCGGCTGTGCCTGTATAAGCTTTTTTTTTTTTTTGATATAAACATTACTACCTTCATTAACAACAAGAGTCAGTCGTTACAAAGTTTTTCTACAAGAATATCACTAGCTATTTCCACAGGACTATCCTCAATCCAAACCTTTTCATCTCCAACAGTAAGAGCTAATCTTGCTAGTTTGTGTGCAGTGTTGTTAGCCTCTCTATACACAAACCGAACATCCCAACTCAATCTCCCATTCATAATTCTCCTCACATCATCAATGATACAACCATATTCAGCCCCTATTTCTTCCCCACTCTTAGTAGCATTCACTATTATTAAAGAGTCCCATTCCAACACTACATATGAAAATCCCATTTAACTACAAAAGGTTACTGCCTTCCTTAATCCCAGAGCTTCAGCTACATACGGGGTTGCTGTTATGAGCAAATCTTGAGCAGAGGCAAGCAAGAATCTCCCCATTTGAGTCCCTGACAACCACTCCAATTCCCACGCATTTGTTCTTTGCATCCACGGCAGCATCCTAGTTTGCTTTTATCACTGATCCACCTGGTTTTTCCCATTTAGTCACACTCCTATCAGCATTGCTTCTCACCTGGTTTGTCTGTAGTTGGTCCTGGGCCATCTTGTATTTAGCTAGTCCCTGCATTGCAGCACAAATAATAACTTTCGGGTGATCAAATTTTTTTTCAAACAGCAGTGAGTTTCTTCTCATCCAAATCTTCCTCATGATACAAGCTACCATTTCCACTTCATCTATTTTAAGAGTAGCATTAAGCTTTCCCCACAGTTCTTCAAAGCCAAAATCTGAAACACCCCATTTATGCACTGGACTATTACCTTCAGACCACACATCTGAGGCAGTTGGGCAGCTCCACACCGCATGCATTATTGATTCAGGTTCCCTCTCACATATTGGACATTTATCAGACTCAGTGATCTGTTTTTTGTACAGATTTTGTTTTGTAGGCAACAAGTTATGAGCTACCCTCCACAAGAAATGCTTCACCACATTTGGGACATTTAAACCCCATATCATCTTCCATCCATTCCCAGCTTTGTTTCCCCTTGAGGTTTCCCCTTTCCTCTTTCTCATATCTTCATGTTCTAGATGATAAGCACTCTTAACAGAGAACTTTCCATCTTTTGAGCATCCCCACACCAATCTATCTATTGATCCCCATTTACTCAAAGGAATACCACATATGATTTCAGCTTCCTCCCCATTAAAAGTATTAAAGATAAGGTCATTTTTCCACACGCCTTCTTCAGTATCAATAAGCTGCTGCACTTTAGCATCAGTAGGCAGATTTTTAATGGTTGATTGTACACGATGGGAAGTTTGAGTTGGTAGCCATTTATCCCTCCAAACACTTATGTTACTACCATCTCCCACTCTCCACAAAAGCCCCTTTTTCAGTAACCTCATTGAAGACCACAAGCTTCTCCATATAAAAGATGACCCATACCCTAGATTAGCATCAACCATTCCCACCTTCTTAAAATACTTCTCTTTCATAATCTTTGCCACTAGGGAATCAGGTTGTTTTAACAATCTCCAGCATTGCTTTGCAAGCATTGCCTTGTTAAAGCACTCAAAATCTCGGAAGCCCAAACCTCCATTACTTTTTTATTCTCCCATGTTAAACCAACTCCTCCATTGAATCTTTTTTTCATTTTGTTTATGGCCCCACCAGAATCTTGTCAATAGGGATGCTAGTTCCTTGCACAATTTTTGTGGAAGTCTGAAAACACTCATAGAAAATGTAGGGATAGCTTGCACCACTACTTTTAATAAAACCTCTTTTCCTGCCTGTGAAAGGAAGGAGTTCCTCTAGCTACTCAATTTTGTCCACACCCTTTCCTTCAAACTCCTAAAGGTATTGTATCTTGATCTACCCACCATGGTCGGGAGACCAAGATATCTTTCATAACTACCACATATAGAAACCCCAGTTGCCCTCTGAATAATTGCTTTAGAAGCACCGGGAGTATTTGAACTAAAAAACATGGAAGTTTTCTACATATTAAGGCTTTGACCCGAGGCTTGTTCATACTTTTTCAAAAGGTTTTTAATTCTCATCCACTTTTCTACCTTTGCTCTTCCAAAAAGTACACAGTCGTCAGCAAAAAGTAGGTGGCTGATTCTACTTCCCCCTCTTGACACATTCACTCCTCTTATTTCCCCTCTAGCATCAGCTGCGTTAACCATCGAACTTAACCCTTCAGCACAAAGGATAAATAAGTAGGGGGAGATGGGATCCCCTTGTCTTATTCCCCTCTTGGGCTTCAACATTTTCCCAGGCTCCCCATTGATCAGGATTGAGTAAGTCACTAAAGTAGTGCACCTCATAATCAGAGATACCCATCTATCCCCAAATCCCAATTTTCTCGTAATTTCCTCCAAATATCTCCACTCTATCCTATCATATACTTTTGACATATCTAGCTTGAGAGCCATGCTACCAATTCTACCTTTTTGTCTTGTTTTCATCGTATGCAAGGATTCATAAGCTATCATCACATTGTCCGTTATAAGCCTTCCCGGTATAAATGCACTTTGGTTGCGGGAAATGATGGCAGGCAGTACCTTTTTCAGCCTATTAGCAAGAATCTTAGATGCATGATTGTATAACACATTACATAAGCTAATAGGACGGTATTCACTTGGAGCAGAGGGGCTTTTGACTTTTGGGATCAAAGCTAAAAAAGTATTATTCACACCTTCATTCAATGCTCCCTCCCCATTTAGAAAATTCAACACAGCTCTACTTACCTCCTCCCCCACTGTGCTCCAATAGGATTGATAAAAACAAGCGCCATAACCGTCAGGACCAGGGGATTTCAGAGATCCCATTTGTTTCAGTGCTTCCTCCACCTCAATCTTTGTAAATTCCTTCTGTAGCTCTGTATTCATCACCTCAGTCACTCTCGGTTCTATCTCCTTCAGACATTCCTCAATTGCTTCTGGAGTTGGTTGTGTGGAATAGAAAATTGACTTGAAGTAGTCGTAAAAAACCTCTTCAATCCCTTCTTTATCTGTCACCATACTCCCTTCAACATTTCTAACCTCCCTTATCTGGTTCTTTTTTCTCCTTTGAGTAGCACATGAGTGGAAAAATTTTGTATTTTTGTCACCCAATTGATACCAAGTTTTCTTAGCTCTCTGTCGCCATTTAAGATCTTCCTGCTCCAACAAAGCCCCCATCTCTTCTTGTAGCATTCTAATTAGTTCAGCATTATGTGGCCCTTCAATTTCTTGTTCCCTTTTCAACCTTTCAGATTTCTGCTTCAGCAACACAACCGCCTCTTTATCTTTTGATTTACCCCACCTGATTAATTCTCCTTTACACCCATTCAACTTTCTTTGGATATTCCTAACTGGATTTGGATCTAAATCAGTCCTCCTCCACGCCATTTCTACCACACAAGCTCCCTCCTCATCCCTTATCCACTTTGCTTCAAATCTAAACACCCTTCGTTTCTTCTTATTCACAAAATATTGTTGTCTCAAATCAAGCATTAAAGCCATATGGTCTGATTGAGCTACAGTCAATGTTTCCACCACTCTATCACAAAAAGTTTTAGACCATTTTATATTAGCAACAGCCCTGTCAAGTCTCTCCTTAGTAAAGGTGCTATCCATATGCTTGTTACTCCACGTGTATTTGTTTCCCTTCCACCCTAAGTCAAAAAGACTATTATCTTCCAAGGCTTTCTTAAACTCAACCATCTGAGCCTCTGGCCTAGGTCTACCACCCATTTTTTCAGTTTGACACAAAACCTCATTAAAATCTCCTATTACACACCAAGGCATATCACTAGCAGAATTTAATAAAGACAATAAATCCCAAGTGTTTTTCCTTTTACTCACCTCTGGATGCCCGTAGAATCTAGTGAGCAGCCACGACATCTTCTTCTCTTCACTCCTGACCATAGCATTAATATGGTGTTGAGAGTAGTTGAGTATCTCCACCTCCTTTTCCCTGCACCACAGCAATGCCAAGCCCCCTTTTCTCCCCATCGACTCCACAACAAAACATCCTTCCCATCCCAATCTCCTCTTAATTCCCTCAACCTTACAAGCTGCTAGTTTAGTCTCCATCAAGAAGACTACATTGGGTGTCTTGTCCTTCACCAACAGGAGAAGGTTCTAAACTGTCCGGGGGTTCCCAAGCCCCCGGCAGTTCCAACTGAGTATTTTCAATTGTTGTTGGTGGGGCTGACTCGCAGCCTCCACCAAAATCATATCATGTTTTGAAGCCCCATCCACCATGTGCACTTTTCTTTTTTTAGTACCCCTTTACTGCCATCTTCAGGTTTCTCACTTCTCAGCTTATGTTTTCCCCCCAAAGCTGACTCTCCTACATCCTTCTTAACCGCCACTCTAGCCCTTCGTTTCCACCTCCTTCTCTCCTCTCCCCCATAGTTTTCAGACATCTCTCTATCATGGTCTAGTTGTTGGAGTCTGGTCACTACCCCACATTCCTCCACCGTCTTCCTGCTTCTGTCTGCCCCTTCATTCCTCTCCCTTGTCCCAGAATTTTTATCAAACACTTGCTGTGCACCATCACCCTTCACAACCTGTGACTCATTCCCCCAGTCCCCCGACTCCTTTTCTCCCACAGTATCAAAAGCATGATTAAAGTCACCCTCACTCTCACCCATATTCTCACTAACGTTGTTGCTCGAAGACACCGAAGACTTTCCCCCTCCCGAATAGTTAGCTCGGAGCCATACTCCATATTGAGATTTATCTCTGCTGCCTTCCGTCTCCAGAAAACCCTCTCCACCATGATAGATTTTGCCACATTTAAAGCACACTTTTGGGAGTTTCTCATAGCTCAACGAAATCCACAATTTGTTGCCCATCACGTTAGCTGTTCGGCCCCTTGAAATCTTCTTTCTCAGATCTATCTCTATTTTAACCCTCAGATAACTTCCCCATCTTATCCCATCTTCCCTTATGTCAACTCCTTTTACACTTCCAACCGTAGCTCCAATCTGCATCCCCACTTCTCTAGACATACAAGCCAGAGGTATATTTTTTAGGTGTACCCAAAACTCCTCATAATCGAAGTTCATTTTCTGTGGAGGGGTTAAACCATCAAACGACTTCAATACAAACTGTAACAGCCCGCTAGAAATTCATTAGTGGAATTTTTGTTGACTTTAGGAATCTCGTGAAAATCCCATAAGTTTTTACGAATCGACCAATCGCACAGATTTTAGTCTGTCAACATAGTCAGTGTTATCACTCACTATGGTGCTAGAAATATGAGTTTAATTATTTGAGGTAGTTAGAAGTGTCAGAATGCATTATGGTCTACGCCATTAGACTCAGTGGATTATTTAGGATTTTATGGCACAATAGCTTATTTTCATAATTCCGGACGAACCGTCTGTTGAAAATTGTGAAATTATTTTTAGGGGCACTTCGGGGTTGAATTTCGTTAAACGATTTTCACTATAGGTTAATATGAATATTTAGAATTTTTTAGTACTAAGTTTATTATGAATTTTTTTGAGTGAATAGTAACCTCGATAAGCACACCTAGTGCAGTATTTTAAAAATCACAATGTGAAATGTCCAAATTAGGTTGGAGGAGTTTTATTTGGACACTTAGCAAGATCTTAGCCACACATAGTGAATAATATTAGAGATTTAGTACAAAGAGGAACCATTAGATGGATTTGTGAAGGAAGTCAAGGTGTGACATCATGTCACCTAAGTAAAACTTTGTTTTATCTGATCAACCAAATTGTGCCAAAACAAAGAGGGTTTCAACCCTAGTAAAACCCTAAATGGTTGGAATCCAATTGAAACCCCAAAATCTTGGTTGAAACCAAAATCCTTAACGGTTTCCCCAAACCCTAAAGTTGGTCTCCAAACCCTTTTTAACCCGATTTCTAACATTGTGTTTAATCACTTGATTAAACCACTTTTACATGCTATTAATTAATCAAATCCTTGTTATGACATCATTATCCAACCTTTTAAACCTTGGAAATTTGATTGGACCAAGAAAAATTGGTTTTGGGCTTGATAGCATCTCAAACCCTAACCAAACTCCCTTTAAACCCCAAATTGAAGCCCACTTGGTGGGGCCCGCCAAGGCCCACGAAATTGGCCACCTTGGCAAAGCTTCTTGGAGAAGTTTCCTCCCCCACATGGCAGACCATCCACTGCCATTGGCTGCACCCAATAGTGCCTTGATGTGAAGGAGAAATCCACTCTATCAACCTCCATCTTTCACAGCTGCTGCAGGCAGTCTTTGCCCCTCACTATTCTCCACTTTATGTCACATAGCCACCTCCAATCAAGGGTCATTCCAGCCCACAACTTCCCCCTCCAGAAGTCTAAAGTCGTGCAAGACACACTTCTCTCCATTTTATCACTTATTTCCTCCGTTCTTAGAGAGTAACCCAAAAGAGCTCTCTCTAGCAGATTTCTGGGTCTTTTTGCGTGGCCATTTACGACCCTTTGTATGTATTTTCGTACGATGATTCCTTCACATAAGTTGTTCGACTTTGAGTCTAGTTTTCGTGGATATCTTATTAGTCTCATTCCATGCTCATTTGATTGGTCAAACGTATTTTTACCCATAGAAAGGTCATTCTGGCCGTGAAACTGGAAAGTATGATATTGTTTGGAATTTTTGACCAAGCTAATGGACTTATCTTGGTCCGAACATTTTATGGAGTGTTGTTAGCATGTGTTTATGAATGTTCATTGAGGTTTTGTAGCATGGATAAAGCTTTTGATGATAGATTTCCTTAGAGTTAGAAACTTGAAAACTGGAAGTTGAAAAACAATTTTTGTTTTGTGAAAGTTGGAATATTTCGGGGTTTGATCTTATTGCAAAGGCTATGATATTTTAATATGATGATCCTAAGCCTCTTATATATATGTTAGGATGTTATTTTGAAGATATTTAGTATTATTTTTAAAGGTATGATTTTTCTATGCAAGAGGATTTCGGTTAGGCCTAAGATTTGATGTTTTTGGATTAGATCCATGTTTTATTGAGGTTTGGCCATGTGATTTTACGTTTGATGGTTGGATCTTCTTTAGGACACATTTGTAAACCATGAGATGTTTTAGTTTGAAGATCACTTGTGTTTAAGCCATGGATCAAGAGATTGATCAAAGTTAGTGGAGAGAAAAGTTTCTGTTTTTGACTAAGTTTAAAACCAAAAATTCCAAGTGTTGTTTTGTGATTTTTGGTGGCTTTTGTTTGATGTTTTAAAGCATGGTTGATCTTAGGATGATGTTATGAATATGTTAGAAGTAAGATTTTATTTTTTGGAATTCTTAGAGATGTTTTTATTAAGGTCAAAACTTGTGATTTAAGAGTTTACTTTTTGTTAAAAAGTTTGGGTCTTTTTACAAAAAGTTTGGTGTTGATGATTAGCTTTTCTTAATGGATATTTTAAGAGTATTTTTTAAAACTTAGGATAGGAAGATCCTTGTTACAAAATTTTGGTTTAATCATGTGTTTTGAAGATGGAAGAAATTACAACCAAAATCAAGAGAAATGGTCTATGAATGTTTCGGCCATTGTGAGTTTTCCATAATTGTGATTGATTTTAAATTGTTCTGAGTTCTTATGTGAATCTAGGACAAAATTTACATGAGGAATGTAAATTTTGGTAATTTTTGGAGTTAGGATGTGAAATCCTTAAGTTATAGGTAAAATAGTCATTTTCCCACACATAGAAGGTAAAATGATAATTTTAATCTAAGTTGTCTCTTTTCATATTTATAATTGTTAGTAATTAAAGTTTTAACTTTTAGAATATCCTCTTACAGTTCCTCGTGTTTTGCGCTTATTCTCGTAGAACGTGACGATCGAGGTAAGTTAGCTTTTAACTTACTATCAGTTTAATGTGTATGAGTGACAAGTAAGGGAACTAAATTGTATGTATGCATGTTATCATATGTGTCATACCAAGTCATTACATATTTAACTGTTACACAGAATTTATTTTGTCATGAATTATTCATTTGTTACACAAGATATTATGTCACGTATTCCTATACATTGCAAGTATGTCATGTTAAGTTAATTATGCCATCTGTTACATGTATTTCATGTCACGTAATATTTACTGTCACATGTTACACCATGTTAATAAATGTTTGTTATATGGTATGCCATGTTACGAAATGGTAGTGGCGTCGAAGTGGAGGGGGCTGACGAAATGGCTCACGGTGGGGATGCTTCCCCTGTTTCGGCGTGCAAAAATAGGGCCCTCCATGTCCAAAGCTTATCGGCGGCTGGGTAAGGAGATGCCGGGCAGAGGAGTCGGCTATCACGGTGGTTTTCATGTTTGCTATGATTGTGGGCAGTTCCTACTACCCGTTGCTTCCAGTGGAGATTTGCAGTGGCGATGCAAAGGAGCTTGTTGCGAACGTACGAGGATGGAGGTTACGACTGTTCTTGTGCAGGGGTTTATGTTCGCGTGGCCTGGGCAGTGGCTACCCTTCCGTGGTGCATGGGGTGGTGGACGGTCAAGCGAGGGTGCAGAGATGACTCTGTGAAGCAACCGTGTGTGGCTGTGCTAGCAGGTGTTGGAGGCAGCGATGGGGAGTAGGCTGAAGAGGGCAGCAATGGTGTTTCGGCAGTTTCTCCGTGCATGAGATGATAAATGCATATATATATATATATATATAAAAGGGCGGTATGAAAACCCTAGAGAAGGGAAGGGGAAAACGTGCAGGTGGGATAAACGTAACAATATTAAAAACCAAAACAAACCTAGAGAGAACAGGAAGTGGAGATGTGCATGAAGAGGGAAACGACGTGCATGTCGTGGGTTTAGAAAGAAAATCTCATGAACTAAAGTGTTTTGGTCCATTTCAACAATTTGGGCCCATAAAAAAAGTACAAAAAAAATTCAGCTGGGCTTTTCATATACTTGACCCAAAAATATAGAAAAAAAAAAGTTTGGCGCTAGACCCATGTGTTACAACTTGGATGGCTGATGCTCTCTAGAGAAAGAATGAGGACGAATAGGTAGTAATGGCAATGATTTCATTTCCTACTCCCTTGTGGATTGAAGAGCTTAAAGGGAGCTATTCCTTATATCCAAAGTTCTCTGACTTGGTTACCAAGTTACAGAAAGGTGAAGAAGGGCCTAAATACTTTTCTATTCAGCAAGGGTTGGTGCTGAGTAAAGGGAAGTTGGTGGTTATTCCAACTTCTTCAATTCAGTCCAAAATTTTGTTGTATATTCACAATAACCCACAAGCAGGTCATGTGTGATATCACAAAACTTTGCAGAGGACAAGAAGAGATTTTTGGTGGGAGGGTATGAGGATGGATGTCAGGAAATTGGTGAAGGAGTGTGAGGTTTGTCAAGTGAGCAAGAGTGAAACTGTGCAATACCCTGGCCTTTTAAAACCATTGCTTGTACCTGAATCTCCATGGTTAGACATATCCATGGGTTTCATTGATGGCCAACCTCTTTCAAATGGCTTTTCTGTAGTGGACAGACTAACCAAGTTTGCCCATTTCTTTACGCTCACATCCTTACATAGCTCTTACGGTGGCTTAAGTATTTTTTGCTGGGGTTTTTAAATTGCATGGCCTGCCCAGATTTATTGTTTCTGATTGTGATGCAATTCTCACTAGTTCATTTTCGAAGCAGTTATTTCAACTACAAGGGGTATCTTTGGACTTTAGCTCTTCTTACCATCCTTAATCAAATGGTCAAACAGAAGCCTTAAATAAGTGCTTGGAATGTTACTTGAGGTGTTATTGCAGTCAGAAACCTAAGGAATGGGCTTCATGCTTACCTAGGGTTGAGTGGTGTTATAACACTACTATGCATTCTTCCATTAAAATAACTCCATTTGAAGCTCTTTATGGATATGGCCCTCCTAAGTTGCTGACTTATGTGCCAGGTACCTCGCTTAATGATGTTGTTGACAAACAATTGAAGTCAAGAGAAGAGTTGTTGAGTTTATTGAAGGATAACATGGCAAAAGTACAACATAGAATGAAATTTTATGCTGATAGGAATAGAACTGAAAGTTCCTTTCAAGTAGGTGATTGGTTCTTCTTGAGGCTCCAACCTTATAGGTAGAATACAGTAGCAATGAGACACAATATGAAGATAGCTTCATGGTTTTATTGCCCTTTTCAGATTGTGTAGAAGTTGGGGTTTGTGGCTTATAAACTTGATTTTCCCAGTTCATCTAAAATACACCCATATTTTCATGTTTCATGCTTGAAAAAGAAGATTGGTCAAAATATTGTTCCATTGCCAACATTAGCTCGTATTGATTCTAGTGGGCAGCTACAACCTAAACCTCTTTTTTTTTTATATAGAAGAGTCGGAAGCCACCTATCCAATAGTGACCCCGTCCCAATTTTATTAATAACCCTCACTTATGGCGGAGGAAAACCGTGGTAACAAAATCGACACTCGGGATTTACAAAAACCACAATTAAAACCATCCCGTGTATCCAACTAAACAACACCAAAACCAAACTAACCAGCCACCTAAAAGACATCAGACCTATACTAACAGAACCAAAAAAACCTGCTTATAAAAACAAAACCAGAGACACAAAACCGAACCTCGCCTCTACGTAGAGATCTAGCTCTTCCGCCTAATTGGCAAAACTGGCAAAACTTCCGCAACACTTAAACCCATCTAGCTCTTCCGCCTAATTGAAGGAAGACCCCATTTATCTACTCTGATCAAACCCCGCAGCAAAGGAGAGATCTCGCTCATACTCCTCCATTCCACTTCCCCTTCGCTTGCCCCTCTTCTAGCCAACCAATCCACAACCGCATTTCCTTCCCTATGAATGTGCATAAACCTTGTATCCATATTAGTGAGTAAAAATTGCAATTCCTCCCAAAAATCCTCCAAATACCAGCTGTCGCATCTTTTATTATCCAACCATGACAAAATCACTTTAGAATCCATTTCAATATCTACTGCACCAAAATTCATATTTTTACAATGTTTCACACCCTCCACTAGCGCTCGTAACTCTGCATTAGTGCTATTGCCATACCCAAGATTCTTTGAAAATGCTAACAACAATGCTCCATGCATGTCCCGAATCACACCTCCAGCCGCTGACATGCCTGGATTCCCTAGACTACTTCCATCCGTGTTTAGCTTCACACGGCCTTGTGCCGGCTTAGACCAGGCTATATAATTAATTTGTTTCTGCTTGATTGGGACTTGATGTATATTGCAACAATTAAGAATGTAAAAGTCAGTCTGAGTAAACTTCTTAGGCTTTGAAAACCCTTGACAGATTACACCTACCCACTGTTTGATAGATTGCCACACTGCTTGCCCAAATTCCAGCTTCCCTTCCATACGGGCCTTACATCTTCTAATCCATAACCTCCACGAAATAACAGTAGGTAATACACCCAAAATGACATATGTTTGAGAGGCAGATGAAGCTCTCCGAAACCAACTAAGGCAGGTTTTATACCAGTTTCTTCCAATCTGTAGACCAAGCATAACTCCAGTTTTCTTCCAAACCTCAGCAACCACTTCTCCTTCAAATAAAACACGATTTAAATCTTCATATTTCCCTTGAATACAACAATTGCATCTCGAGACTAAAGGAATGCCAATTCTCCTAATTCTGTCATCCACTGCTAAAGCTCCATGCCAAGCCTTCCACATTAGGACATAAAAGTTTTTTGGAAGTATGCTATTCCAAATCCATTTATGCCCCTCGAAATTTTGGCCTCTAACCCGAACACATTCCCAAGCAGATTTTGTTGAAAACTTACCACTTTCAGTTGTAGTCCAAATTAACAAATCACTATCCTCCTTACCATTAGCAAGAACCTCTAGTACCTTCTCCGCATTCTCAGTCCCCACTAGCCTCTCTAACCGAGCCATATCCCATCCTCTATCCAATTGACAATCTTTAATTCTCAAAAGAGGTTGCTCACTCACCAAAAAATTATCACCAAGAGGCCCCTGCTCCAGCCATTTGTCATACCAAGAAAATACATTTCCTTCTCGAATTTTCCATTTAGAATTACTCAAAACTGTAGGAATACTTCTAATAATCATCCGCCAAAAACTTGTACCCTTTTGAGAATCCAGTAGCATCAAAGGTTTATTCCCCACATATTTCGAACGAAAAAAGTTTGTCCAAAGAGAATTTTCATGCATCAATTTCCAGGCTTTTAAATGAAGAGCCTTTTGCATTTCATCAAAAGATCTAATACCCAAACCTCCTTCTTCTATTGGCTTACAAATATTCCTCCAAGCAACCCATTTTTTCTTACCCTTTCCATCCCTTTCTCCCCAAAAAAAAGAGCTCATTAACCGATTTAATGAAGAAATAATTAACTTTGGAACTTGTAAAACTGTCAATTGATGTAACGCCATACTAGCAAGCACATGCCTCAATAGAATTACTCTTCCCCCCGCCGATAATAATTTCATTTTCCAACCACTAATTTTTCTTTTAACCTTATTCTCCAACTCTTCCAAGTCACCAATTTTCATTCTTCCCGAAACAATAGGGACCCCTAAATATTTAATTGGAAACTTACCTTCCGGAAAACCCGTCAATCTTTTGAGATTCCTTCTTCTAGCCATCGGAAGTTTTTTTGAGAAATACATAGCAGTTTTTTCCTTATTAATCGATTGACCAGACCACTTCTCATATGTATTCAAAATATTTAGAATACACCGAATTGAACGACAACCGCCATTAGTGAAAATGACCACATCATTCGCATACATTAGGTGAGAGACTAAAATTGTACCTCTAGGTTGCGAGAAATGTCCAAAACTTTTTTCTACCACATTTTCTTTTATTAGCCGAGAAAGGACCTCCTGTAAAATTATAAACAAATAAGGTGACAAAGGGTCGCCTTGCCTCAATCCTCTACCACCTTTAAAAAATCCTTTCTTTGTACCATTCATTAATATAGAATACCAAGGCGTAGTAATACAGTCCCTAATCAATCCACAAACTGCAGGAGAAAACCCAAAAGAATGGAGTACCTTCAAGAGGAACTCCCACTCAACACGGTCATATGCCTTGGCCATGTCGAGCTTCAATACCACATTTCCTCCATGAATTTTTTTATTTACAGAATGGACCATTTCCTGAGTCAGACTAATGTTTTCAAATATACTTCTTCCAGGAATAAACACACCTTGTTCAAAAGAAATTATTTTTGGAAGCAGAGTTGCCAAACGATTGACAATCACCTTTGAGCAAATTTTATAAAACACCGAACAAAGACTTATCGGTCTAAATTTATCAAACCCTGTGGACGTGTCCATTTTTGGGATTAAGACCACATATGAAGATGTATAAAATCTCAACCATTTACCTCCTCTAAAAAATTCTTCCACCGCTGCCATCATATCCATCTTAACAATATCCCATACACTCTTAAAAAAACCTGATCCAAAACCATCCGGCCCCGGCGCATTATTAGAAGGAATGGAATCCAAAGCATTTTTCACTTCATTACTCAAAGGAACTGCACCAATTGCCTCATTTTCCTCCAATGTTATAACGGACAATATAATATGAGATAAATCCAGCAAACTGTCCTGACCTTCTTTTTGTAAAAAATTAGAGAAATAATTTACTGCACTTAAATGGATCTCCTCGGGAGATCTCAAATAAGTTCCATCCTGAAGCCTCATTTCCGTGACTCTTTTTTTCCTTTTATAAGATAAATACGCATGAAAGAAAGATGAATTTTGATCCCCTTCCGCACGCCATTTAACTTTTTCCATTTGAGCCAATCTAGTTTCTTCCCAACGTCGCCAATTAACTAATTCCATATTTTTAAGCACAAGTTCCTGTTCGATCCCTGGGTCCCATTCCTGTTGTAGCTCGGATTCAAATTCCTCAATTTGGGTTTCTAACCCCTGTATATGAGCTTCGGTTCTTCCAAAGATACACTTATTCCACTCATGCAAAGCAGCTCTTAATTTTTTAAGTTTGAAAGCCAACTTCAGAAGCCCCATTCTGCCCACTTCCTCTTTCCAAATACGCCCCACAAACTCATGAAAATCTGGATGCTCTATCCACATTTGTTGAAACCGAAATGGAGAAGGTCCATACAAAAAAAGATCTGACTGAAATTGAATAAACATTGGCGAGTGATCTGATGTTGATCTCGATAAATAGCAGTTATTCACATTTGGGAATCTTGTCAAGCAACTAGCATTTAATAACCCTCTATCCAATTTTGCCCAACTACGAGATAGACCTCTTTGGCCATTACACCAAGAAAACCTTCTTCCCGACGACTTCATGTCCATTAAACCACAACTTTCAATCCAATTATTAAAATCCTCCATTGCCATTCTCGGACGTGATCTACCACCTCGACGTTCCGAATCTTCCGTTATAATATTAAAATCACCTACAACAATACAAGGTTCATTTCCTAGTATTTGACCATTGAGGGACTCCCATACTTCTCTCCTTTCGACCATATTACATTTGGTGTAAACAAAGCAGCAAATGACAGTATTATCTCCAACACCAACAGGAATTAAAATATATTGTTCTTTACATAAAATCGGCTGAACTGAAATATCATCTTGCCAAAGTACCCAAATTTTACCTGCCTCCCCATCGTTAGTAATAAACTTATCCATGTGTAGAAACCGAATAACATCCTGCACCTTATCCGATGAAGCAAAAGGTTCCATTAAAGCAACAATTTTCGGTTTTAATGTCCTTACCAAATTTTTTAATCGACCTCTAGAAGTTCCAAACCCTCAATATTCCATGACAAAATTGGACCAATCATAAAGAAAATTTATTAGGCCGGGAACTCACCCGATTCGAACTCCTAACCTTTTGGAATGTTTTCCTAGCTCCTTTTCTCTTAATATCAGCACCCTCATTGTCCGAAGCATAATCTTTTTGTTTACAGAAAATTTCCACATTTAACTCCGTATCTGGTTCAGAGATAGTATCTTCCATACAATTATTCTTTTCAGGATTCTCTTATGGTATTGTTTCCAGTTCCGAATTTGAAATTATCTGCTCTACTCCCTTTTCAAAAATCAAATCACTCTCCAAATTTTCCTTGTTATTTTCAGCAAACCTCACTTCCGGCAACCCCTCTCCTTCCAAATTGACAGTATCAATCATTTTCATTCCATCTATTTCTTCTTCTTCTATCTCTTCTACATGATACGCCTTCCCTGATAATACATTTTCTTCAATCAGCCTAACATCCATATCTTGTCCCTCCAAATTTTCCTGAATCTCACCCTCCTTTTCACCCAAATCCTGTTGTTGATCCTTTGCACCACAATCCCTTTGTTGATCCTGAGACGAAACTAATTGTGCACTCGTATTTCTTTGTTCCATTCCTACGTCCATCATCATCAATCCCTTGCCTTTATCCAAATCATCATTTTCTTCCACCTGTTGCTCTGTTTTTTTTTTCAGTATCTTTTACATTCTTACGTATCCAAATCTTTTCTCCATCTATCCGATTCCTCAATTTACATGTACGTGCGTTATGCCCTTGAACTTTACATTTGGAACAGAACGCTGGAAGAGTCTCATAAATAATTTCCTGCTTACGTCCCGACCCTGGCATCCCAATCCAAAAATAAGAAATCGGTTCTTTTGATGCATCCATCTCCAAGCATAAACGTGCTCCATCCGTGCGAGTTGCACATTTTGTTGGATTATCTCTTCTAATGTATCGACCAATCGGAGCAGTTAAAATCTTTAGAAAAGATTCATGATAAAAATTTCGTGGAAGACCAGGCAGCACTATCCAAACTGGGACCAACGACGGTTCCTCATCTTCATTGAAATCTAGTTTCCAATGAAAAGCTCGATACTGAACCCCATTAACCTCACAAGTTTCACGAGAGAGTGCTTTCAAGAAATCTTGTTCATTTGTCATTCGGATGAAAACATTTCTTGGTCTCCACATAGCTGTAACCATCAGCATGCAAGATAATCTGTGACGCCCCAAAATTCCGCTTGGGATCGGACGGACATTTGAAGCGTCGAGACATGCAACACAAGGTTACCTGCCCCCGTTCATGACATATAAGATGCAATATTCCTAACATGCATCTAGCATTATGCAATATTCGCAGCGGATGATTTTTTTCTTCAGCAATACTATGCACCAAACCGAAATATCTCAAATACTTAAAACATACTTCATACATAATGACGTACTAAACAACTGAGATCACAATAATAGTCCATATGGTTGTGATCAAAAGAGTGCTGGAGATTGAACTCCACAAATACAAGTAGTAACCTGAGGTAACTACTGTACTACCATCTACGTCGCACCATCGCTTAGTCGATCGTTTCCAGTTGGTCGATTCTCGATTCTCCTTCAGATCCTGTAATAAGATCTACCATTCGGGAGGAATGGTAGTTGGGACTACCACAGTGAGATTTGATTACAAATCTCAGCAAGTTAACAGGAAACTTCCACACAGGTTAATGATACATGCATGACAGTAAAAGCATAAATGCATAATCAAATCATAAGTAATCATAGCATAACTTGATATACAACATAACATAACTGGCATAACTTAAATTGAAACTGAAGCTTAGCATGAACGTGACTTGAAACATAACATGGACTTCAAACATAGCATGAACATGAACTTGAAACATAACATAGACTTGAAACATAACATGAACGTGAACTAGAAACATAACATGGACTTGAAACATAACATGAACGTGAACATGTATAATTTGAACATGAACTTGAACATAACTTGAACCTGAGCATGACATAACATAAATGTGAACTTGGGACAAAACGTGAACGTGAACATAACATAACATGAACTTGAAACATATTCTTGTCTCATGGGATTACCATGATTGCGTGAACGTAAACTTGAACATAACATAACGTGAAACATGACTTGAACTTGGAATCTTATTCAATAGACTTAATCATTAAAGTGACCATATGGGTGCTACACAGGTCCCCTTGAGCCGTGTTTCCCTGCCTATTACCGCATCACATCACAGGTTTCTATACCAACTGTGAGTGCGTTAATATGTACTCCACAGTTGTTGTGGCCCCACGTATTCTACGTGTCACAATTGCTGTGTCTCACGTAGTGTATGCTCCACAATTGTTGTGGCCCCATGACTTATTTATTTGTGCCACACTTGCTGTGGACACACATAACATAATGTGTGGCTCCATCGGCGTTAGTGCCTGGCGCGCTCCGGTGACCAGCTAATTAGGTCTCATTCGCAACCTGTTGACTGTACTTCATCAACCCAGGGAATTTCACACCTATTTAGACACTCCAGCGTGAACAAAGGAGTTCCACTAGGATATTACCCCATTCTAGCGCTTAGGGTCGTGATTGACATGAATAACTTAACTGGCATACATGACATTTCGTAACGTGATGTAACATGAACGTGACATAAAAGACAGAAGTCCTGACGTAGCATAACGTGACATGAACTAAGACGACAGACATGACATACCTCGAGACATAAATGTAACAGAGAATAGTTCATAACATGGCATACTTGTAACCTGCAACATTTCGTAACATGACATACCATATAACAGACAACATTTCTTAACATGGCGTAACATGTGACAGTGAATATTACGTGACATGAAATAATGTAACAGATGGCATACTTAACATGACATACTTGCAATGTATAGCAATACATGACATAATATCTTGTGTAACAGATGAATAATTCATGACAGAATAAATTTTGTATAACAGATAAATATGTAATGACTTGGCATGACACATATGATAATATGCTTACATACACTTTAGTTCCCTTACTTATCACACATACACATTAAACTGATAGTAAGTTAAAAGCTAACTTACCTTGATCTTCGCGGTTCGAGACAAAACTCAATGCGATCACGACAAACTGAAAGTAGTGATTTTTGAAAATTAGAATTTAATCTCTAACAATTAGGAATATGGATAAATATCAACTTAGAGTAAAATGACCATTTTACCCTCTACATGTGGGAAAATGACCATTTTACCCCTAGTTTAAGGATTTTGCATCATAACTCCAAAAATCACCAAAATTTACATATCATATGTAAATTTTGTCCTAAGCTCAAATATCAGTTTAGAAAAATTTAAAACTAAACACAACCATTAAAACTCTATAGGGCCGAAACTTACAAAGGCTATTTCCTTTGATTTTTGTTGTAATTCTTTCAAATCTCAAAACTCATGATTAAACCAAACTTTTTCTTCTACTATACTCATAACAAATTCCTAAGAATAATCATGTTTTGAATCATGAACAAAAGTCATCAAAATCACTAAAACCATACTTGAACTTTTTGGTTTTTCTTCTAAGTTCAAAACAGAAATTTGTTTCTAACTTGTTTTGATCAACCTCTTGATCCGTGACTTATAAAGACGTGATCTTCAAACCAAAGCATCACATGGTTTAAAAAAGTGTCCTAAAACTGATCCAAGCTTCAAACTCAAGATCGCATGGTTAAACATCACCCAAAACATAAATTTAGCCAAGAACATCATCACTTTGGCCTAACCAAATATCTCAATGCATAAAATTTCATATCTTCGAAACTAACATCAAATATCTTCAAAATAACATTCTAACATGTATATAAGATGCTTAGGAGCTTCCAATAAAAATATCAAAGCCATTGGAATAAGATTAAACCATAAAAGATTTAAACTTTCTCGAAACAGAAACTGTTTTGCCTCTTCCAGTTTCTAAGTTTCTAGACCTAAGAAAATATTTCACCAAAACTTTTAATCATGCAACAAATCCTCAACCAATAATCATATACACATGTTAACAGTACTCCATAAAAATTTCGGACCAAGATCTATTCATTAGCTTGGTCAAAAACTCCAAAATATAACACACTCTCCAGTTTATCGCCCAGAATGACCTTTCTGGGGTATAAACAACATTTTACCCAACCAATTATCTCCAAATGAAACGCGAAAGGTATCCACGTAAACTAGACTCTAAAAGAAACAACTTTCATGAAGGAAACTTTGCGAGTAAACACTTAAAACAGCTTTGAAACAGGCGTTCAAAAGAGGTAAGAAAAACTGTCCGAGAGTGTCTTTTGTGTTCTATGAAGGAAACGTGTAAAGAAGAGTTGTTTTTCGTGGGAAGTGGACTGGAGAGCCTCTTACACAAGTTATGGAAAGTGATAGGACTGAAGGAGAGGTTGAGTGTTGGCCTTTTCTTCTCATAAAAATCAGTCTAAGATCTTTTCTCAAGGTAGAGTGTAAGAGTGAAAGAGTGAGGTGGCCTTTAGCTTTGTACTTCAAGAACCTTCTAGGCCCTTCTTGTAAAGATCTGACCAGCCAAGTGGGGGTAGAAAACTTAGCCATGAAGCAATGCTAATGTGATCAATTTCGTGGGCCTTAATGGGCCTAAACCGAATAAATTTTGGGGTTTAAAGAGGGTTTGGGTTGCTATTAAGCCTAAATCCAATATCACTTGGTCCAATCAATTTTTCAAGGTTAACAAGGTTGGATAATGATGTTCTAACACAAATTTGAAGGATTAATAGCATGTGGAAGTGATTTAATCAAGTGATTAAACACAATACTAGAAATCGGATTAGAAAATGTTTGGAGGCCAACTTTAGGGTTTTGGGGAAACCGTTTAGGGTTCCGATTTCAACAATGCTTTTGGGCTTTCAATTGGATTTCCACCATTTAGGGTTTTATTTGGATGGAAACTCACTTTGGTCTGGCACAATTTGGTTGAGCAGATGAAACAAGGTTTTGCTTACGTGGCATGATTTCACAGCTTGATTCCTTCAAATCCATCAAACTCTCCTCATGGTGCCAAGTGTCTAATATTATTCACTAAGTGTGGCTAAGATATTGCCAAGTATCCAAATAAAACTTCTCTAGTCTAATTTGGACATTCCACACTGTAATTTTGAAACACTGCAATCGGTGTGCTTATCGAGGTTACTACTCACTCCGAAAAAGTGAATCATAAACTTAATACTAAAAATTCCTAAATATTCATATTAACCTACAGTGAAAATCTTTTACCGAAATTCAACCTCGAAGTGCCCATAAAAAATAATTTCACAATTTCCAATAGATGTTTCGTCCGCAATTATGAAAATAAACTATTGCACCATAAAATCCTAAATAATCCACTGAGTCTAATGACGTAGACCATAATGCATTCTGACACTTCTAACCACCTCAAATAAATAAAACTCATATTTCTAGCACCATAGTGAGTGATAACACTAACTATGTTGACAGACTAAAACTTATGCGATTGGTCGATTCATAAAAACTTATGGAGTTTTCACGAGATTCTTAAAGTCAATAGAAACTCCACCAATGAATTTCTAGTGGGCTGTTAGATAATTGCCAGCGAAGATGTATAAACGACCGAATCATCCAACGAGGGTCTTTGTCGTAGAAACTTCAACACAATAGAGAAACAAAAAGGTTCCGCAGATCGAGCAATTTCCTCCTTAGTGAACTGAAAACATATTTCTCCATCCACGTACTTTGGCCCACGATGAGTCACAGACAATTCAGGTAGTGGTTGCGAAACCACAGAGACCAGTTCTACAAAAGAACGTCGACCTGCCTCGACATTCTTGGCCGCCATGGCCCCCTACGGGAAAAACTGAGGCCAAACTCTGGTTCAATCTCTCAAGTTCTTGGAGCTTTCTTGGAGAAAACTTAGAAACACATTTAAAGTAAGTCACCCCTGTTCCTTTGATAGTTTTGACCAATTTTTAATTTAATTTTATTTTTATTTTTTTTTAAAAAAAATTGGTCAAGGTTGTCAGGTGAGTGTTTGGAAGATTTTTTCAGTCTGATAATCTTGACGGCTACAACCTAAACCTCAAAAGATATTGGACATAAGGATTAAGAAGAAGGACAATCATGCTGTGACAAAGGTATTGTTGAGTTGGGTAGGAGCTGCAGATGAGGATTCCTCTTGGGAGAGTTTATGGAAATTGAGGCAACTCTACCAACATCTTGTGGGAACTATACTTTGAAGTGTGTGCCGGTTGAAGGCCTTCTGGACTAGTCCTTTAAGAGGGGGAGAATGTTAAGTGTGTGCGGGCTGAAGGTGTGAAGTGAAGGGAAGCATGAGGTGCAGTGCGTGGTAGCAAGTTGCAGGAAGAGAAGTAACTGAATTAACAGACTTATCGATACGGGGCATTTTGGGGTCCTTTAAATGAAACAGTGCATGCCATGTTTTGTTGAGGCAATTTAAAGAGGAGCAACGCGGCATCGGTTTTAGTGATTTGTTGTAATAGATAGTCTGTCAGTAAGTCAGTTAGTTAGTTCTAAAACCCTTCATGTATAAATAGTAAGTCCTTTGTAGCTTAGACATGTGAAAGTTCCTTAGCTAAATTGACGTGTTTGGAGCTTCAGAGATTGCTCGAAAAATCTCTCCAAGAATTGAAGTATATTCTTGGGCCATCATCTTTTTCTCGTGTTCTTTGTTCCTGTTTTCCATTTCCACAAATTTTGCTTCTGCTAGTTTATCTGTTGGGTTCTTATCATTATTGGACTAGTAAGAGGGTACGTGATATTGGTCAAGTTTCAACCACTAGAGTTCTAGGAGAAAAGCCAATGTTTGAAGATCGTCAGAGGTTTTGGCTGCTACTACTGTAGAAGACAAATGGGTCATTTGTCTGGTCAAGTAAGAGTGCCAATTGACAAAGGTTTTGTAATTACGCTTTACTTATAATTGATTTTCAAATTATAAAATTGACTTTTTTGGGTTGGGCTGCCCCGTATAGTTTTACTTTTAAAGAGGTCTTTAATGGGTTTTCCTTTAATATCAAGTTTGGTGTTATGCAATTTATTTACTTTAGATTATTGCTTAATTATTAAATGAATTGCATGCTTGACGACTAAGCAATTTGTTGAGTGAATTGGTAGATATTTTCGCTGCAACACATGGGTACTTGGGTAATTTCAATTGGGACCAGAGCATGGTTCACTCATATGAGTGTGATCCGTGCCCCTGTTGACCATGTTGTTATATGTCCCGCCACACTTTGATGGGGAATACTATGCATATTGGAAAGTTCATATGAGGGCTTTCCTCAAGTCTTTGGAACGTGTGTGGTATGCAGTTGAGCGAGGGTGGACTAAACCTGAGACAACTATTGATGCTTGAACATGAGATGATCTCAACTCTAATTGGAATAGCAAGGGACTTAATGTTGTTTTTATGGCAGTATCTCCTGAAGAATTTAAAAGAATTTCCATGTGTGAGGTGGTCAAAGAAGTTTGGGATATCTTGGAAGTCACACATGAGGAAACCAAAATCATAAAAATTTTTACATTGCAATTACTAACCTCGAAGTTTGAGAAAACTAGAATGCTGGAAGATGAAAACTTTAATGAATTTTATGCGAAACTTAACGATATTGTGAATTCCAGGTTCAATCTAGATGAGAAGGTGGAAGATTCAAGAGTTGTGAGGAAGATCCTAAGATCTCTACCTAAAAGATTTCACCCAAAGGTGACTGCTATAGAGGAAAGCAAGGACTTGAATGCAATCAAGGTCGAAGAATTAGTAGGTTCTCTACAAACCTATGAATCTTCTTTTTCTCAAACAAGAAAAGGTAAGTCCATTGCTTTCAAAACTGTGGAAGAAGATTGTGAAGATTTTTATGATAAGGAAAATCTAAATGATGAGGACATAGCACTTATTGCTAGAAAATTCATGTTTAATACGAGAATAAATGAAAAGCAAAAGAGAGGTAAGGAATTTCCTGCTAAAAAGAATGATTTTGAAAAATGGAATGAAGATAAATCTGAAAAAAAAATTGATAAAGTAAAGGCCATGAATGCTTAGGATATGGTCATCTAAGAATTGAATGTCCAAATTTTAAGAAAAACAAAGGAAAAGTACTGAATGTCACACTTAGTGACAGTTCAAAATCTGAAACTACAAGTTCATCATCTGATGATGAAAATTCTTTTATGGATTTTTCTATTGTTGTTAATGTTTTTTCTGGTATTGTGCAAACAAAATCTGAATGTGAATTTGATGATAGTAACTCGGATATAGCTATTGTTGTTGCTGGCCATGAGTTGCACAATAATTATTTATGTGAAGAAGTGGTCAAGCTGAAAAAACTCGAAAAGAAGTTGCACAATAAACTCACAGTTGCGGAGAATGAAAAGAATAACCTTGCTGAAGCATTGAACATTTTTTATGTTTATATATCAAGGTTAAATGATCAAAAGGCTACAAGAGAAAGAGAATTAAAAAATTTTCAGGAGTGAAATAAAAAAACTGCAATACAAAAATTGGAAGAAATGTTGCGTTTTCAGAAGTCAAGTTGTGATAGAACTGGCCTAGAATGCATGACATCCAAAGGCAAAGAACATCAAGCCTCATCATCTGCTGCCACTACTTCTAAAGGTATTGTTTTTGTCAAAAGAAGTCAAGGAATAAATGCTCAAAATCATGCCATATCCAAGTCAAGTCAGTCAAATAATTCTTATGGAAAATCAACCTCAAAAAGACTGATTCGAGGTAAGTTTTAAGGTAAGTTTATTCTTACTTATCATTATTATGTTATTGTTGGCCATATAAGGCCATATTGTTTTAACTTGAATAAAGTGAAGAATAATGGAGGTGAAAAAAAGTTAAAAAGGAAGGGAAAGACTCTAGAAAATCCAGTTGATGAGATGACTCAACAAATAACCCTAAAGCTTGGTGAACAAGCAGAATTTTGTTTTGACAACAAAGAAAAGATCATACAAAGTGGTGTTGATGAAAAGAATAGGCCACAATTTAAAGCAAAGTGGGTGGTCAAAGAAGATGTCGTGTCACATTAATTGAAAAGACCACTTGCTTATTGTTGCATTCCTTGCATTTCATTAGTCTAGGACATGCATTTTATTTTTCTGTTTTTAATTTATGTTTCTGTTTTCAGTTTTTTAAATAAGAAAAATATAATATAAAAGTTTTTTGGTTTGTTTCTAATTTTTTTTTGGGAAGTGCATGCTTGATATGTCAAAGTTTTGGGCACATGTGTTCTCACAAAATTAATTTTTAAACTTATGCATCTCTCTAATTTGTGCAGTTCACTTTGTATACTAACCCTATGGGTCATATTGACAAAGTTCATTTACAAAGCACTATGAGGAACGTATATGTATGCACCTTATAATTAAGTTCTATATTGATTATTGAGAAGCTCACCCTAGATGGAGTCCATGGCATGAATTTAGTAATACTAGTTGAACCTAGTACAATAATAAAGGGATCTCCCCTTGCTAGACACAAATGGTTGATCCATTTAGAAAAAAATCGGTGTTGAATCATTGTGGAAAAAGACAAACTCCCTACACAGATCTGTCCCTTGAGTCCTTATAGAAAGAATCGCTGCTCAAATCATTGTGGAAAAATATGAGCAACAAAAATGGACATATAAAAGGGTTGTGCAAACTAGTGTTTGGAGAAGATACTCATGTATCTAGGCCCTAGCATGAAATTTGATTTTTGAGGTGAGTGACAATCTCTTAGAAGCATCTATAAGAAGAAAATACTCATGAATAATATTATCAAAAATATATTGAAGAGAAAAAGAAATAAATAGTTACTTTTTCTATAAAAGTTTGCTCACTCCCACACTCACATGAACATTGACATTAATGATCTTATGAGGTATGAACATCGATAGTGATTGTTGCAAATAAGAGAGTACTCAATTGAATTTGTGTTATGAGTGACACTATGTTTGAACTAAGATGCATCTAGGTATGCTACTTGCCTCGTTGCTTATATATATATATAAATGTAACACCCCGCTTAATTAACCGTTGATCAACCCTTAAGCATTTCAGATTAAGCCCATAATTTTATAGTGAAACTTTTAGGACCTTAGAGCATTCATGGGCCTAGCCCAAGAAGTCTTGAAACAAGCCATTAGGAATACAAGTTTTGCTTTGGCCCAAGTACGAGGTAGGCATAAGTCCTTTGGGCCAAACTTGGTGTAAATTTGACCCATGGCCTAATGAGGCCAATTCAAATCTTTTCAAGCCCATCTTAGTGGATCTTGAGGTTTCTTTTCAACCCAAGAAGATTTGGTGATAAGGCCCCTCTCATTCAAAACTAAGAGCCCATGAGCCATGCACACTCACACTCGGTCCATTTTAAGCACACTCGGCCCGAAACCATGTTTTAGTTTATTTCACCATTCAACTTGAAAGCCCAATGCACCATACCATTGGTCCTTAAGCCCAAATCATACTCTTAGTACCCAAATTAAGTTTTAAAATTTGTCTAAGGCCATTAACCATCATACTTGAGGTTAGTGAACTTTAAGACATGTTTTGAAGCTTAATTGTGCTTAATTTTTTCTGAAACCATTTAATTCAAATTTTCTTTAATTAATAATCCATTAAAACATGATTAAGCCCTGTTAATACCCTAACTAAACGAGCCCACATGTCATCAAGAAAAATGACATAACAAGCCCAAACCTTGCATCAATCGGTTTTGAGTATTATCCTTTGTAGTGCTTGAACTGTTTTGCCCTTGGGCCAAACATTTTTATGGTTTGTCCTAAAGGATAATATGGCCCTTAAGCACCTCATGTGACCCTCACAAACCCAGTTTAAGCATTGGACAAATTCAATTGCGTCAACCAACTCAAAGAGCCAAACCGAGTGCACCTTGGGGTGGTTTATGTTGTAACCGATTGGATTGGTTTTGAACCAGCCTCCTGTCATGGTTTACACTACCACCCCATGCCACCAAATCCTAAAGGGTCCCATGACCATCATGAGAGTTGAAAATCAGTTTTGCCCACCCGAAATAATAAAACACCGAAACTCAACAAAAATCTGCCAAATGGAAGCAATGTGAACCCACCGGTTGCAAAGGGAGGCTTCATGACTTTTTTTTCAACCAAATCATACCCCACAACCTGGCCACCACTATAGGACCATTGTAGCCTCAGTAAGGAAGAAATCATGGGGGTTTCAGGCCACAATTTCCCTTGCTCATGAGGACAAAAACTGTAGAAGGCAGTCTGGAAATTTCAGCAGGACACCACCATCTCATCACCTTATTCATGATTCACTTGGTAGCCAGCTCTCCACCCTCTACCACTAGAAAAAGTCCTCAAGAAGTGACCTTGCTCTTGCACAAATCAGCCATGATGATGGTTCATAGGAAAAAAAGTCCTCAAGAAGTAATGTAGCAACCGTAGAAGTGAAATCATGGTGGTTCAGGACACTATTTCGTTTTGCATAAGTGACACAAAGTGATGGAAGCAAATCTAGAAAATTCATATTCATACACCATCTTCCATCTATCCCCTTGACCAAAGCCAACGTCCCCTCCCCTTTGGCTGCCATGGTCGGTTTTGGATCTATCTTGTTTTCATTATCAAGTATGAATCGGTTTTTAATGGAGTAGAGATTAAGGATATCTTAGCCATGATTAAGTGTTGGGATAAACTCTATTATACAAGGATTTGTCTTCACTGTGTCATCAAAGATGTTAGTGATCACTTGTGATTAGATTTGTGAGTAAAGAAAATCTCATATGCATGCAAACATAGTGGCCAATAGTTCAAAATACACTTAGGCATCATCTAAGTGCATGCCACAGGTTGGGACCATTTGGGCAAATTCCACTTTAATTTTCAAAAATCCAAGGGCATAGATGTTTTATAATGCCAAAAATATGAAGTCCATGAATTCTTATTAAATTTGGAGTTCGTTTGCAATTACTGAAAATTTAGGGCCTTAATGACAATTTTTGAGAGTTTAGAGGTATTTTTGTAAATACCCACTTTTGAAGCCTTTCATTTTAGACCTCACCCATAGAAGTATTAATCCTAACTTAGTATGTACTTGATTTACGCAACTACGACATTACTTTTTCAATTACTCCGGAAGTTTGTAAGCTGGCCTCTAACTTACACATTGATAGATTATTTATGAATTATTGCTAAATGTCTCACTCATGTTTCAATTATCACTTTGAGTATAAAATATCATGTCATATGATACATTGAGTGATACGTCAAGAAACACATTTTTCAAATATAACATGAAAATGAATTTTATCATGACCCCAAAGGCTAGGATGGGGAATTATCATGGTGGAACTCCTCTGTCCACTCTGGAGTGAGTAAAAATGGAGTGGTAACTCTTGGGTTGACAAATAACAGCCAACGGGCTTCGAATAGGTTATTTTTAAAAAACACCAGAGTGAACCCATATGTTGTAACACCTAATGCTAGTGGGTGTACATGTTATGATGTTATGATTTTATGTTACCAATGCATTGACAATGAGTTTGTAGACAATGTAGTGTCAACATGAGTTGTACTACCGTCACTGGCAGGTTCTCACAGTGCACATGGGGAACTGTGACAATAACACACGTTACGATTAATTTATGAATTGCTAAAAATGATGAAACGTTATGATGAAAATGTTATCTTTTGACAAATTAAAGTAAAAGTGATCTTTGAATGAAAATATATGTCTCCATTTTTCTAAAGATATTGAGGAATCAAGATGGGAGACATACGCACATTTTTCTGCATTTCATATTTATTATTCTTCATGCATGATATATCTTTGTGCAAGTTGATTGTTAACTTACTGAGATTTCTTGTAAATTTCACCCCTTGTGGACCCACTATCATTCCACTTGGAATGATAGAAGTTGTGTTTGGAGACAAAGAGGACGGACTAGATGGAGCACTGGGTCTGACTAATTGAGGAGGAGCATGACCACAAGAAGAGACTAGATTTGATTATCATGTTTATAGCCCTAGTTCTTCATGCCTTATATCGCATGAAGAGAATGATTTAACTTTGTACTTAAGTCTATGCTATGTTGGTACTTTGAACTTGATGATTTCTAATGAAATTGGGATGTTTAAGTTATTCTGGCATAAGTTCTGTTTTCACCCTTCTATCCGCTGCGATTATTGCATACTTCTAGATGCATACTAGGATGCATTGCATATTAACTGTCACGAGCGAGGGTATGTAACTTTGTGTTGCATGTCCGGATGCTCTAAGTTTTCATTCTATCCGAAGCGGAGGGTGGGGGAGTCACATGGTGGTATTAGAGAAATTACGTCTTTGGGTAAATTCACATGTCCTTAGAAATTTTATACTAGAATATAGGTTTGAATCATTAGTTTTGGATAGGCTTGAATTCTGAACTGGAGCTCGGTGTGGTACCCATGCATCACAGGAGTTGGAAGGATTAAGCCAAGATGACACGTGGAAGGCAATAAAGGAATGCTGAAGGTTCTAACACCTACCAAGAATAGGATCATTGCTTCAATGGAGAACGTGATTTGGCAGATGCAATTCGCTAGATGACGGAGACTATGTGGCAACAACAGAAAGTAATCCTGGAGCAAAACCAGCCACGCCCACAGATTGCGACCCGAGGGTGTTCCTACGAGAAGTTCCTGATTATAGATACCCCAATTTCATGGGAACAGAGGGACCCATGAAAGCCAATAAGTGGCTACTGGATCTCAACAGGACCTTCGAGATCAACAGTTGTACTGAGGATAAGAAGGTACATTCCGTGGGGTACTTGCTTCAAGGTGAAGCCAAAATCTGGTGGGACACCAAGAGGCAGCTTCTAATTAGAGAATTGGGAACTATCACCATTTTTACCTGGGATAGGTTCAAGGAGGAATTTGACAATCGATTCTGTAATGCCCCAGTCCCGAAGGGATCGAAGAGTTACTCCCTATAACTTAAAACTCACAATTCATCAATATATTTATAGACTCCAAAATATAACGTCATCAGAATACTACAAAATCTCTTAATAAAATAAGCCACTTCTCATAAATCTTCTATGAGTAATCCACTATGCTTAAATAAGCATCTCATCGATGCTCTATAATCCTGATTCTTAGCTGGACTTTTCAAAATCATCATCTGAAAAATATATGGAGATAAGGGGTGACTTAACAACAACTCAGTAAGCAGAGGACATATACTAGTGTGTAAACATGAGTATTTTCACAGAGTTCAGAATGCAGAAACAAAACATTTCAGTATCAATATGCAAATCTAAAAAAATACATATTATCAGAAAAATTAGAGCGACTTTTCAAATATTTCATATTCATAAACCAACTTTTCATATTCAAAGATTCATTTGGCACAACATGACTGAACATCTTCGTCTTATCATATCATATCAGAGCATCATATCAGAATAGAGACAATGTTTAACCTCCTGTGGTAGGGTTGTGCATCCTACGGAAAGCCAAGCAGAACATAAATCACCATGTTACCAAAGCAATTGCACTCAGAATAGAAAACCATTATTATATCCGGTGGCAGGCTAGAGGTCACTATTGTATCCCGTGACAGGGCCAGAGGTCACTATTGTATCCCATAACAGGGCCACATATCAAAGCAAAACAGAATCAGAATCACCATATCAGATTCAGAACAGAATCAGAAAGTCATGCCAAGGGTTTTTCAGATGCCACATCATATCAAAACAGAGTACTGATATTCAGATCATTTCACATTTTCCAAAATTGATTCAGAACATCTTCACGTCAGATGTGAAATTTATCAAATTTTCATATTCACTCATTTGTCTCAGTTCAATAACAAAATGCCAAAAATAAGCTCATGTCTACACCAATCATGACAGAAAATACTTTATTATTAAACAGAATCTCATGAGTAATGCAGAACAAATATTTAAGGTTGTTTTCAGATTTCTTTTCATAACAAAACATGCACATTTTCCAAAAAGGACCTCAGTTCATTTTATTTTGTGCAAAGTCTAGTATAGGAACCCCGCTTACCTGAACTTCTTAGCTTTTCAGAATTTTCTTCAAAATGTCGAACAATTAACAATTGTCACCTATAAAAATAACCAAGTAATTCTCATAAATTTTCAATCAAACACATATTTCAATATTTAAGCCTGAGATGTTAAAATAACCTATTTCAATTCTTAAAAAAAACCTAACTTCACGTAATCCTAAAATATCGGCACATTTTCTAAATTCATCAATATCCACTTAATTTAACTCCGACTATGATATAAAATCTAATCTATTTACTGTCAAAATAAAATTATAAAATTTAGCTCTAAATAATATAATTATAACAAAACATTTTAAATTATACATAAAAAATTTAATAAACTAGATCATAATAAAAACAATACAACATTATTGTTTACTTACCTTTGAAAGAAACAATCTAAATCACTTATAAAAATTTCTGTAAAAAAATACAATTTTGTATCTATATAAAGAAAACCTAGATTCAGTTTAAAAAAAATATAATTACAAATTTTCTTAAAACGTTGAGACCCACGGATAAAATTTAGTGAATTCACGTCCCAAAAAAAAAAAAAGACATGCTTAGGCATATAAATCAAGGGTAAAATGGTAATAACCCTATTTGGAAACCATCCCTAGCCTTACGTATAGGGCAACGCACCTCTTTCTATTTCTTTGTTTGCAGCGAAGACCTAGGTCGTGTGATGGAGGCTCACTGTGGGGGGGGGGGGGGGCAGCTGCGAGGTGGCTGAGACATGAGCGGGACAGAGCGGCTGCGCACACACAGAAAGAGGGATGAGCGAGAGACAGAGAGATGGAGAGGGCGATTACGCACCATGTAGCGTGCATGGAGGCTTCAGACAGTGGCGCTGAACATCACTGGGTGGTGGAGGACTGATTTCCAGCCGGTGATAGCGGCCCGGGGCAGAGGTGGCGACCGCTGCATGCAGCAACCCTCCTAGTGGTTGGGCAGCCCGTAAAGGAGCCTTACACAGTGGAGATAATGGCTCTATTTTGATGATCAAAAAATAGGGGATGACTTCTCGTGGCTGCCAGTGGTTGGCATCGTGTGTATGGTGTAGGTACGATGGCTTACGGTTTCACGAGGGGCTAGGCAATGACTGGTGGCTTCTGCCGTGCAGGGGAAAGACTCGCACTGGGTGGCTTCCATTCGGCTGAGTGCACACGACGTTGGCTTTTCTGATGCAGCAACACGATGGAAAATGATGCCAAGATGCGTCTTGGCTGTCTCGTTTGCGGCAGTGGAGTGGTGGTTGAAGAGGGTAGCAGGGGCTGGAACTTGGTGGAGGGATGGGCGTCGGACTAGGAGAGGCTGATTCGTGCGACAGGAGGCTGAGGGAACAAATATGGTTGGCGGCAGCAAACGTAACAGAGCAGTTTCTCTAAGCATGGTTAATTTGTGCGTATAAATATGATGCAAAAACCCTAGAGATACGAGAGAGACGTGTGCGCGGATGAAAGGATGTGTCGTGTGTGCATAGAGTGGACGAGAGGAATACTTACGGGTGAATAAGAAATATAGACGGAAAGAAGAAAAACAAAAATAAACATGCGGGAAAAAAAATTAACGTGTGAAGAAAATAAAATTAAAATAAACTGAACAAAATAAATAAATAAATAAACTTAAACAAAATAAATAACAAAGAAAAAAAAATTGTGCTTGATTGGATCCGGGTGTTACAGATTCTTCCCAAAGTCAATGAAGACTCAGAAGGCCCAAGAATTTGCCACATTGGTACAAGGCAATCTCACTGTCGATTCTTCCCAGAATATTGAGAGGGAGAACTAAACATTGAACATGGTCATTGATGATGACTAGAACACTATTTTAGTAGGTTTAGATTATTTCTAACCTTTGATTTTATTGAGACTAATTTCAAAGTGTTCTATGTCATTTCTTGTCATTACTGCATTAAGATTTTCTTCACGAGATCTTGGTCTGCTAGTTGTTTTGTATTTTAGGTACATACTACATTCATCAAATTGAGTTTTGTCATCAATATGCCAAAGGGGGAGATTGTAGATGTAAAAGTTTGGCTAGCACTAGGTGACTAAGTTGATAAGTTAGGATAGGATTACAAATGACAAATGGCAAAATGTCAGAATAGAACTTGGGTGGTCGTGTGGCTAAGGGATCTAATGTAAAAATCCTTTACAAAATCTCACATTTTTGTTTCCTATGCAAAATCTTCTCGGAACCCTTTACTAAGAACAAGTGGCGTGAGGTGGAGGTGCTTGGGAGGGTGATTGGCGTGCACAACTCCTTGGAACTCACAAAAATCTTGTTGGTGCTTGTATAGTCCCTTAGGGTTCCTAAAACAATGTCCCCTCTTTTTCTTCATCCATTTTTAAATCTAGGTTCAATGTATCTAGATGTGAGGTGTGCATGCGAGACATGTGGCATGTGGGTAGGTGCAAGGGCGTGTGCCCTAGGTGTGTGTTGAACCCTACATCCTTCTCCATCCCCTTAACTTCTTCTAGAAACCTTCAAGCATGTTTGCCAAGTGGCACCAATGTGCTAACCTAGGTGCTTCTTCCCTAGGTTCCATTTCCCTATGCCAGATTTTGCTATTTCCCCAGACAAAACTCTTCACCTTTCATTTGCATGCATGACACTTGGCCAACTGTTCTAGAAACCGAATCCTCCCTTGCTTCTTCCACTTTTTCTTCTAGAAATCCAATGCATGCTTGACAAGTGTCACCCTTGCCTTTTCCCAAAGTTCTATATGAGAAGTGCTCTTCCTAAAATGACCAAAAACTCCTTCTTGAAGCCAAATGGTGCCATCTCCTTTTCTAGAGGGTAAACTTGAGCCTTTCAAATCCAAAGTCCTTAATGGGCCAAATTTCTATGGGCCCCTTCTTCTATTTTTCTCTTGTGGGCTTTTTAACTTAGAGCTCCAAGATCCAATGCAATAAAAATAGAAAGTGGCTTAAAGAATTCTTCCAACACTTAGCCAATAACCCAAATAAATAAATAAATAGATAAATAATATCCACAAGAATTACAAATGGAATCTTAGCAAAAATCTGGGGTATCACATCCTCCCCCCATTAAAAATAGATTTCGTCCTCGAAATCGGCACATGATAGAACTCAAAATAATATTAACCACTTGAAACTCCATACCTCTAACACTTGCTACTGTGGAATCTTCTGATGATGATAGGGGTGGTATGCCATCCTCTTCTGTTACCGAATCTTGTGAAAAATAGAATATTGCATCTAGGTCATAATCAAAATACATGTTCCCCCGCATCTCATTCAACTTATGCTCTATTTCAAGTTCCGTATCCTTGATAGGTTGATTCTCCTCATAGAAATGAATAGGATCAGTAGACATGTCCAAAGTTTCAAAAGGCATATATCTATTTGAGCGAACTTCTGCAGTGCGAGTAGACTCTACTTCTCGATTGAGTATGAGTAGACGTGTTCTCTTGGTGTCCTTCCATACCAACGGGTCGTTCTTAGATTGTAATGCTCGGCGTAGAAAAAATATTTCCCCGAGAGTCCATGTCCTTTACACGAGTGTGATGGTGCTCAAACTTCTCCATCTGTTGCCAGTGAGCAACCCTCATCTAGTCTCGTCACTTGCGATGGTTCCTGTGACTATGCTCTCTCTCCTTTCTCTCATTTGTGCCACTAAGGACACAGACATACGCAGGGTTTTTCTATGTTGTGCCATGCCCGTTTCCAGGGCATGGTAGATGCATACAAAGTCACAACGACATCAAACAAAATTATGCAAAAGAATTCATAATGTGATTGTTCGTATGTCACTAAGCTCATAACAAGACCATGATCAATTCTTCTAGTACCATACGTCATCTACAACCCCAAAAACATTATCAGAACTTTCAATACCACAAAATAATCTACAACATCCAAGGATGATATGAATTAGTGCCATAGTTCTGATCACACTGATCATGATTGACGCCTAAAAACTAGCATCCAAACCATTATCACACTTGCTTTTGCTTACCTACAAGCTCCTATGACCTCAACCTTTTAATAATCATCGATGCATCCTATGATATAGCCATCTCCCCTCGAAAGACTGTAGTGGTAATAATTATTCCTATAGCATCTCCAAATTGCAAGTAGCTTCCTCAATATCCATCAAACAAATTCCCAAACCACCATATCACAAAGTGCAACATTTATGCTACGAACTCTAGTGACCTTATCAACATGTCTAGAGTTAAGGTTTCCATATAGACATCAGTCTCTAAATCAGCCCCACACATACCAAGTCAACTCTTACCACACCTTGGTAATACATAGATCGTCTCCCGAAACCATGAGCTTTCACACGTATTCCCGTATTGTCTCTTGTATCGCTAGTCAAAATTCTTGATTCCTTGAAACTTAGTACCAATCACCCCTATACATCAAACAACAATATCAATACAACAGTGGCTAAAGCTTGTTGCTAAGAGGGTGGTCCAATATTTTAGAAGTCCCCAAGTATTACATTATCCATAAAAAAATCCGATCATTAGGAGATCATCCTTAAATCCACATTCGATCATCAAAATACAAACCATGACATGTATTATTGACTCTAGAGGGCATTATAAACCCTAATACCTCAAATTTCGTCCAAGAACTTCATCCAACCAGCAACATTGTTTCAAGCTTAAACAAGAACTATATACACCATGGAAATGATAACAAGATCCAACTTTTTTTCAAGCTTATACTCTTCTGACAACATCAAATGCCCTTGTCATCCGAAACCCAAAATTATTCATAGCACTTGGCATAATTTCATTCTTGAAATCACCTTACCCGAAATAAAACACTCGATCTAGATCTAGGAAAGAACTCCAAAGGGTCTTCGTCCTTTCGACCCACTCGACATATGACCAAATCTAAGAGAGATCACCATCCAACACATGTTTTGGTCGTCAAACCTTAAGAACCGAGACATTATTTAAGGTATCTTGCTTCCTATGTACTTGTGGCCCTTAGAAGATCAAAGCATCAAGTTCTTCCAAACATGGTTATGATCAAGATCATATCCTAGGATATCAACTTCCGCATAAATAGACATACATATAGAGAGAAAACCTGAGACATGCATTTTGATAGTTTTGAACTTATGAAATTCTTGCACCTTTATTTGCTCATAAAGCCAAGTAAATCATTTCCATGCCTATTCTAAGTCCCCATACCAAAATAAACCCATGCGGTAAATATGACTTAGGACTAAAATAAAGTATCAAGAACAAGAATCTATTCATATACTTCTTTTCAATTGGAGAAAACTAACCTACTGAATGGAATCACATTCTAGCTCAATAGGCGTACTTCACCAAATGACTTGTAACACCTGGTCCAGCCAAACTACTTTACATAATGTTTTGGGTTTATCGTTCGGAATTACGAGTAAAAATTTTTAGAAGAGAGATTGGGCCTAAGATATTTTTAGTGGTATAAATTTTTTTTTAGGTTGATGATTAGGTTTTAAAGTCTTTAATGGATCAAGTGGATGTTCATCAGAAAATTTATGGGATAATTATATTTATTTTAGGTTGATTAGAGATCCAAAACTTTAGATAAAAGCCATGCAATAATTTCGTTAAGAGTCCAAATCGTGAGCTTACGCTACGTTATTTTATTTTCTTTCATTTTTTTTCCTTTTCTTTTAGACGTAAGAACCCAGTCCGTGGAACCCAGTCCATCGCACGGTTTGCGTCCAATTTCCTTTTTCATGCACGTATCTCCCTTCTCCATCTTTAGGTTTTATCTGTTTCCCTCTTTTAGCTCTTATATATATTAAGCATTTCTCAACCCTAGAATAAGTGCCGCTGCCCCTTTTCTCACCCTCAGCCATCCGAACTCCTAGCATCCATCCTCCACTGTGAACCACGGCTACCACCCCAACCAAGAGACAAACAACCGAAACCACCTTGTTCTTGCAGCTCAAATCAAAGCATTTGCTTCCTCCACGTCGAACCACAACCCAGCCACCCACGGAGCCAGCTCTCTTTGCATTTTCATCACCAACCCAGCTCACACGGAATCGTCGTCACCCTTCACCAAGCACAACCGACGCCACCCCTCACAGCCAGGCCAACGCGTCGTTCTCCGCCGAACACAGTCCACGCACACGGTACCTCAGCCTCTCCCAGTTCACCACCCCAGCCGTGCTCAGCCAGACGAAGCTGCCACCAGCGCCCTTGAAGCCTCTGTTTCAAGCCTTGACTTCCACCATTTGTGACATCCGAAAAACACAGTAGCCCAACCACCATAACTCGCTGCACTCACCCTCCACCGAGAACTCCACCGCGTGGTGATCCCACCTCACGAAAACCACCGCCGCGAGCCACCCCTCCCACGGAAGACTCAACAGTTTTTCCCCTGTTTTAGCCACCCGAAACAGAGTTTCACTATAACGCCCTGTACCCTAGGGTCCGGAGAGTTAACTCATGTCACTAACAAACCTGTCTCTCCAAACACTTAAAACTCCAAGGACTTCATGATTAGCACACAATTCATATTTTTCCAAATAACCATAATAACACTCCATAAGTTATCATTACAAAACATAAACCAAAAGGGGTCCACAATCTCCCAATAACCTCAAAAAATATAACAATACATCTTTAGGTATCAATAGGTCCAAACAACGTAAAGTACTTCAAATGCTCAAGTTAAATCCATCTACTAACAATGGTACTCTAATGTACCCAATCCTTCCATCCATATCTAGCCAGCTTCAATTCTATTCCTGATCCCCAGCTGGGAAATCAATATCATCCGAAAATATATGAAGATAAAGGGGGTGAGTTATCAACAACTCAGTAAGCAGAGAACATATACTAGCATGTAAACATGAGCCTTTTTAGAAAGTTCAATATGCAGAAACAAAACATTTTATTTTTATATGCAGATCTCAGAAAACGTGTTATCAGAAAACCAGAGCGACTTTTCAAGCACTTCATACTCAAGTTAACAATTTATATTTGAGGATCCATTTCATATTCAAAATCGTTTTGGCATAACATAACTGAACATCTTCATCTTATCATATCATATCATATACCATGTTTAACCCCCGTGGTAGGGTTGTGCTATCCCCGGTGGCCAAACCAGGCAGTATCATGTGGTGAACTTCCCCTTTTTCAATATCGGAGCCCCGAGTGTGCACACAGGAAAGAACACGTAAAAAGACCACTTTGTTTCCAAAGTGGGTGCACTCATATCATATCATGGTGGTACCAACCATATCACGTGAACAGTATTATCATATCAGAACCATATTCAGAACAGATAAGTATGCCAAAGTTTTATCATATCCATATCATATCAAAACACGTGCGAAACATATTCATATCATTTCTATTTGATCAAAAACAGATCCATATCATTTCATATCACATGCATAAAATTTCAATGATATCATATTCGCTCTTTTGTATATTTCAGAAACATGTCAAATATTGCTCATGTCTACACATTTCATGTCAAACATTTCTTTTCTCTTTCATACGTATCTCATGAGGGAATACAAAACATAGACTGAGGTTGTTTTTCACTTTTTCTTTTTAAAACAACATGCACATTTTTACAAACCAACCTCAGTTCATTTCTTTTTATGCAAATCCAGCATAGGAACCCCGCTTACCTGGACTTCATAGCTTTTCGAAAATTTCCTCAGAAATGCCGAACTAAGAAAATTTATTCGTCACCTACAAGATAATCACGTAAATTTCCATAAGTCTCCAATTAATCTCGTATTTTGATATTTCGGCCTACCGCTTCTAAAATAGTCCATTTTTAATTCCTCAAACCCAAAATTCTCATTATTCTCAACATACCAGCATCACTTTCTAAACTCATCAACATCCGACTTCGACTAAACATTTAATTCTAACTTATGTAAGAAAGAGATCTTACTATAATTTACAATACAAAGTAACATAACTATAATAAATTCATTATCCTTTGAAATTCATAATTTTATTTAAATAATAATAATAATAATTCAAAGATATTCTTTTAAAAAGGATACGTTAAAATATTCTTTTTAAGTGTTACTTATCAGTCTACTTATTACCCATTCCAATAAAATATAAGCCCCAAAAAATATACCCATTTAACAAAATAAATTCATGCATCTAAGCCTAAATAAAAACACACTTTACAATCCACGTATTATACTCATGATTTCAAATCCGAAATACTTAACATAACTTAATTAAGCTAACACCCCAACACTAACTTTGGAGGCACACTATAAGAGAACAGAAAATAAAATAGAATAAACAAAAAAATATTATTTTCTACTATTAATTTAATATAATATTACATATACACCCGAATATATATATATACAAATATAAATATATATTTACTCCAGAAGATTGATTTCATCCGCATATATACTTACATATATATATATATATATTTACACCAGAAAATTAATTACATCCGCATATATAAGTATAAACACACATATATGTATATATATTTACACCATAAGAAAACAAATAAGTTTACGTATACATTCATGCATATATATATATGTAGTACACAAAAGAAAATTTCACTTCACACGGTGCGGCGGAAGCACTTACGGAGGGTGGGGGAAAAGCACGGCGGCGTGGAGTTGGGGCTGGCTACGGCGGACGAGGGTGGCGTCTAGCTGCGAAGCAAGAGAAAGAAATGAAAGAGAGAGACACGGTGAGGGAACGAGGGAGAGGACAGAAGGCAAGGATCACCACTGGAAGTGGTGCGAGCTCACCGTGGGGTGAGGCAGCGTGTGGCGGACCTGGTGGAGGAATGTCCTCGCCGGCGGTTTCTGTGGAGGCACGGCACGGAGGAGCTCACGATGGAGGGTGATCACCGTGGCTTGGACAATGCTCTGTTTTTGACAATAAAAACAGAGTATTTCGGCTTGAAACTGGGGCTACGTGCGTTGGGTGAGACTGAGGTGGCGTGTGGCTTGGGTGATGGACTCCGAACGACCTAGATACCGGCGTGGTTTCGCTTGGTGTGGCTGCAGAACGCGTCTCAGCTAAACAGTGGCAGTTCACTAGTTTGGAGCTTACGGGGGAGTGCTGGCTGGTGTGTGTGTTGCGGGCTGGCTGAGGTTCACGGTGAGTGGTCGAGGCACAACCAGTTGAGCGGCTGCAAGCATGAAGACAAAGTAGTGGCACTGAAACTAGGTCAAAAGGATAACACATATATATATATAGTAAGCTATAAGAAGTAAAGAGAAGAAAACCTAGAGGGAAGAGGCTGAACGGCATGCATGAAAATAGAAAGTGGACGGGATCTATGCGACGTCGAAAACGGGAGGTGTTTCACGGGCCTGGGCCTGAAAATGGGCTGGGTCTTACATCCTCCCCCCTTATAAAATTCCGTCCTCGGAATTTGCTATAAAAAGTCACAAATTCGCATCGAGGAGTTGTGGGTACTTATCTCTCATTTCTTCCACCAACTCCCAAGAAGCTTCACTAATAGTATGATTTTTCCACAACACTTTAACAAAAGGGATAGTTCGAGTCCGTAGCACTTGTTCTTTCCTTTCCAAAATCCGAACTGGTTCTTCCGCATAAGTCATATCCTCCTGAATCTGAAGTGGTTCATAGTCAATAACGTGCGTCGGGTCGGGAATATATTTGCTCAGCATGGAAATATGAAATACATTATGCACTCCCGCAAGTGCCGGTGGAAGTGCTACTCTATAAGCCACTGGTCCAATCCGGTCAAGAATCTCAAATGGCCCAATATATCTTGGGCTCAACTTGCCCTTCTTTCCAAATCTCATAATTCCTTTCGTCGGTGCTATTCTCCAAAATACTTTGTCTCCAAATCTTAAGTGCAAAAATGACTGCTGCCAGCTCCAGATCATGCGTGGGATAATTCTGCTCGTACGCTTTCAGTTGGCGTGAGGCATATGTAATAACCTTCCCATGTTGCATCAGTATGCACCCCAAACCAAGCCTTGACGCGTCGCTATAAACTACAAATCCCCCTCTAGCCGTGGGAATTGCTAATACCGGAGCCGTCACTAATCTCCGTTTCAACACCTGAAAGCTTTCTTCACACTTTGTTGTCCATTCAAACTTATTATTTTTCTTGGTGAGTGCTGTGAGAGGAACTGCTATCTTGGCAAAACTGTCAATGAATCGACGGTAATAACCCGCCAATCCCAAGAAACTTCTAACCTCATGCACATTCTTCGGCGTCGGCCAATTAACCACTGCTTCCACTTTTTCCGGGTCCACTGAAATGCCATCTTTCGAAACTACATGCCCGAGAAATGCGATTGAATCAAGCCAAAATTCACACTTCTTCAATTTAGCAAACAACTTTTATCTCTGAGTGTCCCAAGTACCCGCCTCAAATGTTCCTCATGCTCGGATTTGTCTTTGGAGTAAACCAATATATCATCAATAAAAACAACTACAAACTTATCCAAAAATTCATGTAACACCCTGTTCATCAAATCCATAAATACTGCTGGGGCATTAGTCAGGCCAAAAGGCATGACCAAAAACTCATAATGGCCATAACGAGTCCTAAATGCCGTCTTAGCTACGTCCTCTGCTCTGATCTTCAATTGATGGTAACCCGATCGAAGATCAATCTTTGAAAATACCTGAGCGCCCTGGAGCTGATCAAACAGATCATCTATACGGGGTAGCGGGTACTTATTCTTTATGGTCACACGATTAAGTTCCCTGTAGTCAATACACATCCTCATCGATCCATCCTTCTTCTTCACAAAGAGGACTGGAGCTCCCCAAGGTGATACACTGGGCCTGATAAAACCCTTATCCAACAGGTCTTGCAATTGTTCCTTGAGTTCCACTAACTCCGACGGTGCCATTCGATAAGGTGCTTTTGAAAGGGGTGCCGTGCCTGGAGCTAGTTCAATAGTAAACTCCACTTCCCGCTCGGGTGGGAGTCCAGGTAAATCTTCTGGGAAAACCTCTGGATATTCTCTCACCACAGGTATCTGCTCTAACTTCAACTCCTCTTTTGGTACTTCTACCACGCAGGTTAAGAATCCCTGACAACCATCTCGTAACAATTTCCCAACTTGAACGGCAGATATGATGGGTGGATACATCCTCACTTTTGAACCTGAGAATCAAAATTCACTTTCTTTTGGGGGCCTAAATATCACTTCCTTTTTAAAACAGTCTATGCTGGCGTGGTAGCAAGCCAGCCAATCCATACCCAAAATTACATCAAACCCAAACATGTTAAACACTATCAAATCTGCTGGCATCAATCTTCCCTCAATTGATAAAGGACACCCTGGTAGAAACTTGTCACAGATTACCGAATTTCCTGTTGGGGTCGCAACCACCAACTTGGACTTTAATTCTTCAGTTTCTAAGGTGCAAAATCGAGCATAGGTCATGGAAACAAACGAATGTGTCTCTCCCGAATCAAATAGTACTGTGTCATTTTTAGAAAACAAAGAAATAGTACCTGTGGTCATAATCAACATCATTCATGAACTAAAATTTTTAAGTCTTAACCTTAATCCACAAATCAATATCTTAAAAACATAACAAAGAAGTCATACCCGTGATCACATCATTCCTATCCTCAGCCTCTCCAGGTGTCAGAGCAAAAACCCTTGCAGGTGCAGTAGTACGCTGCATGTTGCCTCAGGCTGTCCCTTCTGTTCTAGGTGGTGGTGGGGGCCTGCTGTTATCCAATCGTAGAGGGCAGTCCCTGAGATAATGGCCCGATCTGCCACAACGGTAGCATAGTCCCACTTCCTTCCTGCATACTCCAGTATGTACTCGGTTGCAAGTTCTACATTGATATGCTTGTTGGGTGCCCTGACCATTCTTTTTCCCGAGCTACTACCTTCATTTCTCTTTTTCCACGCTCCTTGGTCCATACCAGAATGAGGCCCCGAAGAAATAGTCCTCTTCTTCTGATCGTGCAATGCAGCGCTCCTTTGAAGGCTTCGCTCAAAAACTGTGGCCTTATCTACCAATTCTGAGAAATTTCGAATTTGAAAGCCCACTACTCGTTCATAAAGTTTTTCATTTAGCCCTTGTTTGAATTTACGCGCTTTCTTTTCTTCATCGGGAATCAGATACGCAGCAAAACGGGATAATTCAATGAATCTAGCTGCATATTGGTGCACCGTCATGGATCCCTGCACCAGAGTGGCAAATTCCATTGCCTTGTCCTCTCAAGCCGAGCTTGGGAAAAATCGCTCAAGAAAAATCTGCTTAAAATGTGGCCAACTAACTATTTCTGTTCCCCCTGCTTATCGGATAATTCTTTCTGAGATCCACCATCTTTTTGCCTCACCGGTCAGTTTGAAAGTTGCATATGCCACCTTTTGTTCATCTGTGCAGGTTAACACCCGCAATATTTCTTCAATATCTTGCACCCAATCTTCAGCTAAGGTGGGTTCGCCTTTGCCGTCAAATGAAGGGGGGTGCATTCGATTGAACTGTTCTATGTTACCACTTCCTTCATTAGAGTTGAGTTGGCGACCTACGGGATTTTGCGTGAGATCGTCTATTAACTGATGAGCTGCTGCTCGTAGTACTTCAGAAGCACTCGGGTTTGCTCCCCTTTCGTTCTCGTTCACGTTCAAGTCCGACATACTTCGTTCTCGACGACGAGGTGGCATCCTGCAATAAAGAGAAAAGGAGTACGCGCAACAGTAGTAATGATTAGACTCCAAAGTCTAAAACTTTAACGCCATCAATCTATTTAATAAAAGTCTCCAAAATCAAACCAAACCATAAACAACATGAATTCAACTCATAGACCTACAAAATCCTACACATCAAAGTCATTCCTAAAGTTTGTAAAATTTAAGACCTCGAAAACCTATGATATTCTTCCTCATAACTCGCTCCACTATCACCTCCAATCTGAAAAAGATTTCTTAAAGCCAATCTATACTCCATGATCTTACACTCTATAGTCTACAGAACCTCAAACTTGACTTTCAGTCAAACTTATGTAAACTTTAAAATCTAAACCTCCAAGTCATGTCCTACAACCTTTAAAATAAGCCCATCAAATCTGCATCCTTAAATTCCCAAAACCTCAATCCATAAAGTCTACAGAATCTCAAACTTGGAATTTCCCACAATCATCTAGCTTGCAGTCCTCAAATTTCTATACCCCAAGTATGAAATTACTCCTTAGACTAACAGATATCCAAAACCTCATGTTATAGTCTGCAGAATCTCAAACCTAGGCTCTGATACCAACTGTAACGCCCCGTACCCTAGGGTCCGGGGAGTTAACTCATGTCACTAACAAACCTGTCTCTACAAACACTTAAAACTCCAAGGACTTCATGATTAGCACACAATTCATATTTTTCCAAATAACCATAATAACACTCCATAAGTTATCATTACAAAACATAAACCAAAAGGGGTCCACAATCTCCCAATAACCTCAAAAAATATAACAATACATCTTTAGGTATCAATAGGTCCAAACAACGTAAAGTACTTCAAATGCTCAAGTTAAATCCATCTACTAACAATGGTACTCTAATGTACCCAATCCTTCCATCCATATCTAGCCAGCTTCAATTCTATTCCTGACCCCCAGCTGGGAAATCAATATCATCTGAAAATATATGAAGATAAAGGGGGGTGAGTTATCAACAACTCAGTAAGCAGAGAACATATACTAGCATGTAAACATGAGCCTTTTTAGAAAGTTCAATATGCAGAAACAAAACATTTTATTTTTATATGCAGATCTCAGAAAACGTGTTATCAGAAAACCAGAGCGACTTTTCAAGCACTTCATACTCAAGTTAACAATTTATATTTGAGGATCCATTTCATATTCAAAATCGCTTTGGCATAACATAACTGAACATCTTCATCTTATCATATCATATCATATACCATGTTCAACCCCCGTGGTAGGGTTGTGCTATCCCCGGTGGCCAAACCAGGCAGTATCATGTGGTGAACTTCCCCTTTTTCAATCTCGGAGCCCCGAGTGTGCACACAGGAAAGAACACGTAAAAAGACCACTTTGTTTCCAAAGTGGGTGCACTCATATCATATCATGGTGGTACCAACCATATCACGTGAACAGTATTATCATATCAGAACCATATTCAGAACAGATAAGTATGCCAAAGTTTTATCATATCCATATCATATCAAAACACGTGCGAAACATATTCATATCATTTCTATTTGATCAAAAACAGATCCATATCATTTCATATCACATGCATAAAATTTCAATGATATCATATTCGCTCTTTTGTATATTTCAGAAACATGTCAAATATTGCTCATGTCTACACATTTCATGTCAAACATTTCTTTTCTCTTTCATACGTATCTCATGAGGGAATACAAAACATAGACTGAGGTTGTTTTTCACTTTTTCTTTTGAAAACAACATGCACATTTTTACAAACCAACCTCAGTTCATTTCTTTTTATGCAAATCCAGCATAGGAACCCCGCTTACCTGGACTTCTTAGCTTTTCGAAAATTTCCTCAGAAATGCCGAACTAAGAAAATTTATTCGTCACCTACAAGATAATCACGTACATTTCCATAAGTCTCCAATTAATCTCGTATTTTGATATTCCAGCCTACCGCTTCTAAAATAGTCCATTTTTAATTCCTCAAACCCAAAATTCTCATTATTCTCAACATACCAGCATCACTTTCTAGACTCATCAACATCCGACTTCGACTAAACATTTAATTCTAACTTATTTAAGAAAGAGATCTTACTATAATTTACAATACAAAGTAACATAACTATAATAAATTCATTATCCTTAGAAATTCATAATTTTATTTAAATAATAATAATAATAATTCAAAGATATTCTTTTAAAAATGATACGTTAAAATATTCTTTTTAAGTGTTACTTATCAGTCTACTTATTAACCATTCCAATAAAATATAAGCCCAAAAAAATATACCCATTTAACAAAATAAATTCATGCATCTACGCCTAAATAAAAACACACTTTACAATCCACGTATTATACTCATGATTTCAAATCCGAAATACTTAACATAACTTAATTAAGCTAACACCCCAACACTAACTTTGGAGGCGCACTATAAGTGAACAGAAAATAAAATAAAATAAACAAAACAATATTATTTCCTACTATTAATTTAATATAATATTACATATACACCCGAATATATATATATATACAAATAGAAATTTATATTTACACCAGAAGATTGATTTCATCCGCATATATACTTACATATATATATATATATTTACACCAGAAAATTAATTACATCCGCATATATAAGTATAAACACACATATATGTATATATATTTACACCAGAATAAAACAAATAAGTTTACGTATACATTCATGCATATATATATATGTAGTACACAAAAGAAAATTTCACTTCACACGGTGCGGCGGAAGCACTTACGGAGGGTGGGGGAAAAGCACGGCGGCGTGGAGTTGGGGTTGGCTACGGCGGACGTGGGTGGCGTCTAGCTGCGAAGCAAGAGAAAGAAATGAGAGAGGGAGACACGGTGAGGGAACGAGGGAGAGGACAGAAGACAAGGATCACCACTGGAAGTGGTGCAAGCTCACCGTGGGGTGAGGCAGCGTGTGGCGGACCTGGTGGAGGAATGTCCTCGCCGGGGGTTTCTGTGGAGGCACGGCACGGAGGAGCTCACGATGGAGGGTGATCACCGCGGCTTGGACAATGCTCTGTTTTTGATAATAAAAACAGAGTATTTCGGCTTGAAACCGGGGCTACGTGCGTTGGGTGGCAGCACCGTGAGACTGAGGCGGCGTGTGGCTGGGGTGATGGACTCCGAACGACCTAGATACCGGCGTGGTTTCGCTTGGTGTGGCTGCAGAACGCGTCTCAGCTAAACGGTGGCAGTTCACTAGTTTGGAGCTTACGGGGGAGTGCTGGCTGGTGTGTGTGTTACGGGCTGGCTGAGGTTCACGGTGAGTGGTGGAGGCACAACCAGTTGAGCGGCTGCAAGCATGAAGACAAAGTAGTGGCACTGAAACTAGGTCAAAAGGATAACACACATATATATATATATATAGTAAGCTATAAGAAGTAAAGAGAAGAAAACCTAGAGGGAAGAGGCTGAACAGCATGCATGAAAATAGAAAGTGGACGGGATCTATGCGACGTCGAAAACGGGAGGTGTTTCACGGGCCTGGGCCTGAAAATGGGCTGGGTCTTACATTCACCACTGAACCGCTGCACTTCACCGCACCATACCAGCCACTCCAAGCCATCACCACCTGCACGGAAGAGGACGTCGGACACCCACAGACCACCTCAGCCCGTAACAACCCCCTCACGGTGATCGAGTACCCCTCTCGGTTACTCTCTCCTTTCTCTTCGCTTTCTCTCTCGCACTCCCTTCCGCTCGTCTCTCTCTGCCTCTCTCTCACTTTTGCCGCCCAGCGTAGGCAGCTTTGCCACCGCACGCCACCCCAGCTCAACAGCCGTGCCACCACTGTATTTCCAGCCCAGCCGTCGCACGCGGCCCCTAACTTCTCCTGGTGTAAGCCCTGCCGTAGTTACTTCTATTATTTGTTTCTGTTATTTGTGTTTCTGTTTCCGTTCTCTGCTAATTTTCCCTCATAAGTTATATATATATATGTATGTATATATATGTAAATTGTTGACTAATGAATGAGTATTATTATCAGTTTACCTTAGTGTATGTACTAGATATATGTTTTCGGATGAGTAATATTTTTGGATTTATGTTTAAAAGGGTTTTGTTTGAAGCCTCATAAAATAATTATTTTTGTGTAAATAATATTTTAATAATCATTTTATTGAGTTTTGTAATTATTTTAATATTTGCTCGATTAAATCTCTTATTCGGTACGAATTCGACTAAGTGGATATTGGTGGTTTTAGATAATGGTGGTATTATAGGAATTATTAGAATTCTAGGTTTTGAGGATTTAAAATAGGTTCTTAGGTTCAAATATCGAAATACATGATTGATTGAAAATTTACAGAATTTACGTGATTTTTTATAGGTGACGATTAATATTTATTCGGCTTCGTTGAGGAATTTTGAAAGATTAAAGAATCCAGGTAAGCGGGGTTCCTATGCTAGATTTGCATAAAAATAAAATGGACTGAGGTTGATTTTTTTGAAAATAAACTTGTTTTGTTATGAAAATATATTTAAACTACCTCAGTTATTTGTTTCTGCATTATTCATGAGATTCTGTTTAAGAATAAAGTATTTTCTGGCATGACTGGTGTAGACATGAGCTATTTTGCATTTTGCTTCTATACTCTAAAAAATAGAGCGAATATGAAAGTTTGTGCATAAAATAATGTTTTGTCATTTCTGAAAACTCTGTTCTGTTCTGAAGGTGTTCCGTATTCTGATATGATGTGATTTTTGAAAACTTAACTTTTGGTATGACATTCTGAATTGGGATGTGGTTTGTGGATGGTGACCTATTTGACCTACCACGGGTGCTAATAGTGGCTTCTGTTTGGGTTGGTACCAACTATTCTGTTTCTGGTGCATCCACTTTGGAAACAAAGTGGTTTTCTGGTGGTCTTTCCTGTGTGCACACTCGGGGCTCCGAGAATAAATAAGGGGAAGATTCACATTCTGTTTCTGCTCGGTTAGCTACCGGGGTTTGCACAACCCTACCACGGGGGTTAAACATGGCCTCTGATGCGATATGATGCTCTGGTACGATGGTGGTCAGTTATGCTATGCCAAAAGAATTTGAATAAGAATATTTTTGAACTTTCGCTCTGATATTTTTATAAAATGTTTTGACTCTGCATTCTGAAAATAAAAAGTGTTTTGTTCTGCATTATGAAATCTGTAAATGCTCATGTTTGCATACTAGTATATATTCTCTGCTTACTGAGTTGTTGATAACTCACCCCTATCTCCATAATATGTTTCAGATAATTTTGATGCAACAGCTGGAAATCAGGAATAGGGAATACTTGCAAATTTTGTGGATCATAGAAGACTATGTGCCCTAGGGTACAATGACTTTTGGAGAGTCTTTTGGTAGCGTTGATATTTTATGTGGCTTTGGTATATTGAGTATTGGATATTTTTAGTCCTTGTGGAAAAGTTTATCTATATCAATGAGACACCACTGATGTGCCCTTATGTAGGAACATGGATATTTGTGTTGAACAAATAGGTTAATATGTTATGAAGATTCTGGTTTATTTTAAAAGTATTATTTGGAAATGATTTTTAAGTGATATGAGTTAACTCTCCGGACCCTCTGGGACGGGGCGTTACATGACTAATATGGAATCTGATCTTTTTTGGAAAAAGTGGAGGTCATAATGAAATAGTTATAGCTGTAACAGTTCATTGAAATAGTTCTAAGATACATTGTATAGATACCACTAGCGTCGTTGGAATGACTTCATCGAGTTGAACAAGAAGGTAGACTCTTCGAAAGATAAGTAAATAAAGCAAGTAGATGAAACAGAGTGGGTATATATATATATATATATATATATATATATATATGTACTTATTACCTAGGTTTCGTCAGATATACCTATCTAACCAGGAGCTCACACCTCTGATCTAAAATAGGTACTTCTCTCTAGCAGATCCAAAACCATCTCGACTAGCCTATAATGGCATCTATAATCTTCCATTTGATAACATTTGCCTAAAAACTCATTGCCTTAATTCCAACTAGCATCAAAGGTTGTAGTAACCTACACCAATTTTGGAGACCACTAAAACTTACAAAGACCATAATTGAAGCCAACTCGAAATTTGGTCAAGCTAGTCAATCGAACTACCAAGTAAGCTTGATTGTATCCTACATCATCAAATAAATATATCATCTCCAAAGGCTTGTCGTGTCTATATCCATAAGTAATGCCCTGTAGTTTGCACAATCTATAACCTCAAATTCAGATAGAGATCATTCTCCAAATGGTGCACATACTATAACCTTTTATGCAATTATTATTGATGATTTGCAAAGTTGATACCTTTAAATCTCACAAGGATGACTCACCTCTTAAAGTCTCCAAATTCATAACTTAGAGTCGATCAAACTTATGTCCTCATGGTGCCAGATTCCATAGCTTCAGATTTAGTGAGACTTCCGAACTAAGTCAGTTGAACCTAAAACCTCAAATCTCAATAGAACTCATACCTTAAAGTTCGTAATTCATAAAAGACTTAGACCTTATAGCTTGATCCGAGATTGTAACCTTCCTAAATTTGTAGCTTCTGCATCTGTTCCATGATTCAAGATGACTAAACCATATCGTCCCCATCCTATGATGGATATTGTCATACGTCCTAGCTCTAAGACATCAATTTCCATCAGGCTTTGATACCTCATGTATAAGCCTACACTTAATAATTTAAACCTACTCCTTCTAATAACTCAAACCTATATTCTGGTATGGTTTCTTAGTGACATGTGGGTTTCCCCAGAGACATAATTGCTCTGATACAATGCTCTGTGGTGCCCCTAGCCCCCGCTTGGGACTGGACAGTGACTGAAACGTCGGGACATGCAACATAAGGCTACATATCCCTAGTACATGACAGAGAAGATGCAATGCACCTATGTATACTAGCAATATCCAGTAAATCGCAGCGAAATAAGTCCTTTAAAAGTTGTACTAGAATTAACTAATATCTCAACTTCTTCATTCATAGCTTTAAATCACACTTCTTAGATATGGAATATCAAGCTTATTGTTTACACTTGACATAACAAGTATTATCTAAAAAAAAAATGCCTTAACAAAGAAATCATTGAAGCATATTTCTAATCTCGGGTATCTTTAAGTAGGTCATGACTAGATCCGTTCTTTCCTTCGGGTTGAGCTCATCCTTTGCCTTCATCATTATCCTGACTCGCTACTCTTGGTCTTGCTAAAGGTTTTACCATTCCGGGTTGGGAATGGTAGTGGAAACTACCATGGTGAGATTTTGAGAAATCCCAGCAAGTAAACACGCTACATATAATAGTTAACACCAGCATACAAGAGGTATATCATGAAATGCGTGCATGAACATGTACTTGACTTATGCACTTGACCATTTTCAATAGACTTATAGCAGAGACTTTAACATTTTTAGAAAAAATTTTTGACTTTCTTTTTCATGTTGATCTTAATCAGAACTTGCCCTATCAGAACATATCACAAGATTTCCATCGAGTGATCCTTATCATATCACGAGATTTTCATCGAGTGATCCTTATTTTATGAGCTTTTATCCTTATTCATTGGGTGGACACAACACGGTTCTCCTTAGCACCGCGAGTTCCTATTAGTTACCGCACCATCAACGGTCCATACACCGTGATGAATACGTCATAAATAGAGATTCAAATTAACTCGACCTTACTTCATCGGGTTACATGCCTTATGCACCCACTAGCATTAGACGCTTCCTCGCTCTAGCATCCTTTAAGAAGAATCTATTCGAGGCTCGTCGATGGTACTTTGTCGATCCAGGAGTTACCACTCCATTCTTAAGCAAACCAGAATGGATAGATGAGTTCGACCAGGACATTCTCCCGTCCTAGCACTTGGGATCGTGATAAAAAGTTTAAACCATTTTCGTTGAAAACACTTTCTTTGAAATCCCTTTTCCCCAAATCCATGTGACATGAAACTTATAACATGCATACTTACACTTGACATATGACATATGACATATGAAATGTCGTGCATGAAATAACTAAGCATAATATGTTCATTTCGTAGCATGATAAGACAAACTATATGAGATAACAAAACACATACATGGACCCATGAAAAAGGGTCTTGGCCAAAACATATGTCAAAACATGAAGATTCATCACTTAAACATGCTTCTTCTTCAAACATCTTTGCTTAGAAATCAAAGCATAACGAAACGAAGCATAAAATCATGGTGTTTGGCCAAAATCCAAAACTTCTAAGACATGGTATAGCCGAATCATCAAGTAGCACAAATCAACCACAATGTTTTCCTTAAAACCAAAACTTGCTTGGAACATTCCTGCCATTTTCATCTTAAACCAAAACATATCATTCATGTAATATTCATAATCCAAAGATCATATAAGCACATTCAAATCAACAATAAGAAATAGTAAACAAAGCAAACATAACAATGAAAGGATTTACACAATCGTAAACGAATATTAACCAAGAGTAAGTTGAGTGTATACTTTAAAAATCCACGAAATGAAACGAATAACAAGCTGTAAATCGAAATATAACTCGTTAGAATAAGGGTTCCAAAACCCTAATCTGTATTCTTGAGTGTGTGAGGGTTTCTAGGGTTACCACTAAGGCTTAAGAAGTCTCAAACCAATCAGCTTCTAGGGTTTTGAATCAAGAAACCCTTCAACTTCCTTGTATCTTCGACTAATCTCGAATAAGTGTGAAAATACATGAGTGTGGCTGAATGTGTAGAGGATTTGTTCCTTCAAACTTTCGATTTTCTATACTTCTAGAAAACCCTAATTCATTTCCCATGTGCAAGTGTGGAAATTGTGTGTTTCACCATATTCGAACTCCCTTGAGGTTCAAATCTCAACTTGAGTTGAATATATGATCTGTGTGTGTAGAAACAAAAGGAAACTGAGTTCTTATTGTGGTTCCTCCTTGAAAATGCCAAAATCCCTCTCTTGAAACAAGCCTCCCTTGTTTGGTATGAAGGAAAGTGTGAGAAAGTGGAGGAAATCTCTAAGTGGTCGTGTAAGAGAGTGTAGAGAGAATGAGAGCATGTAAAAATCTGAGAATGGCAAAAGAGAAAAGCCCTTGGGCTTGTGACTCCTCTCCCTTTATATAGAGTTCTCTAACAAAATTCCATTGGTTGCTAGTGACCCATTGCATGAAGGACAAGTGGTGTCTTTTCTGATACATGTAGGACAAGTGGCGCTTAGGCTAGGCTATAGGGAACACAAAAGTATTCTTGAAAAGAATAATCTTGCTAAGTGGCGTGGCTCCTTGGGATTTTAAATCCTCTTCACTTTCCTAGGAAATCTAGGAATATCCTTGCATGGACGCCATGTGTCAATGCCCCTCCTTTGTCTTTTGTTGGGAAATCTAAAAGATCCTCTACATGAGTAACATGTGGCGTGGTATTTTGTCAAAATTCAAAATCCTTATAGGCTCCTTGGGTATGCTTCCCCATATGGTCCAAATTCAATGAATCTCTGGGATAAAGTTGACATTTGATAAATCCAAACCCTAGGCTTGAACCTTGTAAACTTGTGCATGCTTGCCAAGTGACAAAAGACTTGTACGATTGTAACACCCATCCTTGTGGTGGGACTTTTTATAAAATAATTTTAGAAAGGACTACAGGAATTACTGTTCGATTTAAAAGTTTTTACTTCCATACCCAAGGTGTAAGAGTCTACGTTATAAAATAAAATGTGCTTTAAGAATAAAAGAGGTTCACAGTTGAAAACATAAATCTTAAAATAAAAGGCCTCTCATACAATTAAACTCTCACCCTAGACTTCTGTGCTCTTCCTCATGGGCTGTGTCTGTCTTGACTCATACTGCTCATTAGGGGGGGGGGATAAAAACTAAAATGAGTCGATGACCTGTAAGCAATACCTCATACAATTAAAATATAATAACATAGATTTTCATTCATGCATTCATCATTCCATACATACTATGCGTACATGCATACATGCATTCATTTGAAAACGTTACTGGACGGGATTTTTCTTTAAAAAGGGGGGGCTTTCTCTTTGTAAAATGTTTCTCCCGTCAGTGCCTTCATTTATTAAAGAATTCGATGCATTCATGCATTCATACATTCTTCTTATCACTTTCATTGGCCAGTACACACTGTTACGCCCCGTGTGTTGGGGTTAGCGGTCTTCCTTTGGACCCGGACTCCGCCCGTGGCCATGGCTTGTGAAACCCTTTTCAGTCAGGGGCAGCACTAGGTGCACTACCAGTACTACTTACCCGGCATTGCAATCTACCCATTCCTTTGGTACCCTTTCCATTCATTCAAATGGCTGTTACGTATTTTCATACATTAAACGTTCAGTCTTTTCATTCAGTTATGTCCTTCCAGTCCTTTCCTTTTGAGACCTTTTCATTTAATAGTTCATTCATGGAAAAACATCATTCAAGAGCATGGGCTTAAACATCATCTTTCATGGCATCATTTAAAGCTTCAGTTCATGGCATCCTTAAATCATTGGTTCATAGGGACCTTTTAAAACACATACTTTCTTCAAGTCGTTTAAAGCATTAGTTAAAGCATCGGGCATAAGCCTCGACATTTCTTTACGTAGAAAATACATACAATAGATACCGCGTATAGTCATCCCTTCACATGTGTACAATTAATACTTTGGGTGCATAAAAAGGGGCTACCAAGAAGGGTCGTATATACGTATACCTTTGAACACTTATACTTAGCATGCCTTCATAAAATATCTTTCGTGTCGTTTCGTAAAGCATCGTAAAGGAAAAGCATTTCATTTTCGTTTCTTATATTTTAGAAAACTTTAGAAGAGTATGAATGTAATACTTACCTGGACTCCATGCTACTTTCATATCATGCAGTCCATTCATGTGCGTGTCAGATGACAACCTACATATATACACATAACCTTGACGTCATTCTCTATCTAATGCATAAACAACTTAAACTAGAAATTGAGCTATACTTCACTTGGAACACTCTCCTTCTATCTCGTGCTCTTATGTGCCCTTTACTATGCTAAACCCTTTGTGACCTTCTTACGGTCACTATCTCTTCCAAACTCGACATTCTACTTCAAATGGCCATTCACCAAGGTGAACCCATGATTCACCTTAGGATTAAGACACTAAGGCATTCGTCTTACTCTTCTTACTAACCACATTCCAACACATGATTCCAACCAATGGAGTCATGCATAACAATCCTAGATAATACACCCGTCACTACCTTCATGCACATGAGCTCACACTAATCCCCATTCCCATCCATACACACCACACAACTCTAAGCCAACTCTGAGGCTTAAGCACCGTCTAACCATGCTTAGGATGGATTACCCATTATATATGGTGAATCCATCCGGCACATGTGTCTCACTAGATTACACATGTACCTTACCCCTTCATCACCTGAGACCAACATATAACACGTTGATCACATGTTCGTAGGGACAAGCGCCATACTCTGATACCAACCTTCTCTTAACCTGACTAGTATGACTATTCATGCTACCAGTCCCTTTTGACAGTTCATCCCAACACTTAACATGACAAGACTCCATTCACAACTATGTCTTACGTCACGTCATATAGCTCGAGACTACTCCCAAGCTACATTGTGACCGTGTCAAGTCACCTGACATCCCGCTACGTCATTTATAGACCAACTCCTAACTCATCACGAGTACGGTCCCTTACGTACTCCTGTCACATCATGACATCTCGTCACGTTCCAGCTACGCCATTCCCACACTAACTCCTCACCTATCACCAGCACGATTGCCAGTAACCATGTCAATTCATGACATTCCCCAGTCATGCTTCCGCTGTGCACTCTTACACTTGTTCTGCTACTTCACATATACTCCCAGCCATAAGTTAAACACGGTGACACTTGTTATCTCAGACTACAGGTCACGTCACAGCTACTTCGGGACACTATTCCACAATTTTCGACCCTACTCACAACGCTTTACGCCCATCAACCACACAACCATCCCACGTGTACTCCCTTCACACACGCTACGCCACATCACCACTACGGCATACCCGCCATATGGTGCATCACTCCATCACATGGAGTACACTCCACGTGTACTCTTTCCATTCGACATTACACCAGGAGGGTATATTTTACATATACTCTGCTTATCCCACACTACACCACAAGAGTAGGCACTCTCTTCCCAATCCAGATGACGCCACACCACCATTATAGCACAGTCCACAACACTACCCAACACACTACACAGATATGCTCAAAACTTTGCATACATAGCAGATCACATCTCCATACTACACAACAAACTCCACAATACTAATAGCACAATCCACAACCTAACTAATCAACTAATAACATAAATAATGAGGGGTAGAGAGTTATACCATCGACGGGATAACCTGTGCATTGCTCACTGATCGTCACAGTCGGTGACGTCGAAAGGGTCGTACATGGAGGCTAACCCACATACAGTGGCTGCTTGGGCGTTTGGATAGCTAAGTGTGGTCTTGAAAGGGTTCATGGTGGCCTTGTCGTGGCGGTGAGGGGCGGTACACACATATTTAGCCATGTACAGTGGCGGTTACCCACGTATGGTGGCTGTCTAAGCCATTGGAGGTGGCTAGAGGTGCGGGTCTAGGCGTAGGAGGGTCAGGTCGTGGTCCTGGAGTGGTGGTCTCGTGGTGGTGTTGAGGTGGCACATGTCAGAGACACGGCGGCTCGTGGAGGAGTTAAGGCCGTGGGTCTCAAATAGGGGAAATCGGAGGGAGGGCTTGGCTGGTCATGGTTGGCCATGGAGGAGCTGAGGGAGGCACTGTAACGCTCCAAACCCGGTTGGCCTGGAGAATTACTACCTGTCTCTTAAGAACTTATTTTCCAACACAACTAAAAAGAAACCCAAATCTTTAATAGCAAATCTCAATATCAAGAGTTCTAAATAACCACATTGAAAACTCCACAAAGTCATTACTGCAGCTAAAATAAACTAAGAAGTCCGTGATCTCTCGGTAGTCATAACAACCCAATCAATAATTTCATAAATCTAACTGAAACTCAAATTATAGATAAAACTCAAAGACATTAAAACTAAGAACATCAGAAGTCCTTCTTCTACCAACATCTCCTTAGCTTAAACACAAACAGCAATCTAATCCAGGTCCTCATTTGGACTCTCCACATCATCTGAAAAATATTATAATGATAGGGGTGAGTTATCAACCACTCAGTAAGCAGAAATCATATGCTAGCGTGCAAACATGAGCATTTACAAAGTAGAGCATGCAGAACAAAATATTTTCCAGAGTTAACATGCAGAACATAACATATTTTCAAAAGTAACAGAGCGATGGTTTTAAGACAAGTAAAACCCTTAGTGCTTTGGCATAACATAAACTGAGTATCATCATCAGATCAAAACAGAGCATCAAACAGAGCAGAGACCATGTTTCACCCCCGTGGTAGGGTTGTGCTAACCCCGGTGGCCAAACCAGGCAGAGACAGAGGTGAAATCTTTCCTTTATTCTTCTCGGAGCCCCGAGTGTGCACACAGGAAAGACCACAATAAAACTACTTTGTTTCCAAAGTGGGTGCACTCAGAGACAGAGAAGTTGGTACCAACCCAAACAGAGCAGAGCATAACAGAGCAGAGCAGAGCAAAGAAGAGACAGAGTCAGATACGAAAACCAGTATACCATGCCAAAGGTTTTCAGATGTTATATCAAAATAATACAGAGTACCAAAATAGAATCAGACAGTTTACACACGCTGAACACAAAAGCCAGAACATCTTTCTAAATAAATGCACAACTTTTTATATTCTCAATATCGCTTTTTTTCCAGATTTCAGAAACCACATGATAGAATTTAGCTCATGTCTACACAATGCATGTCAGAACATATTTTTCTCTTTTTCGTACAGATTTCATGAGTATGCAAATAAACGACCGAGGTTGGTTTTGTTTTTTCCAAGTTCTCATTTCACCACAAAAATATGCAAAGTTTTCAGAAAATCAACCTCAGTCTCAAATAATTCGTGTAAGGCCTAGCATAGGAACCCCGCTTACCTGACTCCTGCAGCGCATTATCTATGACTTGAAAACAATCTCTATCCGTCTCGTCACCTATTCATAAAAATAATATAAACTAAATATTAAAGTCCAACAACACAAAATTGGTCTTAGACAACTCCAGACCCAAACTCTAGATCATAATTCAGCAAGTTTAATCAAACTCCAACAGCCAAATAACAATCCGGACAGCCCTCACTTCGACCCAAAATATTCTATACCAATCTCAGTATTGTCCAATACAAGCATCAAGACCAATGCCAATTCAAATTCCAATAACTCACACTTATTCCAACAGTTCGCAGTCCCAAACAATTACTAACAATTTAACCAACACTAAACAAAGCACACTTCTTCTCATTCACAACTCCATAACAGAAAATATAAACTAATACCTCTAAAAATTAAACTGCACTCGACAAAGAAAATTAATTCCCCTCTAAATATTCTCTCAACCATTAATCCAACCGACGCCCCCTTACTCCTCTGACTCAATTCGGCACAACCAACAAATTCACAGTAAATATGAATTAGTGCAGAAATACTTTTAAATCTCAAAAGTTCTTTGGGAAAAATACTTACAATGCTATAATATAATATTTTGAAAGATCACGGAGGTGCTAGAAGCGACAACGCAGCAACAAAACAGTGCCAAATGCACTGTGGCCGTGGGTCTCAAAAACCCACTTTTGAACGGGTGCAAACGAAGACCCGAGATTGATAGGGTAGGGCTTAGGGATGTCGGTGAGGCTAGTGGTGGTGGTGGTTGGCCGTGGGTGGCGGCGCAGTAGGCGGTTGAAGTGCAAAAACACCCAAAACGGAAATGTTGATGGTGGGGCTTCACCGATGACAGATCGGAGGTGGGGTTGGGTCCATTGGGTTGCTAGAAGGTCGAGGATGATGTGGTGAAGAGATGGTGGCCGGAGGTGGCGCGACGGCGGCGCAGTGGTGCAAGGAATGCCGCGGCTTCAATGGGCTCGTGGTGGCTAACGGCGGCACAAGGGAGTCTGAGATTGGAGGGGGGAGGTCGCCGGCGGGTGGGGGAGCAGCTGGGATGGGCGGTGTCGCGCACGGCGGCACGACGGCGGAGGGTCGAGGGCAAACGGCGGACGCCCGGGAGAGAGAAAGAGAGAGAGGCGCGGGAGGGAGAAGAAATAAGGAGAAAAAAAAAAGAAAAGAAGAAAAGAAAAAGGAAAGGAAAAGAAAAATAGAGAGAAAATAAATGAGGTCCAATCCTCATAACTTGGGTCACGAAAATGATCCAACGGAAACGATTTTAAAACAGCTAGTGAAATAAAATATTTCAAACACAGTGATTAAAATGAAAATAATTAATTAAACCCAATATTAAGTTAATTTGATTTGAGAAGAAATTTAAACGCATAAAAATAATTAATTTAGAGAAAGCACTTCAAAATAATTTTCGTAAACTAAAAATCATAAAAATAACACAACTAAAAATCTAACAATTTTAAGACAAGAGAATAAATTTTAAATTAATAACAAAAAAATCTTTCAATTAAAAATACACTAAAATACGGGGTGTTACAGGCACGGTGGAGCTTGTGGTGGCATTGGGGTGGCACCACGGTGACTGGAGGGCGGCGAATCTAAGCCAATAGGTGGAACCTATGTGATAGAGAGTGAGGGGCGTTTGGTTGAGGGAGGCCGAGGGGCTTCGTGGGGAGTTAGGGGAAAGGAGGAGGAGGCCGGTGGTGGTACTTGGTGGGGCTGGAACCGGCACACGGTGGTGCTAGGGTTGTCAGTGGGCATTGAAGCCATGTGAAACCGATTTTTATGGGTGTTGTGCGTGTGTGCAATGGAGAGGGAGAGGGAGGTCAGTGGTGGCTGAGTTTGTGAGAGGCGGTCACCGGTGTGAGGTGGTGGAGGTGCGGCGTCTTTGGTAGCTGCGTACAGAAGAGAAATGGGTTTTACCCATTTTGGTTGGCTTGCCGTGAGAAGAGAGAGAGCTGCGTGGTGGAGGCTGGCTTCGGTGATGGAAGCTCGCTGGTGGTGGTGGCGGTGAGGTCAGGCAGTACCGGGCTGGGCTGAGGGAGAATGGGTGAGAGGGAGGGGGAGTGTGCTACCTAAGGGAGAGAGAGGAGAGAGAGAGGGAAGGGAAAAGTGAGGGGAAAGAGAGAGGGCTTTAGTATTTAATCCAGACCCCTCATCTTGGGATCCTCAAAATGATCTAACGGTGGACTTTAAATACTGATTTAAAAATGCGTAAACATTAACTTAATTAAAAGCACTGAGAGAAATGATGGTAGAATATTATTTAAACTAAACTTTAGTTTATAAAATAATAGTCCTTCATCATTAATAAAATGATGAAGTCTTATTTAATATCTTTAAAAGAATAAAACCATTTAATTAATTAGAGTTTTCAACATAATTTTAATAAATGATATTAAAATGATTTCCTACAATTATAATATTTTTGGAGCTCTTCAAAAATATTATAATTGCCTTATTTAAAATCATGCTTAGTTCAGTAACACGGAAAATACATTATATAAATATTTACAGTGCATTCAAAACACTGGGCATACTTTAGAAATCAAATAATATCTTTAGAAACACGCCATCAAGGTTCGGCACACATAATGAGGCTCGCAGTCACTAGAGAGAAGGGGCAGATTGTTGCATAATTTCCATCCTCAAAATTTACTTACATTAGAAAGGAGCGTTACATCAAAAAGAAGAAGCGGGGTGTTACAAGGATGTGGGCGCATGTTCCCCATCCGTCATTCCTTTTCCCATGTGTCTCTTCCTTTTCCCATGTGTCTTTTCCTTTTTCCATGTGTCTTTTCCTTTTCCCCATGCGTATCCCTTACTCTTCCCTAAGCAAGAAGTTTCTTCTTCCTATGCATGTTCCCTAGGTGGCTCTCCCACATCTTTATGCTTCTCAAGAACTCAAACATGACATATGGCAATGTGGTGGCCGAAACCCTAGGGGTACAAGGGTAGTTTTCATGCATTGTCACTTCCACTCCCTTCTAGAACCTTTTTCTCTACTTATGCATGAATGACAAATGGAAAAATGTCAGAAAATAACTTGGGTGGGCGTGCGGCTTAGGGATCCGAAAGTCTCTTAGTGTTCCAATGTAAATCCTTTAGAAAATCTCACATTTGTCTTTCCTATGCAAAATCTTCTTAGAACTCTTCACTAAGAACAAGTGGCATGAGGTGGAGGCGCTTGGGAGGGTGATTGGAGTGCACAACTCCTTGGAACTCACATAAATCTTGTTGGTACTTGTGTAGTCCATTGGGGTTCCCGAAACCATGTCCCCTCATTTTCCTCATCCATTTTTACATCCAGGTTCAATATAATGTGAGGTGTGCATGCGAGACATGTGGCATGTGGGTTGGTGCAATGGGTGTGTGCCCTAGGTGTGTGCCGAACCCTACATCCTCCTCCATCTCCTTAGCTTATTCTAGAACCCTTCAAGCATGTTTGCCAAGTGGCACGAATGTGCTAACCTAGGTGCTTCTTCCCTAGGTTCCACTTCCCTATGCAAGATTTTGCCCTTTCCCAAGACAAAACTCTTCACCTTTCATTTGCATGCATGACACTTGGTCAACTCTTCTAGAAACCAAATCCTCCCTTGCTTCTTCCACTTTTTCTTCTAGAAATCCAATGCATACTTGACAAGTGTCACCCTTGCCATTTCCCAAAGTTCAATATGAGAAGTGTTTTTCCTAAAATGACCAAAAACTCCTTGAATCCAAGTGGCGCCATCTCCTTGCCTAGAGGGTAAACTTGAGCCTTTCAAAGCCAAAGTCCTTAATGGGCCTTTTCGTCTATTTTCTCTTATGGGCTTTTTAACTTAGAACTCCAAGATCCAATCCCGCCTAAAGAATTCTTCCAACACTTAGGAATCTTAGCAAAAATTGTACTTGGGATGCTCTTTTATGCTTAATGGTCAGCTTCCCAACAAAGTGTGGCTGGACAGATAATGACGATGACATGATCTATAGGAATACGGATCACACTTGAATGAGTCGTTTTGATGCCAATTGAAATATCCCTGTAACGTAACACAAAGTCGGTTTGTCTTCAATCATGATAAGAAAACATTAACATAAAATAAATAAATTGCATAATACCAAGATTTGTAACAAAGGGAATTCTTTTAAAGAAATTTTTAAGGATAAAACCCTATTGAGCAGTCAAATCCAAAAAAATCAATTTTATTATTTGAAAGTTAGTTACAAGCAAGTTTCAATTACAATACCTTTGTCAATTGACACTATTACTTGACCAGACATATAACCCGTTTTTCTCTTCCATAATAGCAGCCAAAACTTCTGATGTTTTCAAACACTGGCTTTTCTCCTGGAACTCCAGTGGTTGAATCATGATCACTCTATCTCAATTTTGGATCAACGATCATACTCTTAGAGAGAAACAATATGAAAATTGTCCAAGGAATTTTCTCACCAAAATATGCACTGGAAACTATACTAAAAAATATCCAGAATCGAATCTCTACAGATCCTAACCAGTAGGATCCCATAAATAAACAATCTGAAAGTAGTTTGAATTGCAATTGGATTTTGCTGAAGGAGCGACTCTGTCGCGAGGGACTCTTCTGACGGCTGCTGACACCTGGCACTTAATCTTCTTCTCAGTCGTCGTTTCCCATTCAAACTCTTCTATGTATAATTACAAAACTCTTGGAACTCGATTTTCACACTCTCGACTTATCTAAATCAGTTCCTAATAACTTCTAGATAAGCTCAAAATAGTTAAAGATAAAGTCAAAGTATTTTATATTCATCCATATTACAAAACCAAACATAAGATGAAGTCTCTCATCTTAGTCACCTAGTCCTATCCAAACTTATCAACTTAATCACCTAATCCTAGTGAAACTCCTACATCTATAGAGATTTTTGGAAATTTTGGGGGGATCAACCCTATACCTACCAATAAATATTGGGGGAAATTTTCCGTTTTGGGTCAGCTCCCTTTGGAAATTTCTTGCTCCACGTTCTAATAGTATCACATATGGAAGCACTAGTACAAAGGTACACCATTTATTTTCATCCTCCATTGACTTTCATCCCGTTTAAAGCTGGCTCACAAGATCGAGCACATTAGAGAGAGGTAAGATGAGATTAATGCTGGTAAGGAACGGGTCAATCAAACTAACGACAAGGTTGTCTCCTCTGACTTTTTGCTCTAGAGAAAAGAAAGGTGGAGTGCTGAGAGTCTACTCCTACTCATTTCTAAAGTAAGTGTGGTTGGGTCCAAAGTGCCAATTTAAGGACTTTGGGAAGATGGATGACCTTGAATAATATGAAAGCCTATGAGGCTATAAGAAGAAGAACATCCAGTGATAGAATTGAAGACAGAGCATACGGACAAGGTGTCGCAGAAAGGGGAACTGAGTTTGTTTGGGAAATGCTACTCAGATAGAGTGGCATCACCTCTACTTGGCAAGTTTGCCCGACTACTCTCGCCCTTTACACGCCTCGAGTACAAAAAAGGAAAAGGAAAAAAGGAGAAAGGGGTACTGGAAGATAAAGTAATACTCCCAAATTCATTAACATTGTTACAAAGTATAGGTACAGATAGAGAAAAAGAGAAACACGAAGATACAAGAGGAAAAGATGCAAGGCAACTAGGGTTCAGCTAGCGAGCTTGTCTATGAGGGTGATTGGGATCAAGTCTTTTTCGATTGAGGCACCTTGCTTCAATGCTACCGATTCTAGAGGCAGGTCCTTCACCTTAAGAGACCTCAAGTCACTATAAGGTTAACAAGTACATGGTCTTGAAATCTCTCCAAGCCTTCCAAATAGCTGTAAGACCATGCGTCATCATGAACCAAACGGAAGTGTGACAACTTGGCGTGCAGCTGAGAGACAGTGGCCTCAACATGATCGAGACGCCAACGCAGGTCCTTAATAGTTGCTTCATGAGCGGCTATCGTACAATCAGCCTTGGCCAACCTGATCTCCAACGCATCAGCCCGACATTCTTAGCCTGTAACTCCTTCACCCTCTGGGACTTGGCCCTGAGAGAGTCCGACTTATACGTTTAGGACTTCAAAATTTCCCTATATCTCCCCTCCAGCCACTTATACAACCAAGCATCAGAGTTGTGCTATTTCTGTAGCCTTGAGTTTTCAAACCGGAGCCTTTCCAACTCTTCCAGCTGGCGATTGAGGGAGTCGTAAAGATTGACCCTCACTTCCCTTCTAACTGCCACTTTGAGTCGATGGAAATAAGCCTCCTCCCGTGACTTCACTAGGACAGACTTGAGTTGGGCCTTTCGATGATAGAGCTGGAGTATCCTATCCATCGGCAGTCTAGTTTCACCTTAACGACGGCTTCCTCTAACTCATCTCTCTCTCTCTCTCTCTCTCTCTCTCTCTCTCTCTCTCTCTCTTTGGCCTGGTGCAAGGTCAATCACGCCCAAGGCATAGAGTGCCCTGTTCTCACCTTCCAGTCCTTCCCGATCATTAACAATGAAAATCACCAACTGCTCCACACTCTGCCATGAAAGTTTTCAAGTCAATACCAAAAGAAAATATGCCAAGAAGACTTAAAGAGGAATACGACAAGTTAATAGTCAATCCCAGAAAAGAAACCCCTGAGCTTCCTGGCCATCTCTTGGACAGATGCAACAAGCCCTGTCTACCACTGACCTCAGGGCATCAACACCCCCCATGAACTCCACTGAGAATGGGCCTCCTCGACCTTCACCTTCATCTTCCTCGACATGCTTGGGATCCTCTTCGACCCCTGGGTTAGGTGCTAGAGCCTCATCAGTTGTCATCACACCAATATTAGTTTCGAGGAGAGCTGCCTCAGTCTCCCTCATGTCGACACTAAAGCCGAGATGGTGTTGGTGAAGGAAAATGAGGCCCTAGTGTCTACCAAAACAATTAGGACCTCGCTGTCCCCCACTAATGCCACCGCAACCTTGGTCCTAACTTCTGCCAATACCAAGGTTGGGATAGTGCTAGTGAAGAGCAATGAAGCATCAATGTCGGCAACAACAACCGAAGCTTTATTGACCTCAACTTGCACCACCACGGCCTCCGCTTCAGACGTATCAGCCAGAATCCTAGTAGCTTGTGACACTGCTCACGCCATTTCCATCCCAGACACATGTTCATCACCTCCACCCCCCTCAGAAGTGGTTTCAGTCTAGACGACCTCGACTTCGGAGGAATAGGCAATGGGAGAGAGTCTGGGATTGAAACCCGATGAAGAGAGTCCTTCCCCAGCAGGATGCTCCTCAGTCATTGGCGAGAAGACCATCTCAATATCTATTTCATGAGACAGGACGACTATCTGGGACACTCAGAGAGCAATTCCTCAAGAAAGGTCCTTGATCCCCCTAGCGTTTCCCGATGGGGTCAAAGAAGGAATCTCCGAAGGAACTGGAAGGGACCCCTCGGGCTTAGGAACATTGCTCGTTGAAGGATTGGCTCAGACCTGCAGAAGAGCCTCAGCCTCAGCCTCATCCACCTTGCTTGGTGAAGAAGAAGAACACTCAATTTTGCGAGACAGGGAGGATTTCCCACCCCTCTCTAAGGATGGCTTTGGACGCCGGACAAGCAAGGGAACATAAGACTATCATGGGGGAGGCATCAGATTTGAGCTAGAGTTGTTGTGGGTGGGAACGCCCCTCCTGGGTTTCTTCCCTCTCCCTACCGTTGAAGGGTTAGGGTAATGCCTGAGAACCTACAGAATAGGCGGTTGCATGGGTATACATCAATCGACAAAGCACATGTTAGCTGGGGGTGCCAAGTATAGCCTGGAGGCTACTCTCATCCAATAGGACCTCGAAGAAAACATCATTTGGGTGTGCCTTCACCCAGGCCTTGACAATCTCGATCCGACTCACCACTTCGGGAGTTGTCGACAATAGAAAGCTTTTTTCCTCGCTGAAAACTCCCCATATGGCATGAACGTGATAGTCACTCCAGTTGACTTGGCCAATCGAAACTCCCATCCTTTTCCTGAAAGGAAAAAGAAACACTGGTTCCACCCTTCCATCCTGTTGTATCATCTGCCAATGCATGAATGGATCGAAAGCAGAATGTGCTATCGTTTTGTTTCAAAAGGTTGTGGGTGAGAAGGAACTCGCGAGCAGTCATGTCAAAGTTTTCTAATCCCACCTCCTTTGCCGCAAAATGACACAACAGGATACCAAAATCATCCACACGTTTGGATGGAGTTGTTCTGGTGCCGAGTGTAGGTAGTCTAGCACATCGCAAACAAGATGGCAGAAAGGCAATCGAAGGCCGCTAGAGAACATGCTTGGGTACAAGGCTACCTTTGAGGCATAGCCTTCAGAGTCCACTGCTCCTTCTTGGGGCTCTGGCACCTCAAACGCCACGCTGTCAAGTACAAGTAGACTTTAGAGACTCCATCATCTTCACCTTCAAAAACCTATCTTTTTTTACTTCTTTACCACCTGTGCTCACTCTCATATTGTAACACCCAGGTCCAGTGCCAAGTTATTTTCAAAACATTTTAGATTTTTATGTGCAAAAAGCCCATTTGAGTCTTCAAATAGTTTTTTTTTTTAAATAGACTACGGGCCTAAAATATCTGTTTTGGTGTATTATGATTTTTTGTGGGTTTGATATTTAGGTTATAAAAATAATAATAATTAGGGTTTGAGATATTTTTCTAAGACAAATTGTATTATGATTAAAGATTGAGTCGAGGCCTTTAATTCACTGAAAAAGCCCAAGCCTGTGTTACCTTATTTCAGACTTCCACGTTCTTCACGGTTTCACGTCCGTTTTATGACTATGCATGCAAGCCACTTTCTCTCATCTCTAGGGTTTTTATTTTTGGTCTTTCAATCACCTATATATACACATCCTTCGCGCATGAAGAAAACCAGAATAGGGTTGCTGTAACACCCCGCTCCTTCCTTATGACGTACGTTCTTACTTTCTTACGTAAGGCTCCTTCTTTTTGAAGTAAGCAAATTCCGAGGACAGAAATTATGTGATTGTCTGCCCCTTCTATCTAGCGACTGCGAGTCTCGTCATGTGTGTCGAACCCCGATGGCATGCTTTCAAAGATATTAGGTGACTTCTAAGGCACGCCCAGTGTTTTAAATGTGCTGGAAATATCTATAAGGAGTATTTCTAGTGTAATTCAATTAAGTTTGATTTAAAATACGACAATTATAATATTCTTGAAGAGCTCCAAAAATATTATAATTGTCGAAAAGCATTTTAATATCATTATTAAAATCATTTCAACTATTTAAGATATTATAAGATTTAAATTATGCTGAAAGTTTTAATTTCTTTAATGATTTTATTTACTTAAATATGTTAAGTAAGACTTCATCATTTTATTAATGATGAAGGAATATTATTTTATAAACTAAAGTTAATTTAAATAACATTCTATCTTTATTACTCTCAATATTTTTAATTAAGTTAATGTTTTATGCATTTTAAATTAGTGTTTTAATCCCCCACAGTTAGATCGTTTTGTAGATCCCAATACGAATGGACTGGATTAAAACCCAGTGCCCCCTCTCTTTCCCTCACTTTTCCCCCAGCCCTCTCTCTCTCCTCCCTCACCCTCTTGGCTTGCACTGCACGACTTCCCCCTGCCCGAACGGCTCTACCACGTAGCCTGGTCTCACCGCCACCACCACTAGCTCCACCTCACTCCTCCCACACCGGTCTCTCTCTCCCACGCTCTCTCTTTCTCTCTCTCGGTAGTGCATAGCCCGAATGGGCTTGTGCACACTGCACCGCCCAACGCGCCACCACCTCCACTGCAGCTTCCCCTCCCACCGCCCATCATCCTCCAGCAAGCTCAGCCTCCAACTCACGAACACCTTCCTCCCATGCACGTACTTAGCCTCCTCCATGCACGGGTTCACTGTGCATGTCTCTGGTGCCGCCGTGCGCGGCCACCGGACACCACCATGGGCACCTCCTAGCCTCCCCCTTCCTCCCTCCACCACCGTACCCCACCACCCACATGTGTGACCACCCTCTCCGGCATCCTTAGGCCACCACTGACCCATCCTAACCGCCCATAGCCCCGATTTGCCACCCATGTATGCACACTCTCTCTCACGGCTTCTCTTCCATCGTGTAGCCAGATCCGCCGTAGTAGAACACCGTGGCACTACCCCAGTGCCACCACGGATTCCAATGCACCTCCCTCAGCTCCTCCATGGCCAGCCATGACTAGCCAAGCCCCCCTCCAAATCTCCTATTGGAGACCCACGGCCTTAGCTCCTCCACGAGTCGCCATGTCTCCGACGTGTGCCACCTTGGCACCACCTTGACACCACCACTTTATATGGTGGGTAGGCACTGTACGTGATGGACAACCACTGCATGTGGCTGACCGCCACTGTACACGGCTAGATCCGCGGTGTTACGCACCTTGCCACCTTCACAAGGCCACCACGATCCCTTCCAAGACTACACCTAGCTATCCAAACAGCCACTGTACGTGGGTTAGCCGTCACGTACAACCCTTCCGGCACCATCGACTGTGACGATTAGCGAGCAACGCACGGGTTATCCCGTCGATGGAATAACCCTCTATCCCTCGTATTTATGTTATTAGTTGATTGGTTAGGTTGTGGACTGTGCTGTAGTATTGGTGGAGTTCACTATGTAGTATGGAGATGTGTTGTGATGTGTATGTGAAGTGTTAGGTGTATCTGTGTAGTGTGTTGTGAAGTGTTGTGGACTGTGCTGTGTAGTGTGGTTGTGGAGTATGTGTTGTAGTGGTGACGTGGCATATGGAATGGGAAGAGTACACGCTGAGTGTACTTTGTGTGACGTAGCGTGTGTAAATGGAGTACACGTGGAGTGTACTCTATATGGAGGAGTGATGCACCATATGGTGTGTACGCCATAGTGGTGATGTGGCGTAGCACGTGAGAAGGGAGTATACGTGGAGTGTACTCCATGAGGTGCAACGATACACTGTGTGGCGTGTCACAGAGATAAGGATGGTTGAGTGTTTGATGGGCGTAGGGCATGGTGATTAGTGTCGGAAACTGTGGAACAGTGTCCCAAAGTAGTTATGGTGTAGCCTGTAGTCTAAGGTGACGGGTGTCACCGTGAAGTTGACTCATGGTTGAGAGTATGGTTGAAGTAGGAGAACAAGTATAAGAGTGTAGCGGAAGCATGACTAGGGAATGTCACGAAGTGACATGACTATTGACAGTCGTGCTTGTGATGGGTGAAGAGTTAGTATAGGAATGGCTTAACGGGAACGTGACGAGATGTCAAGATGTGACAGAGTACGTGAGGAACCGTACTCACTATGAGTTAGGAGTTGATGTAGCAGGATGTTGGGTGATGCGACAAGGTCACGGTGTAGCGTGGGAGTAGTCTCGAGTTATATGACGTGACATAAGGCGTAGTTGTGAATGGAGTCTTGTCGTGTGTGTTGGGATGAACTGTCAAAAGGGAGGGGTAGCATGAAGAGTCTTGCTAGCCAGGTTAAGAGAATGTTGGTATCGGAGTATGATGCTTGTTTATACGAGCAGTTGATCAACATGTTATATGTTGATCTTAGGTGATAAAGGGTAAGGTACATGTGTAACATGGTGAGACACATGTGTCGGACAGATTCACCATATGTAATGGATAATCTGTCCTAAGCATAGTTACATGGTGCTTAAGCCTCAGAGTTGGCTTAGAGCCGTGTGGCTTGTATGGATGGAAATGAGGATTAATATGGGCTAATGAAGTTAGTGACGGGTGTATTGTCTAGGATTGGGATGCGTGATTCCATTGGTCGGAATCATGCGTCGGAATGTGGTTGGTAAGAAGAGTAAGACGGAAGTCTTAGTATCTTAATCCTAAGGTGAATCATGGGTTCACTTTAGTAGATGAGCACTTGAAGCAAGACCTTGAGTTGGAAGATGTGGTGACCGTAAGTGGTCACCGAAGGTCTTATCATAGTAAAGGGTACGTAAGAACACTGGATAGAAGGAGAGTGTTCCAAGTGAAGTGTAGCTTCTGTTTTCTAAGTTTAAGCTGCTTATGTATTAGATAGAGAATGACGTTAGGTATGTGTATGCATGTAGGTTGCCATCTGACACGCACATGAATGGACTGTATGATATGCAAGTAGCATGGAGTCTAGATAAGTGTTATGTTCATACTCTTCTAGAGTTTTCTAAGATACAAGAAAACGAAAATGAAACAGTTTTCCTTTAAGATGCGTACACAAAATGAAAACGAAAAACTTTATCTTTACGAGGTTTTACATAAGAAAATGCTAAGTGTTCAAAGGTATAAGTATGTACGGCCCCTCCGTGATAGCCCCTGTTTACGCACCCAAAGTATTAATTGTACACATGTAAATGTGTGAGTATACGTTGTATCTATTGTATGTATTTTCCACGAAAACGCATGGCATTAAAGACAATTTTCGGCCTTACGCCCCAAACGATGCATTTCTCATGAAACAATGTTTTCTCATGAAAATGAATGTTTTCTCATCAAAGAACCGTTAAATGAAAGAAAAGAAAAGAATGAAAGCTCCAGCTCTTTAGAGCTGACATGAACGAATGAATGAATGAAAAGCATGAAATGTATGAAAATACGTAACGGCCACATGAATGAATGAAAAGGGATACCCAATGAATGAATGGGCAGATTGCAATGCTGGGCAGTAGTACTGGTAGTGCACCTAGTGCTGCACCCTGACAGAATGGGATTCCAACTCGCGGCCACGGGCGAATCCATTGGCCATAGGGCCGCTAACCCTAGCACGCGGGGCGTAACATTCTGCACTGGCCTATGAAAGTGATAAGAAAATGTATGAATGCACGAACGCACGAACTCTTTAAGAAATGAAGGCACTGACAGGAGAAACTTTTTACAACAAGAAAGCCTTTTAAAGAAAGAAATTAAAAAACCCCGTCCAGTGACGTTTTCAAATGAACGCATGTATGCATGTACGTATAGTATGTATGGATGATGAATGCATGAATGAAAACCTATATTATTATATTTTAATTGTATGAAGTAATGCTTACGAGTTATCGACTCATTTTAGTTTTTCTGTATGCCCCTCCCTCCACAGGAACTGAATGAAGTACGCATCAGGACGGACACGGCCCATGGGGAAGAGCACGAAAGTCTATGCATGAGTGTTAAATGTATGAGAGGCCTTTTTATCATTAAAATTGATGTTTTCCGCTGTAAACCTCTTTTATTGTCAAATAACTTTTTATTTAATAATCGTAGAGTCTTTCACCCTGGGTATGCAAGTAAAAAGTTTTAAATCGAACGGCAATTCCCGTCGTCCTTTCTAAAAATATTTTATAAAAAGTCCCACCATAAGTACGGGCGTCACAGTTGCTGTCTCCTTTCCCAAGCTAGGCTACCGCACGATTAGCACCCCCACGCCTCCACGTTCAGGCAGCACCAAACTCACGCACACAACCCAGTATCCACCCTCTGATATTTTGGTTCTTCTTCCATAGCCACCAAGTCCCACAAATAGCAAGTTGCCTCGCACCCCAGCCTGAAATGCACAAACTATATATCCTGCTAGAACCACCATGTTTTAGCACTGCCCAGCCCATACTCAGACTATATCACAGCATAACCACCACCACCACCACGTCATAGTCTCCTCCCTCTCAGTCACCGTGCAAGGTAAAAAGCCTCCACAACACCGCCCTACACCACCGTTGCCCAGCAATTGGAAAAAAAAAAGTAGAAACCACCTATGAAACACTCTGTTTTACTACATCAAAATAGAGGAAGTAGTCTCACCCACCGTGAGCCACCAACCAGCCACCTCACACCACCCCGAGCCGCCCAGCTCCGTCTCAACTGCTCTCAGGTGAGTCTTCGTTGCACAACTACCCTGGGTCTAGCGAGTATCTCCCTACAACAAGCTTTGGTTTTTGTTTTTCACGTAAGCCCTTTTATGTAGGAGGTGGAGAGGCTTAGTTTTGGTAAATTACAACTTTGCCCTTTGGGCCACTTGGTCTTGTTTTCTACTGGTGTTCTTTTCGTTTTTTAGGGTGTTTTGTTAAGTTATTTAGAAGTTAAATGTTTTGGGTCAGGCTTGGCTTCCAAATTATTTTTGAGTTCGGATTCTAAATTATTGAGTCAGCTAATATCTTTTATTTCAGCGACTTTTAATTTTTAAATAGGTTGGGTTTTGATTTTTGTTAAATAAACTTGTGAATATGTGGGAATTAGGTTAAGTGAATAATAAGTGGACATCGATGAATTTAAAGAGTGATGGTATTTTAGAGTTAAGAGAAATTTTAGGTTTTTGAGGTATTAAAATAGATTATTTTAGAAGCTTAGGATTAAATATCGAAATATGTGATTAATTGGAAATTTACAAAAATTACGTGACTATTTTATAGGTGACGATTGACTTTTATTCAGTACTGTTGTGGAAAAATTTTGAAAAGCTAAAAAGTTTAGGTAAGCGGAGTTCCTATTCTAAACTTTGCATAAAATAAAAATGAACTGAGGTTGATTTACGAAAATGTGCATCATATGTTTTGAAAATAAATGTGAAAATAACCTCAGTTATTTATTCTCCATTACTCATTGAACTCTGATGAAAGAGAAAGAATTTTTGTCATGACTGGTGTAGACATGAGCTTATTTTTGGCAATCTATTTCTGACCTATGTAAAAAGAGCGAATATGAAAATTTGTGCATGATTATGTAAATATGCTTTGGATCTGCTATGATTATGAAGGTGATATGATTTTGTTCAATACTTTGTTTGGATAAGACGTGATTTCTGAAAAGCTTTGGCATGACTCTCTGATTTTGAATTTGATTCTGTTTCCGCTCTATTCAATTACGGCCCTGCCACGGGTAATAATAGTGACATACGTCCCAACCACGGATTACAATAGTGGATACGGCCCAACCATGGGTTATAATAGTGGATATGGTCTAACCATGGGTAATAATAGTGGATACAGCTCAAACCACGAGTTATAATAATGGATACAGCCCAACCACGGGTAATAATAGTGGATATGGCCCAACCACGAGTTATAATAGTGGATACGGCCCTGCCACGGGTTATAGTAGTGGTATTTGTTTTGAGTGTACACCTTGGTGACAGAGTAATTTATGTTCTGCTTGGCTATCCGCAGATGCACAACCCTACCTCAGGGGTTATACATGGTCTCTGTTCTGATATGATGTTCTGATGATGATGATGATGATCATTTAGACTATGCCAAAGGATATTTTTGAATGAAATTATTTCTGAGTCTTCGCTCTGATATTTTAATAACATGTTCTGCTTCCGCACTCTGAAAATGAAAATGTTATGTTAGGCATTTTGATCTCTGTAAATGCTCATGTTTACACACTAATATATGTTTTCTGCTTACTAAGTTGTTGATAACTCACCTCTAATCTCTAAATATTTTTTCAGATGATTTTGAATAGTTCAGCTAAGGATCAGGACAATGGAGCATGGGTGAGATGATTATTTAAATTTAAGCATTGTGGATTACTCATAAGAAGATTTATGAGAATTTGTGGATTTTATTAAGAGATTTTGTAGTATTCTGATGACTTTATATTTTGGAGTCTGTAAATATATTGATGAAATGTGAGTTTTAAGTTATAGAGAGTAAATCTCCGGACTCCTGCGGGAACGGGGCGTTACACATACACTACAACGGTGTCCTCCTCACACATCCACTTGTCCAATCTTCTCTATTCCATTCTTCTCTATTCTTTGGTTCAAACCCCTCTAAGCAGCAGCAGATTGGTTTATTTTTTGGGTTACAATTTCCTAATGCCCCACACTTGCCGTACACGTCACACTCAGACATCAAAGTCGACCACCAGACCACCCAAAACTTCCCATTAATAGAAGAAGTTTTCAATATGTTTCCTTCAGCATTCAAGACCTAATGCGCTAACAAAGACTTGTTTGAGAACTCAAAGATTAAAGAGGATGATCCTTGTTTATCATCTATAAGTTGAAATCCATCAAGATATCGGGAATTCATGTTTGGTATTCCAATAAAGATCTGACCATCCCATGGCCCACTTCGCCAGTAAGCGCTACTGCCATTCCAAATGTATATTTCTGGAAGATTAAAAATGGAAATATCGACAGAAAAGGTTGCAACGGCTGGATCTGACTAGCTCTTCCATGATGTGAACTGCACTTTCTCTCCAGTTATTATATAATTAGTACTCATTTTCGTCTTTGGTAGAAATGAATCTGAAGGATGTTGGAAACTGTCCCATATGATCATTGATTTGTTACTGTTTTCTTGCAAGACAAGGTTACATTTGATGACCAAATAATATTCTTTTCTCCATCTAATACGATTAGATTGCCATCTTCGGATATAGTAAGAATCCCTGAGGTGGTCTTGAGGGGCTTGTTCCTATTAGCAACCGATATGGCATGATTTGTGGAAAGTTTAGCATACCATATCCCAACATAGCGATAAGTGGAATTGGCAGGGCTAAAAAATCCCTGTATGAACTCACCGTCATTGGAGATTATGGTTTCGGAATCTTTGATAAAGTTAGGTGCTGCGATGGTGTCCGTTGCATGGCCCAACTCTAAACAAAAGGAAGATAGCAAGACAAGAAAATATGATAAGTTTATGGTTCGAACAAGTCCCATAACTCTTGAAGTTGCTCTTGTTCGAGGAAATGAAGAACTTTGATGCCCTGGGAGCATCATTGCTACGTTTCTATATATCGAGAGCTTTCTACATTCAATCATTGCAATATTCCAATTCAAACTATCATGGCTTCAAACCGCGTGGATCAGACTTTCGAACCCTTCGATTGTCAAACTAGGGACCAAGTTTGGAGAGTGACATTTGTGAGCTATATATAATGTTTATAGAAGACGACACTATCAACCATAAGGAAGAAGATATGTTTACAAAAATAAAAAGTAGCCAATTCCACCTCAGCAGCTCTAGAATATTCAGAACTTTTGTCCTTAATTTATTCCTTTATGCTATAACCAACTTGATTCCATTCTCTCTTTTTGTTACTACATGCTGTGTTGTATGTCTATATAAAGACTAGAGTCACTGTGTACGTAACAGTTATGCTCAATGAAATGAATCTTTTACGAATGCATGTTATTCCTTTCTGATATGGTGTCAAAGCTGCAAGACTAGCGGTCTCTCTGATCCTCCCATTTTTTTTTTACCATGGCAGCTTCTCCTTCTATCTCCTCCTACCTCCTCCTACCTCCAATATTTCCTCTTCCTTTTCCCACTTAGTTTCAATAAAACTTACCTTTTAAAATTACGTACTATGGAAAGTTCAGCTTACAGCTTACCTAAGAGTGTAGGATCTATTTTCCTATGTGGATGGCACATAAACACCACCACTAAAAATGATTTCTACCGAAAACAATTCCAGCCCAAAAATAAACCCAAACTTTCTTACTCGGCAACGCACGGATCAACTCATTTTGAGTTTCTATTCTCTTCATTAACAGATTTTAAAACCTTCATCACCTCTTTTACAATTCAACTTTTTCAAATACCCAAACAAAAATAATATTAAAAAACTATATTCTAACAATATTTAACTTTATAATATTTTTTATTCAACTTTTTCTCTCTCTTTTTCTGAAATCCCATAAAATATTACTTAAACTATCTCACTACTCTTGTCAAATGATCTTACTACTATTCACAAAATTATCATCTCATCTCACTCTCCAAGCTTGTCCTAATTAGTGTTTGTAGCTGGCCATGAAATATGATTTCTCTCCTAGTTAAAGGTAGTGGTCATCACACGTGATATATATTGGTATGTTTTATGATCACTATGACATAACTGGTAGTATTTAAAGAGTATATATATATATACGTTCACCTTTATGGTGAAAAGGTAAGTTGGCTGGTTTAGATTGACTGATCACTCACATGAGTTATTACCACTAGCACTTAGACAATGAGTAAAGATGAGACTATGACTATTGAAAATTATGTAGCATATATAGTTGGTTGACAAATATATTTGTTGCCTTATCTTGGCTAAGATGAAGACTTTAATATTTTCTTTAAACCCATGCATTAATATCTCACGATACATCTAGCCCATGATTAGTTAGAAGCAAATGAAGCAACTTGGGCTAGACTCCATGCTTGTGATTAGATTAAGATCTTACAGTGTACTCAATTCAGACAGTCGTTTTTTTCTTTTTTCTTTTTTTGGAATGAGAACTTTACTATAGTTTGTATCTCATAATATATTATTTTTCAACCGATAATAGAGGTGAGTAAATTAACTTTTGATTCCTCACCGTGTGAAGATTGGCTGTCACAAGATTGTCATTAGCGTATGCTACTGACCATCTCCGATGCAATTTAAAGGGAGATTGCAGTTTGGAAAGTGAGTAGACCAAAATTGACTAGAATGATTGTAAATGAAATACTATTGGCAACATAGCTGTCGGTATATCATATATTGTGGAGATTGAACATTAATTTGAGTCATTTGGACTGAAGAGAGATTAGAGATACTTATGTAATATGATTGAATAAGTTGGAGAATAAGGAGACACTACTGATATATTGACATGCTTGCCATCTCTTGTCAAAGATTTTGTTTAGTGCTAACATTTTTCTTTAATTCTTAATACGATCAAGATTGAGGGTATTTAGATGCAAATCTAGGATCATGCCCACTATATGCAAATTGGAGATATAGTAAACAGAACCATAGTCGGCGCACCGCCCTTGGCCTTGCATATAACAAGATCAGACATTTACAATAAAGTGGCCAAACATCTTCATTGCAAAATAATGGCTTGCCTTAATGGCAATTTGAATGGGCAAAAAGGAAAAAAAACATAATATCAATGTAAGTGAGAAATCTCTCTTAATGGGTTGTGTGATACCCCATATGATATGGATAAAGGTAGGTGATGTATGGGATCCCACATTGCTTGGGAAGGAGAAGTTCTTGCTCTTTCCTAATAGGACTCCAATTGTATCATTAACTAGTCCTTTTGGAGTATAGGTCATGTGGTTTGGGCCTTCCATTGAGGCGTTACAGGTTGGGTCTCTCTTCACTGTGCATGGTATTTAGGTTGTGAATATGTATAGAGTAGCTCTAGCTTTTAACACATACCACACACCACTATATTAAAAGACGAAGCTGGATGAAGAAAAGGCTACTAAAGCCTAAAGGTCATGACTCATGGAAGTACTGCAAATCAAACTAAAATTTGCCTAAAGGTCATCTATATTTGCTTTTTAAAAATAAAAAATAAACCATTGTATACATTTATTAAAAGGCTTGGTAAAATAATTATAAAGTTCATAGGCTAGAATAATTTTTAATGTGTCAGAAATTATACTTGGTCATTTTTTAATACATTAAAAGTAGGAAGTGCAATTGTAGTGATGACTCTAATAGTAATGATCATAACCCTAGAATCATTGAGTAAGAACAAGAAGCATGTTCCGTGCAAATACATTGAAAGTGTGTTTAAATTCTACAACCTGTTCAATACAAATTAACAGTTTTAGACTTTCAATAGCATTTCATCATCTACCAAGAACCATTGAAACAGTGACATTGTTGATAGAGCAAACCTTTTGATTGGGGTAAGAGGACTCACTTTCTGAGGTAATCTGATTTACAGTGAATCCTGGCTGCCTTGGGTAAGGTAGATCAACAATCTCACTTTTTAACATAGAAATAACAATAGATACGGTTGGTCTATCTTTTGCGAATTCTTGTACACACAACAGCCCGACATGTATGCATCTCAAGATTTTGTTTTCAAAGCCAGATCTTGATATTTTGGGGTCTACTAATGCTGCCAAGTTGTCAATATTCCACATTTTCCATGCCTGGAAAGATGAAAATATGATTGGAGAAGATTCATTTGTCTTGTATAAATCTTTACTTTGAATGCTTGATTAGTATCGATATCAAGTTGGGAAAGAGGCAATATTTGAGCATCTAAAAAATGAGGCAATGAGATAAGGGAGACTTAGGGCAGGTTTGGGGATGAGATGAGAATTTTGTGTTTTGTTTTAGTGTTTAAAATATTATGTTTTAATATTATTATTATTTTGGGATTTGAAAAAGGTGTATTGGGATTTGAAAAAGTTAAATTATTTATTATATTTTGTATGGAGATTTAAAAAAGGTGTAATGATGAGATGAGAATTTTGTGTTTTGTCTTGTGCCCCAAACCTGACCTTACAAGTCCTACAAGGCTCACGGTCCCCTCGTCATGATAGAAATGAGTGTTTTTCCTTCCGCTTACTATCTCTAGCAACAACACTCCGAAGCTGAAGACATCCGATTTTTCTGAAAATCGCCCCTCCATTGCATATTCAGGAGACATGTAGCCACTTCAACAATTTAATAAATCCAAACATTATTATCCATAATATTAGCAGTAGTATCTGATTGAATTCAACAAATAAAAGGTACTTACTATGTTCCCACAATCCTTTCAGTATTGGCTTGGTCTTCATTGCCTCCAAAAATCCTGGCCATTCCAAAGTCTGATATTTTTGGATTTAGCTCTTCATCCAACAATATGTTACTTGCTTTTAGATCCCTATGAATAATTTTTAATCTTGAATCCCTATGAAGGTAGAGTAGACCACGACCAACTCCTTCAATAATGTTGAAACGTTTTTTCCAATCTACTAGTTCTTGTTTGATTGGATCTGTTCATGAATTTAATTAATCAAACAGAACAGAAAAAAAAAGGGAAGTTGAATTTTCATAATAGTAATCAAGGTAATATAATTTGTAAAGATAGTCATAATAAAGTATGTGTATAGAAGCTAAAATTCCACAACCGTAGATATGATTATTCATGTAGATTATGATATATATATATTTGAAGATGCTAATGTAGGGCATTAGAATGAACTAACCAGAAAGAAATGCATCCAAACTTTTGTTTGGCATGTATTCATAGACTAGCAACTTTTCTTCTCCTTCAACACACCCACCAAGGAGTCTAACAAGATTTCGGTGTTGGAGTTTAGAAATCACTACGACTTCATTCATAAATTCTTCTAGCCCTTGCCTTGAAGATCTTGCAAGTCGTTTTATGGCAATTTCTTGTCCATCTAACAATTTTCCCTATAAACAAACAACAACTTATTGAGTACATATTCAAATTATTAGGCAATAATCCTCTACAAGCACAAGATTTCCTTGTATACGGGACGAAATCCACCTTGTCCAAGTTTGTTAGATTCGTGGAAGTTGTTCGTTGCACTTGCTAGTTCCTCGAGACTGAATATTGGTAGCTCTTGGAGTTTATCTTGGTTCATGTTGTCTACAAGATTTTCTTCACAATGAAATAACGTTTGCTTAGCTTTTTCCCTTACTAGTACTTTAGCCGGTGATCATGGTGATAGAATCGAATTTAGAATACTATAGAAATTGAGATGCAAAAAAGAAGAATGTGAACGATGGAGAGACAATCTAATTCTACTAGAGGATTGGGTTGATGCGCCGCGTTAAGTTGGTCATGAAGAGAATGAAATACATACAAAATACTATAGGCCAAAGTACTATACGCCCCTATTTATAGAGAAATACAAAAAGATTAGATAAAATAAATATAAAATTATGAAAATAAAATATTTTTAATTAAGATAATAATCAAATAAATACATGGTAATAGATAAAACTATAAATACATGTGCATTTTACCTTTACGTTTAGCCCTCCACTGGCATAAGAATAAAGTGCACAGGGCCATGAAGAGTACTATTCCTATGACCACTGTGACTATGATCACGATTACTTTCACTTCTTCCTTTTTTTCTGTAAATTATCAGAACCATCAAATTAACTACATTTTCTTTTCGTTTATGTTTATAAGCTCTGAATAGACTTGGATTGTGAAAGGAAAGTAACCTATCGAGATCTGAGTAGGCCAAACGAACATAAACATCAACTCCGCCGCGGGAAAATTTCCGCAAGTCTATCAAGTCTCTGGTCCATAACATACACCCAATGCCTGCTACGTATGCATAAGCTGTACATGAACAGTCTTCCAAGCACCGATATCTGCAGCTATCCTCCAAAACAGATGACAAATTTGCCAAACTTGGCGTTTTCATCATCTTCACCTTCATAAACCCACCTTTTTGCCGTCTTTACCATCTGTGCTCACTCTCATACACTGCAAGGGTGTCCTCCTCACACATCCACTAGTCCAATCTTCTCTATTCCATTCTTCTATATTCTTTGGTTCATACCCCTCTAAGCAGCTGCAGATCGGTTTATTTTTTGGGTTACAATATCCATATGCCCCACACTTGCCGTAAACGTCGCACTCAGACATTAAAGACGACCACATGACCACCCAATCCTTCCCATTAATAGAATAAGCTTTCAATACCTTTCCTTCTGCATTCAAGACGTAATGGAATTGTGCGGACTTGTTTAAAAAATCAAAAGCAAAATAGAATGATCCCTCTTTGTCCTCCACAAGATTAATTCCATCGAGATATCCACTGTAACGCCCAAAAGCCCAGGTGGCTTGGAGAATCACTACCTGTCACTCATAAACATGTCTCCCAACACATCTAAAGAATAATCTCCAAAGACTTCATAAGTGAAATCAATCTCATATCTTCTAAAATAATGTCATTACAAACTTCACACAATCTTTAATGCAATAATAATAATAAAAGGGTCCACAATCTCCCGGTATTAGTAACATACCCAAACTGATTAAACCATAGGTCCTACTAAACCCAAAGATATACTTCAAAACTTAATACATTAAAACTAAGAACATCAGAAGTCTTTCTTCTAACCACATCTCCTCAGCTTAAACACTTTCACCAATCTAATCCAGGTCCTCATTTGGACTCTGCACATTATCTAAAAAATATTATGAAGATAGGGGGTGAGTTATCAACAACTCATTAAGCAGAAATCATATGCTAGCGTGCAAACATGAGCATTTATAAAGTAGAGTATGCAGAACAAAATATTTTTCTAGAGTTATTATGCAGAATAGAACATATTTCCAAAATAACAGAGCGATGGTTTTTAAGACAAGTAAACCCATAGTACTTTGGCATAACATAAACCGAGTATCATCATCAAATCAAAACAGAGCAGAGACCATGTTTCACCCCCATGGTAGGGTTGTGCTAACCCCGGTGGCCAAACCAGGCAGAGACAGAGGTGAAATCTTTCCTTTATTCTTCTCGGAGCCCCGAGTGTGCACACAGGAAAAGACCACAAATAAACCACTTTGTTTCCAAAGTGGGTGCACTCAGAGACAGAGAAGTTGGTACCAACCCAAACAGAGCAGAGCATAACAGAGCAGAGCAGAGCAAAGCAGAGACAGAGTCAGATACGAAAAACCAGTACACCATGCCAAAGGTTTTCAGATGTTATATCAAAATAATACAAAGTACCAAAACAGATTCAGAACAGTTTACACACGCTGAACACAAAAGCCAGAACAAATAAATGCACAACTTTTCATATTCTCAATATCGCTCTTTTTCAGATTTAAGAAATCACATGACAGAATTTAGCTCATGTCTACACAATGCATGTCAGAATATATTTTCCTTTTTCACACAGATTTCATGAATAATGCAGATAAGAGACCGAGGTTGATCTTTGTTTTCACAAGTTCCCAACACAACACAAATTATGCAAGTTTTCATAAAATCAACCTCAGTCTTATTAACTTGTATAAAACCCAGCATAGGAACCCCGCTTACCTGACTCTTGTAGCGTATTATCTAAGCCTCGAAAATGACCTCTATTAGTCTCGGCACCTATTCATAAAACAAAATATACACTGAGTATTAAACGATAATTGACATAACGTCCATCTAATAATTAATACTCATAATCTCAACCCATAATATAGCAAAAACAACTCACTATTACTACTAATAGTAATTTGGACAGCTCGCATTTCAACCCAAAAATACCATATTCTAATTTTAACAATTACCAAAACACCCACCAAAATCCACGTCAAAGGCCCCTAACAGTAAGCAATAATCCACAATTCCAAGACCATTCCAATACAAAGTGTTTGTTTATTCACAAAAAGTGTCCGAGAACTCACAACTACACTTCCAAAATATTTCATTGAAGTGAAATAAACTGAGTTGAAGTGAAGTGCGTGTACGTGCGTGTGAGACCGAGACTGAGCATGGCTTACCAGTGAAAGAAAAGAATAGATTCTCCGGAATTAGCTTCACTGGTTACACGAGAAACTGAAAATCGGAAGTCCAATAATTTGGAATCACAAACCACGGAAACTCAAGAACTGACGAAAAATGCAAACTCAACTCACGGCAACAACACACTGCAGAAGTGAGGATAAAATCAAAATAAATTGAAGAAGAATTGCATGAGTATGTTACAGCAATGAGAATATCCCAGCAAAGGTTTCAATGTCTACCCGAAACACATGAACCCGAAATAATCCCATGCACCAGAAAACTCACAAACTGCTACTCAAACTCACTGCCAAAACAGAAACTGCGTCACAATGAAGATAAATCAAACCCAAAACTAAGAAGTAGCAGCTGCACAGTTTCAGTAGATGAAACCGAAACCTAAAGGGATGAGAAGGAAACACTTACCAGTCGGAAAAATGGAGGGATGAGAGGTACTGCTCACCGACTTGCAGAGGAAGAACCGAAACGTGAAAATGGAGACAAAACAGAGTGTAGCAGACGGCAACACTCGGGAAACCAGAAGCAACGCAGCAACAAAAATCCACGTGAAGAGATTTAGGGCATGGGATTCGGAAACTCAAACTAATGTCAACAACAAGAAATGAAGTTGAAACTGAAAGGAAAAGGAAAGAAACGTGGGACGGAGAGAGTTGCAGAGAAAGAAAAAAAAATAAAAAATAAAAACAGAGTAACTGCAATCCGAAAGAGAAGGAAAGGAACTCGGGAGTTGAAGAAGAAATATACTCACCCCGAACGGCGTCGTTTGCACACCACCATGCAATGGGCTGGGTCTTACATCCTCCCTCCCTTACAACAATTCCGTCCTCGGAATTTATTATAAGCTATAAGAACTCTCTTCGAACAAGTGAGGATACTTGACTCGCATCTTTTCCTCGAATTCCCATGATGCTTCATTGGTAGCGTGATTATTCCACAATACTTTAACCAAAGAAATAGTTCGATTCCGCAACACTTGCTCTTTCCTGTCCAGAGTCAGCCATGGTTCCTCGATGTAGGTCATGTCCTCTTGAATCTGTAAGAGTTCATGATCTATGATGTGAGTAGGGTCATGGATGTACTTCCTCAACATGGACACATGGAACACGTTATGCACTCCCGAGAATGCTGGTGGTAGAGCCACCCTGTACGCCACTGGTCCAATCCGATCAAGAATCTCAAACGATCCAATGTATCTAGGGCTCAACTTACCTTTCTTTCCGAATCTCATAACTCCTTTCATTGGTGAAATTCTCAAGAATACCTTATCTCCCATCGCAAACTCTAACTGACGGCGGCGTTTATCTGCATAGCTCTTCTGTCGGCTTTGAGCTGCTTTCATTCTAGCCCGAATGATATCTATCTTTTCTGTGGTCTGCTGAAAAATCTCTGGCCCTAGAAGTTTTCTTTCACCTACTTCATCCCAATACAAAGGAGACCTACATCTCATACCATACAAAACCTCATAAGGTGCCATCCCAATGCTAGCCTGGAAGCTATTGTTATATGCAAACTCAACCAATGGTAAATGTTGCATCCAAGATCCCTTGAAGTCCATCAAGCATGCCCTCAACATGTCTTCTAAAATCTGAATAGTTCTTTCTGATTGTCCATCTGTCTGAGGGTGAAAAGCAGTACTGAAACTTAACTAAGTACCCATTGCCTCTTGTAAGCTTCGCCAGAACTTAGAGGTAAAACGAGGATCTCTATCCGACACAATGGATACCGGCACTCCATGCAACCTCACTATCTCCCGCACATACAGTTCAACTAGTTTCTCTAGTTTATAAGAAACTTTAATAGGCACAAAATGGGCGGTTTTCGTTAAACGATCCACGATCACCCATATAGCATCTTGTCCGCTTATGGTCCTTGGTAGACCTGTCACGAAATCCATGGAGATATGTTCCCATTTCCACTCTGGAATCTGAAGTGGCTGTAATAATCCTGCAGGTCTCTGATGTTCCGCCTTCACTTGTTGGCAAGTCAGGCATTGTTCTACAAATTTAGCAATTTCTCTTTTCATGCCATTCCACCAAAAGGACTCTCTCAAATCCCGATACATATTGGTACTCCCTGGGTGAACAGTGTACAAAGAACGGTGTGCCTCTTCAAGAATTAACCTTTTTAGTTCATCATCAGCAGGTACGCATACTCTACCCCTAAACCTCAAAACTCCATCCTTGGAAACACAAAAATCAGGCTTGTCCCCGTTTCCGATCCCTTCCATTAGCTTCACCAACTCTGAGTCCACTTTCTGAGCAGCTTTGATTCTATCTATCAAAGCAGGTTGAACCACTAAACTGGCCATGACAGCATTTGTATCACTAGAAAAGACTTCAATACCGGCTCTTTCTAAATCCATTAACAACCTATGCTGAGTGGTAATGGCTGCAACTGTCGGTCCGATTGACTTTCTACTCAGAGCGTCGGCTACTACATTAGCTTTGCCTGGGTGATAATTAATGGTGCAATCATAATCCTTGATCAACTCAAGCCACCTCCTTTGTCTCATGTTTAATTCTTTTTGGGTAAAGAAATACTTCAAACTCTTGTGATCCGTATAAATTTCGCACTTTTCCCCATACAAGTAGTGTCTCCAAAGCTTGAGTGCAAAAATGACTGCCGCGAGTTCTAAATCATGAGTGGGATAATTCTGCTCATACACTTTTAATTGGCGTGAGGCATAAGCTATAACCTTCCCATGTTGCATCAGTACACACCCCAAACCAAGCCTAGAAGCATCGCTATAGACAACAAATCCGCCTGTAGCTGTGGGAACTGATAACACCGGAGCTGTCACTAATCTCTGTTTCAACTCTTGGAAGCTTTCTTCACACTTTGCTGTCCATTCAAACTTATTATTTTTCCTGGTGAGTGCAGTGAGAGGAACTGCTATCTTGGAAAACCCATCAATGAAACGACGGTAATACCCCGCCAATCCCAAGAAGCTTCTAACCTCATGAACATTCCTCGGTGCCGACCAATTAACCACTGCTTCCACTTTCCCTGGGTCTACTGAAATTCCATCCTTCGAAACTACATGTCCCAGAAACGTGATTGAATCAAGCCAAAACTCACACTTCTTCAACTTAGCAAACAGCTGCTAGTCTCTAAGTGTTCCAAGTACCAACTTCAAATGTTCTTCATGCTCGGTCTCGCTTTTGGAGTATATCAGTATATCATCAATAAAGACAACCACAAACTTATCCAAAAACTCATGGAACACCCTGTTCATCAAGTCCATGAATACTGCTGGGGCGTTAGTCAAGCCAAAAGGCATGACCAAAAACTCATAATGGCCATAACGAGTTCTAAACGCCGTCTTAGCCACGTCTTCAGCTCTGATCTTCAACTGATGGTAACCCGATCGAAGGTCTATTTTTGAAAATACTTGAGCACCCTGGAGTTGGTCAAACAAATCTTCTATACGGGGTAGCGGGTACTTATTCTTTATGGTCACCCGATTGAGTTCCCTGTAATCGATACACATTCTCATCGATCCATCCTTCTTCTTCACAAAAAGAACTGGCGCTCCCCACGGTGACACACTGGGCCTGATGAAACCCTTGTATAACAAATCTTGCAACTGCTCTTTGAGTTCCGCTAATTCAGACGGCGCCATGCGATAAGGTGCTTTCGAAAGAGGTGCCGTGCCTGGAACTAACTCAATAGCAAACTCTACCTCCCGCTCGGGTGGAATTCCCGATAAATCTTTAGGGAAGACCTCTGGATAATCTCTCACAACAGGTATTTGTTCCAACATCACTTCCCCCTTTGGTGCTTCTACCTCACAGGCTAAGAATCCCTGACAACCATCACGCAACAGTTTTCCAACCTGAATGGCAGAAATGATGGGTGGTGTCAACCTCACTTTTGACCCTATGAACCGAAATTCACCTTCATTAGGGGGTCTGAATACCACTTCCTTTTTAGCACAATCAATACTGGCGTGGTAGGAAGCCAGCCAATCCATACCCAAAATAACATCAAACCCAACCATGTGGAAAACTATTAAATCTGCTGGCATCAATCTTCCCTCTATAGAAAGGGGGCATCCAGGTAGAATCTCACTACAGACTACAGAATTTCCTGTTGGGGTCGCAACCACTATCTTGTTCCTCAATCTTTCAGTATCTAAAGTGCAAAATCTAGAGTACGCCGTGGAAACAAAAGAATGTGTCGCTCCAGAGTCAAATAACACAATAGCATTATTAGAAGACAAAGAGAGAGTACCTGTGATCACAATCGAACTCATCCATGAACCAAGAATATTCAAATCTTAACCAGAACCAATCCAAGAAAAGAAAATAATAGAAAATATAAATCCTTAAAGTAAAACAAAAGAGTCATACCAGTGATCACGTCATTCCTACCCTCAACTTCTCCAGGTGTTAGTGCAAAGACTCAAGCAGGCGCCGTAGGGCGTTGATTGCTGCCCCGAGCTGATACTTCATTCCTCTGTGGTGGCGGTATGAACCTCTGGTTGCTTCTATTTTGCATTGGGCAATCTCTGATGTAGTGTCCTGATTTGCCACAACGGAAACACAATCCCACTCCTTTCCTGCACTCTCCGGAGTGCACTTGATTGCATGTCCTACACTGGTAGGGCTGTGGATTACTCTGAACTGGCCTTTTTCCCGAACTACCACCTTCACTCCTCCTCTTCCACGGTCCTTGGTCCATGCCAGAATGGTACTCGGTGGGAGTAGTCCTTTTCCTCTGTTCGTGCATCGCAACACTTCTTTGAAGGGTTCTTTCAAAAACTGTTGCTTTGTTCACCAATTCGGAGAAGTTCCGAATCTGGAAACCCACCACACGCTCGTACAATTTGTCATTCAGTCCTTGCTCGAATTTGCGTGCCTTCTTTTCCTCATCCGGAATCAAATAAATAGCAAAGCGGGATAACTCCGTAAATCTGGCAGCATACTGATGAACCGTCATGGTTCCCTGAACCAGGGTGGCAAATTCCATAGCCTTGTCCTCACGGAATGAGCTAGGGAAAAAGCGCTCAAGCAAAATCTGCTTGAAGTGCAGCTAGCTGACTATCTCTGTCCCCTCTGCTTCTCTGATTGATCTTTCAGAGATCCACCACCTCTTTGCTTCCCCAGTAAGCTTGAATGTGGCGTACGCCACTTTTTGCTCCTCAGTACAGGTTAGGACTCGAAAAATCTCCTCAATGTCCTGTATCCAATCCTTTGCCAAAGTTGGATCGCCTCTCCCATCAAACAAAGGAGGGTGCATTTGATTGAATTGCTCGACAGTACAACCCCTTTCATTGAAGTTACCCTGGCGACCCGCGGGATTCTGCACAAGGTCATCAATCAATTGATGTGCAGCCGCTCGCAGTACTTTGGAAGCACTCGGATTTGCTTCCCTTTCATTCTCATTCGCATTCAGATCCGACATGCTTCGTTCTCTACGACGAGGTGGCATCCTGACAAAATAACTAGAATTTTTAATAATCGCTTCGAAAATAAAGTTTATAAGAACATAGAAAATTAGTGGTATTTGTAAAAACAAAGCTTATATATATTAGAATCTAAATATATAAGAATATCTATAACAGAGACAAGAGAGGAACGCACAATGGTAGTAATAGTCAATCTCCCCAAAATTTAACATCTTACTCCCTCTGAGTATTTAAGAAGGCCCCGTTACTAGACTAAACCATAATCAACATGACCTTAGATATACTACCCTTCATAGCTATTCTCAAAGCCTGCAAATTCTAAAAATTCCCACTTCAACAATATTCAATCCTATGAACCCACAGAAATCTAAACCTCCAAGGTTTATAGTATGCAGAATTCAAACCTGGCTCTGATACCAAATGTAACGACCCAAACCCGGGTGGCTTGGAGAATCACTACCTGTCACTCATAAACATGTCTCCCAACACATCTAAAGAATAATCTCCAAAGACTTCATAAGTGAAATCAATCTCATATCTTCTAAAATAATGTCATTACAAACTTCACACAATCTTTAATGCAATAATAATAATAAAAGGGTCCACAATCTCCCGGTATTAGTAACATACCCAAACTGATTAAACCATAGGTCCTACTAAACCCAAACATATACTTTAAAACTTAATACGTTAAAACTAAGAACATCAGAAGTCTTTCTTCTAACCACATCTCCTCAGCTTAAACACTTTCACCAATCTAATCCAGGTCCTCATTTGGACTCTGCACATTATCTGAAAAATATTATGAAGATAGGGGGTGAGTTATCAACAACTCAGTAAGCAGAAATCATATGCTAGGGTGCAAACATGAGCATTTATAAAGTAGAGTATGCAGAACAAAATATTTTTCTAGAGTTATTATGCAGAATAGAACATATTTCCAAAATAACAGAGCGATGGTTTTTAAGACAAGTAAACCCATAGTACTTTGGCATAACATAAACCGAGTATCATCATCAAATCAAAACAGAGCATCAACAGAGCAGAGACCATGTTTCACCCCCGTAGTAGGGTTGTGCTAACCCCGATGGCCAAACCAGGCAGAGACATAGGTGAAATCTTTCCTTTATTCTTCTCGGAGTCCCGAGTGTGCACACAGGAAAAGACCACAAATAAACCACTTTGTTTCCAAAGTGGGTGCACTCAGAGACAGAGAAGTTGATACCAACCCAAACAGAGCAGAGCATAACAGAGCAGAGCAGAGCAAAGCAGAGACAGAGTCAGATACGAAAAACCAGTACACCATGCCAAAGGTTTTCATATGTTATATCAAAATAATACAAAGTACCATAACAGATTCAGAACAGCTTACACACGCTGAACACAAAAGCCAGAACAAATAAATGCACAACTTTTCATATTCTCAATATCGCTCTTTTTCAGATTTCGGAAATCACATGACAAAATGTAGCTCATGTCTATACAATGCATGTCAGAATATATTTTCCTTTTTCACACAGATTTCATGAATAATGCAGATAAGTGACCGAGGTTGATCTTTGTTTTCACAAGTTCCCAACACAACACAAATTATGCAAGTTTTCATAAAATCAACCTCAGTCTTATTAACTTGTATAAAACCCAGCATAGGAACCCCGCTTACCTGACTCTTGTAGCGTATTATCTAAGCCTCGAAAATGACCTCTATTAGTCTCGGCACCTATTCATAAAACAAAATATACACTGAGTATTAAACGATAATTGACATAACGTCCATCTAATAATTAATACTCATAATCTCAACCCATAATATAGCAAAAACAACTCACTATTACTACTAATAGTAATTTGGACAGCTCGCATTTCAACCCAAAAATACCATATTCTAATTTTAACAATTACCAAAACACCCACCAAAATCCACGTCAAAGGCCCCTAACAGTAAGCAATAATCCACAATTCCAAGACCATTCCAATACAAAGTGTTTGTTTATTCACAAAAAGTGTCCGAGAACTCACAACTACACTTCCAAAATATTTCATTGAAGTGAAATAAACTGAGTTGAAGTGAAGTGTTTGTACGTGCGTGTAAGATCGAGACTGAGCATGGCTTACCAGTGAAAGAAAAGAATAGATTCTCCGGAATTAGCTTCACTGGTTACACGAGAAACTGAAAATCGGAAGTCCAATAATTTGGAATCACAAACCACGAAAACTCAAGAACTGACGAAAAATGCAAACTCAACTCACGGCAACAACACACTGTAGAAGTGAGGATAAAATCAAAATAAATTGAAGAAGAATTGCATGAGTATGTTACAGCAATGAGAATATCCCAGCAAAGGTTTCAATGTCTACCCGAAACACACGAACCCGAAATAATCCCACGCACCAGAAAACTCACAAACTGCTACTCAAACTCACTGCCAAAACAGAAACTGCATCACAATGAAGATAAATCAAACCCAAAACTAAGAAGTAGCACCTGCACAGTTTCAGTAGATGAAACCGAAACCTAAAGGGATGAGAAGGAAACACTTACCAGTCGGAAAAATGGAGGGATGAGAGGTACTGCTCACCGACTTGCAGAGGAAGAACCGAAACGTGAAAATGGAGAGAAAACAGAGTGTAGCAGACGGCAACACTCGGGAAACCAGAAGCAACGCAGCAACAAAAATCCACGTGAAGAGATTTAGGGCATGGGATTCGGAAACTCAAACTAATGTCAACAACAAGAAATGAAGTTGAAACTGAAAGGAAAAGGAAAGAAACGTGGGACGGAGAGAGTTGCGGAGAAAGAAAAAAAAATAAAGAATAAAAACAGAGTAACTGCAATCCGAAAGAGAAGGAAAGGAATTCGGGAGTTGAAGAAGAAAAATACTCACCCCGAACGGCGTCGTTTGCACACCACCATGCAATGGGCTGGGTCTTACATCCACCATTCATGGTTGGTATTCCAATAAAGACCATACTATTCCACGGACCACTGCGCCAATAAGGGCTGCTACCATTCCAAATATACGCCTCAGGAAGATTAAAAGAGTAAGTACCAGCAGAAAAGGTTCCAACGGCTGGATCTGACGGACTCTTCCCTGATGTGAGCCGAACGTTCTTGCCCGTTGTTGCATTAGTACCTAATTTCATCTCTGCCAACCACGAATCAGAAGGATGCTGGAAACTCTCCCATGTGATTAACCCAGTTGTGTTTTCTTGTAAGACAAGGTTCCCAGTATCTAGAAGTCGTGCGCTCATATTGGAAACAGGACTTGATACATTTGATGACCAAAAAATCGTCTTTTCTCCATCCAATAAGACTAGATTGCCATCTTCGGCTATAGTAAGAAACCCGGAGGTGGTCTTGAGGGGCTTGTTCCTGTTAGCAACCCACATGGCACGAGTCGTGGAATCTCTACGATACCATATCCCAACATAGCGATAAGTAGAATTCGTAGGGCTAAAAAATCCCAATACGAACCTACCGCCATTGGAGATTATGGTTTTAGAATCTTTAATAAAGTTGAGTGCTGTGATGGTGTCCGTAGCATGGCCGAACTCTAAACAAAAGGAAGATAGGAAGACAAGGAAATATGACGAGTTTATCATGCTTCGAACAAGTCCCATAACTCATGAAGTTGTTCTTGTTCGTGAAAATGAAGAACTTTGATGACATGGGAGCATCATTGATACGTTACTTCATAGCCTCATCATACTTCTCCGATATTTCCATATATCGAAAGCTTTCTACATTCAAACATCGCAATATTCCAATTCAAACTATCATGGCTTCAAACCGCGTGCATCAGACTTTTCAAACCGCGTGGTGAGTGACATTTGTGAGCTATATATAGAGAACGTTTATAGAAGATCACGACACAGGTGACGGCAAAATTGGGCGATTTCACTTCACAACGTACATTAGAAGCTGAACAGTTTGCCGTCAAAAATTGCTTTGGGATTTGGTTGTGCTCAATGCACAACTCTGCTTTCTTGATTGAGAGTGTTAGGATGCGTTGTCGTCTCCACGGCCATTTATGGAATATAACAATTTAGTTGTATATTTATAAGGTATTTCAATAATGGAAGAAGACGTAGCTAGTTTGTTAGTAGGGTTATGCTGTGTACATCATCCCATAGTATATATTATATATATTTTAATTTTTTTATTATTTTATTTCTATTAAACTAATTAAGTTTTTCAACTTATCATTCATACATCACATATTTGTTATGAAAAAATAAATAAATAAATTAAAAAATATGCGGTGTGTGAGATCATGATAAGTAGAATTATTTTAGTTAGTAAATTGATAATCATATAATCCATAATAATGTTTCTGTAAATGTAATTTATGCTTGGCTAGGATTAGATGCATATGTTGTTAGGAATAAATGTAATCTAATTGGACTCTAGGAGAATAGTGATCTGATAAGGATAAATATTTAAATTGTAGTTCTTATCAAATCTTGTTTATATTATAAGATAAGAGTCAACAAGAGTCATTTATGTGTTTTGAGTTTAAAGAGTCAGTTGAAGAGATGAATATGCAAGATTTATTGAAGAAACTGAAACAAACTTGAAACAGAAGAAGTGATCTAGTTCGAGATGTTTGCAAATAGTTTGCAACGTATCTGACTGTGACTTTAGATAAACCTGTTAGCAGAATCCTTCTTCAAATCAATGACTGCATTGCCTATTCAAAGGAGTCGGCTAAGGGTTTACAATTTACTTGAACTGCACGTATTCACAGGCATTTTGAGAGCTTTAAGATATGGGTAGAACTTCAAGAGATCGTGCGAGGAAAAATCTCAAGGGAAGTATTTTCCAAAAAGACTCAATCCGTGAGATTGAGTGAGAGCATATTCCAAGGGGGAGTTGCTGTATTCAAGTTCAACCACTGGAGGTTCCAGTAGGAAAACAAAGATTGAAGAGAGTCAGAGGTTTTGACTACCTACTGAGGTAGAAGAAAAGCGAGTCGCGTGTCTTGGATAAATGTGTTGAGTTACAAAGGTTTTGTAAACACATTACTTGTAAAACTGTCAATCAAATAAAATTGGATTTTCTAAGTTTGGTTGCGCCGTAAGGTTTTACTTTTGAAGAGTTCTTCAAAGGATTTCCCTTCTTTACCAAAATTATTTAGTTAAATACTCTTAATATTATATTTTGGTTACTAATACGTGCTAACAATTTTTGTTGATTATTAACGTGTATAATTAGGGGTACTTAAGTAATTTTAATTGGCATCAAAGCCTGGTTCACTCAAACCGAGTGAGATCTGTTACCCTAACATCATGGCATCATTATCATCACTACCAAATTTCAATGGTGATAACTATGCCTACTGGAAGGTAAGAATGAGAGCATTCTTAAAATCACTTGATGAGAAAATCTGGCTAACCGTTGAGTCGAGATGGACAAGACCCACAACACCTGCATAGGAGTGGACCAAAAAACAATCGAGCAGCTGTAATTGGAACAATAAAGGTCTAAATGCCATTTTCATGGCAGTATCTCCTGATGAATTCAAGAGAATCTCCATGTGTGAGGCATCCAAGTATGCTTGGGACATTTTGGAAACTACACATGAAGGAACCAAAACGGTGAAAAATTCTAAATTCCAAAAATTAACCTCAAAGTTTGAGGAAATAAAAATGCTGGAAGATGAGATCTTCAATGAATTTTATGCTGAACTGAATGACATTGTTAATTCCAGGTACAATCTTGGAGAGAAGGTAGAAGAGGCACGAGTTGGGAGGAAAATTATGAGATTCCTACTTGAAAGGTTTCGACCAAAGGTGACAGTCATAGAAGAAATGAAGGATTTAGACACAATTCAGGTAGAAGAACTGGTGTTCTTTACAAACTTATGAATCTACTCTTCCACAATAGAAGAAAGGTAAGTCCATTGCACTCAAAACTACTAAGGAAGAAAAACAGTGTGATGATGAAGATTTGTGTAACGATGATCTAGCATTTATGGCCAGAAAATTAAAAAAACAATTGTTAAAAAACAAAGAATTCTTGTAAATGGAAAAAGGGTAAGACTTTCACTAAAAAGAAAAAACCTGAAAAATTGAATAAAGACAAAACTAAGCTTAAAGAAAAAGTCCAATGTCATGAATGTTCTAGTTTTGGTCACATAAAAATTGAGTGCCCAAATTTTAAAAGGAAAGCAAAAGTTTTGAATACTACTCTAAGTGGTGATTCTGAAAATGAAAGTTCAGATACATCCTCTGACAATGAAACTGCTTTTATTGCTTTTTCTACTTCTATTACTAATTATGATAACATGAGCAAACTATATACTGACAAGAGTGTGTTTGTTTGTGACACTGACTCTGATGTTGCCACTGAAGTTGTTGATCATGATCTAAGTGTGCATGAGGATATGAGGATTTATGTGAAGAATTTGTAGAAATTCAAAAGGTAAATAAGAAACTGTACAAAAATCTCACCACCATAGTGAGTGAGAAAAACAATTGGTGGAAACACTGAAAGTAATGGAACTAGAAGTAACAAGGCTACATGCACAAAAAGAGGAGCTTGAAAAAAGGTTAGCAGCTTGTCAGAAGTCAAAGAAAAGACTCACACTCACAAACTCAATGAACTACTGAAAGTTCAAAGAGATAGTTCCGATTGCACAGGATTGAGATACAATACTTCCAGAGATTTGCATCATAAAGCATCCACTACCACTACATCCAAAGGTACCACCTTTGTACAAGGAAGTAATGTAGAAAATGCTCCAAACAAATCTGTGAATAAAAGCAAGGCAGTAATAACGACTTCAGGTAAGTCCAAAGGTATGATTGTTCCTACTTGTTATTATTGTGGAATAATTGGATATAATAAAACAAATTGCTTTAAATCTAGAAAAGATAAAGAAAAAGGAAAAAGAAATAATTTGTCAAACAAAGATATGAATCTAGAAATTAAAGTTAACAAACTAAGTAATCAAGTAAACACCCTAGGAAAGAAACTTGGTGAACTTTTTAAATTATGGTTTCCTAAGAACATAAATAAATCGAATATCAAAACCAAGTGGGTAGTTCACACAACACTTAGAGTCGTGGACACTAGCATGTGGTATCTTGACAGTGCATGTTCTAAACATATGACAGGAGATAAAGGGTTGTTTAAAAAGATTGAGACAATCAGTGGAGGATCCGTATTGTTTGGAGATAGAAGTTTAGCAACAACAGAAGGAAAGGGAAGTGTAGATATCCCTAGTTTTGGATCTGAAAGGGCACTAGGACTGTTGACAATTGTTATGGAGTCTCTCCAATGAACACGATGCAATGTCACAAAGTAGAGTTAGATGAAACTGAGTTGTGGCCCTACCGCCTAGGACATATCAACTATAGGGACATGCAAAAAATATCTAAGAAAGAAGCTGTACGTGGACTGCCAAAAATTTTGAAAAACAAGAAGATGGCGTATGGAACCTGTCAGGAAGGGAAGCAGACCAAGGCACAGCACAAGAAGATAGTTGATATTCTGACTTCAAGACCACTTGAGCTATTACCCATGGATTTGATGGGTCCTACTCAGACTGAGAGTCTCTGCGGAAAGAAGTATATAATGGTCATCGTGGATGACTACTCTAGATATACACATGGATCATACTATTAAGAGACAAAACATAAACTTTCGATCTTGTAAAGAAACTACTCAGACGATTACAAACATAGAAGAATTTCTCTATCTCTCGTATTCGTAGTGATCATGGGAAAACATTTGAAAATATTAATTTCTCTTCTTTTTGTGATGAACAGGGAATACATCAAGAATTTTCCACACCAATCACTCCACAAGAGAACGGAATTGTCAAGAGGAAAAATAGAGCAATACAAGAGATGGCTCGCATGATGCTAAACAACAAAAATATGACATTATACAATAGGGGAGAAGCTGTCAACACTATTGGACATATCTTGAACCATGTAGTGTTTCATCCAGGCACCAAACTCACTCCATATGAGTTATGAAATGGAAAGAAACCCACGGTAAAATACTTTAAAATGTTTGGGAGTACTTGTTACATTCTAAGAGACAGAGAAAATGCCCACAAAATTGATAGCAAGAGTGATAAGGAATATTTATTGGGTATTCATCAAATAGCAAGGCGTACAGAGTGTACAATCTACGAACTAAAACATTCATGGAGTCAATCAATGTCGTTGTGGATGACAACACTAAGAAGACAACAGTGGAGGAACTTAACAACATTATTAGAAAAATTGAAGAAGACTCAATCGATCAAGAAGACCCAGATCCAGCTGAGCCCGCGGCACCAAACTCAGCTTTACTCCAGGAAAAAGAATCTTCTACAAGGATCAACCACAATCATCCTAAGGAGGACATCCTTGGAGAATTGGATGAAGGTATGAGATTAAGAAAACGTGTTATAAATCAAACCTCATATGTCTGCTATTTATCTCAGGTTGAACCTAAAAAGGTAGAAGAAGCCTTACAAGATGAAAACTGGGTCAAAGCCATGCACGAGGAATTGCACCAGTTCACCCGAAATCTAGTATGGGAACTAATTCCAAGACCTAAAGATTATAACATAATTGGAACAAAGTGGATATTCAAGAATAAGCCAGACGAACATGGGACCATTGTTCAAAACAAGGCCAGACTGGTAGCACAAGGATACACCCAAGTTGAAGGAATTGATTTTGGGGAGGCCTTTGCACCAGTAGCTCGCTTGGAATCTATTCGCATATTGCTAGCAATTGCAAGCCATTTAAATTTTAAACTTTATCAAATGGGTGTTAAAAGTGCTTTTTTAAATGACATACTCAATGACGAAGTATATGTAGAACAACCAAAGAGATTTTCTAATCACTTGTTTCCTGACCATGTTTTCAGGTTAAAGAAAGCACTTTATGGATTCAAATAAGCACCTCGAGCATGGTATGAAAGACTCGTGAAATACTTGCTTGAAAATGACTTTGTAAGAGGTCAAGCTGACCGAACACTGTTTTTAAGAAAATCTAGTAGCTTAGAAAATCTACTCTTGATAAACTTTCACATAAGTTTTCCAATGAAATGAAAAATGAGTTTGAAATGAGTATGATTGGGGAATTAAATTTCTTTCTCAAATTAAACAAACTAAAGAATGAATTTTTATTTCACAATCTAAATATGCTAAGGATCTTGTTTAGAAACTTGGCATGGAAGGGAAGACACATGCTCGCACTCTGATGAGCACCTTAATTAAAATCTGCTCAGATTCTACAGGTAAGAGCATTGATCCTACTCTATATAGAAGCATGATAGGAAGTCTTCTTTACATTACTGCTAGCAGACCTGATATTGCTTTCAGTGTAGGTATTTGTGCACGATTTCAGGCAAATCCTAAAGAATCACATCCCACAACAGTAAAAAGAATACTGAAATACCTTAGTGATACGGTTGACTATGGCATCTGGTATTCTAGAGATTCAAATCTAAGTCTGGTTGACTATTCTGAAATTGACTGGGCTGGGAATGCTGACGACAGAAAAAGCACCACTGGTGGTTGCTTTTATGTCGGTAGCAATCTGGTAGCATGGATGAGTAAGAAGCAAAATTCCATCTCCCTTTCCATTGTTGAAGCCGAGTACATTGCGGCTGACAGTTGTTGCACTCAGCTTCTTTGGATGAAAAAGATGCTTGAGGACTATGGGTTCTCTCAAGATACTATGACTGTCTATTGCGACAATACAAGTGCAATTATTATCTCAAGGAACCCTGTGCAGCACTCACGAACCAAGCACATAGATATAAGGCATCATTTCATACGAGACTTGGTTGAAACAAAGGTAGTGTCACTAGAACATATTGATACCGAACATCCACTGGCATATTTATTTACTAAACCTTTAGATGGTCTAAGGTTTGAATTTCTAAGGAAGGTCATTGGTGTGTGTGACATGCCCTGATTTTTGTTTTATGTTTCTTTATAACAAAAAAGGGAGGGGGTTGTTTATTTTCTTCTTCCAAAAGCTTTATGTTGCTATCGTGTGTAAGGTACAGGCTTTCTAAGTATACCGAGTTCGTGAGCTTTGTGACTTCAATAATTAATTTTGTTGGAATTGAGGTAGATCTTTTCTGGTATGTGTTCTTACTTTTGATGCACAACTCTTCAAAAAGATCACTCAAGAATTCGATTCTCTACACTGTGAGGAATTAAACCTGACCTCTTAACATGTTGGTGACAACATATATATACTCATATAATGCTCCAAAAAAGGTTGAGTCTATGCCTTTGAATTGACTAAAACTAGTTGAACCAATTGCCCAAATAGAAAAAGGTTTCCTCTTGCCATGCACACAGGTCGATCCTTATAGAAAAAGTCGAGAGTTCAAAATTCATTGTGGAAAAAGACGAACAATCATGCATGATCTAAGTTCTAATTGTCCTTGTAAGAAAAAGTATTGCCTTATTCATTACGGAAAAAGATGAGCAATACAAAATGGACATATAGGCCCTATGACTTGGTGCTTGGAGGGAAACACTTTTTCAGCATATAGGCCCTAGCATAAAGTTTGACTCTCAGGGAAAGCCCTCTTTTATTGGAACATTTTAAAGAAAGTGGGAGTATAATAATAATAAAATAAAATAAAAAGGGAGGGAAATAATAACCATGGAAAGATTTCTTTTGCCTCACTCACACACACACGAATTCTTGGGAGGCCATCTATCAAGAATAAATGTTCAAATGGTGAACACTGAACGATTAAGAAATAGTTATCCTAAATAAATGAAAAAGTGTTGAGTGGAACAAAGGTTAGAACAAAGAAATTACTCAAAAATTTATAGGCCTTGAACCTTGTGGATGATATATATATATATATTCTGGGTTCTTTAAAAGTGTTTTAGTTTTTTTTTCTAAAATGAATGTGGAGCATGAATAACTGAAATGAATATGGAGAATTGCCTCTAAGGCAAGCTGTACGTGTTGAGAAAAAAGGGGACTCGCGTGCATGGCACGTTCCAAGCCTTGGGCGGGAAATAAGAAATAAAACTGCTCTGCAGCATTAACTGCATGCCATCACCACTAATCCATCATTATGTCCTGTTTCTCATTCCCAATCACTCTGTTGCCTTCTCCACTACTCTTTGAGAAACGAAATCATTCTGTGCATCTCAAAGAAATGTGTGTTAGGTAAGTTTTCTCTTCCGAATACATTTTCTTAAACTTGTTTGATATTATTTAAAAAATCAGCTTAGGGTTTTGCTGTCTTTAAATCCTTCAAAGTTCTTTGTAATGTTTGAAGTTTTCGAAAATCTAGTTGACTTAGGATTTGTTAGTTTGTTGAAAATGGTTAGATACTGCTTTGAAAAACATGCATGGTGATCTTTGGTTGAAGATGATGATTAAAAATTTTTTGCATGTGAGTCTGTTTGGTTAGTATCAATATCGTTATTCTCCACTCTGTACTACAATGACTCTGTGCCTAAAGCTAGATATTTTTCTCATCTCATAAAAATTGCTGACCATATATGTGATTTATGAAAACTTACCAGAAATACGTATATGATTGGACTATTTTTGAAAAGGTATTATTTCATCTTGAGCCCTGGTTATGTCAATATGCGTGGAGAAAAGTGAATCTGGGTATCTTAATACATTGTGTATTTATCATACTCAGAAAAGTTTTTTTTTTTTTTTTTTGTAGATGAAATTCAAAACAACTGCAAAGAAAGCCAAATTTGACCGCAAGGCACCTCCAAAAAATTCTCCTAGTAAGGAAGAATCTGAGTCACTTGAGAAAATTCCAAAGAAGTCTAAGGTGACAGACAAAGGGTCAACTCCTAATAAGGGAGTAGAGAGTACCTCAAATCCTTCCTCCAAAGGCTCAAAACCACCCAAGTTCATTAATGAGGAAGCTGAGACTGCATATAAATCCATGTTCTCCAAGAGGAATGTACTTGTGATGGGAACCAAGGAGGGCCAAGTCTTAAAGATATTTTGCAAGTTTCAGATGGGCCAATTACAAGATCAAGAGCTAAGAAGATCAAGGAAGCAATGTAAGGATTGGTGCAATCCACTTGAGATGAGTCTAGCAAGAGCCGAATATTCAAGATGGGCTTGAGAGAAGGAGATCCAGTGATCATCCACATTATACAAGCTATGGAAGAGTGCAACATAAATTAGGGTCTATTATTATGTTTATGTGATTGAAGGCCAAGACTTATTTATTTAATTAAAAGGGCTTATTTTATTAGTTAGAGGAATTAGTCTAGAATAATTGGGCTTGACGATGCTTGGCCCACATATGTCTTATTTCTTATGAACTAGGTTTTTGGGAAGGCCTTGTATTTTGGCCAATGGCTTATTTGGAAAGTTATTTTTTAGGAACTAGGGTTTAAAAAGGTACTGTAGCGAGTTACTGTAGCCATGGCACTATTCACTCAGCGGCATTTTCAGAAGATGGAGATTTATTTTGGCTAGGGTTTGATTAGGTTTTACTTTAAATACTCTTTATAGCCTCATGTTAAGAAATTTTATGAAATTCGATAAATTTATTCATTGTGAGTTGAGTTTACCCCTCTTGTTCTTGATTGAACGTTTGAACTTATCAAAGGTAAGTCACAACTGTTGTGGCGTTCCTCCTTGTAATCTGGGTTCTTGACATAGGTTATTCAACAGATCTAGATTTTAATATAATCTAGGTTTTTGAAATGAATTCTCAACGGGTCTAGGTTCTCCTTCCATTGACTTGATTTTGGCTTTCTTAGGTTAGTTTTCAAATTGATTGTGGGTTCAAGGGATTCTATTACTACGGGTTCATATCATTTGGTATTCAGAGCTCGGTTTCCAATCAGGTCTGATTCTATCTTGTAATTCTTACATCTTTAAATTTAATTCTAGGGCTTCATTGTTCTTTGATTGCAAAAAAACAAAAAAACAAAAAACAAAAAACAAAAAACAAAACAAAACAAAACAAGAAAGGCAAAAAAATAAAAATAAAAAGTTGGTTGCTGAAATTCTTAGGGTTTTTGGTTTGGCTGAAATTTGCATCACCTAGGGTTTCAAAATTCTAGGGTTTCTTGTATCTCTAAGTTTATCAATTGCTTAGAATGTCGTTTCATTGTTTCTCTTCTACTTCATTGTCAATTTTTGTATGCTTGAATTCAATTTCTTGATTTTCACAATTGAATATTGTTGTTTGTGAATGAATTAGAGAAAAAGAACAGTAAAGAAAAGAAAAGAAAATTTGAAAAAAAAAAGAAGTAAAGAAAAAAGTAGCATATTCAAACATTGCTACATAGTACAACTAAGAGAAAGAAATACATTTGTTGATTGAACTTTATCATTAAAGGGGCTAAATACATCTTTCTAGTTGGTATCCTGTTTTATAATTACTCTTTCCCTTGTATAAATTCCTTGAGTCTCATGTCGTTTTATTATGTCCTTGTTTCTTATTCTTATTTCTTGGTTCTATATTATTGGTTGAAATAAAATAAGGTTGTATTGTCTTGATTTAGTTCAATTAGTTCTTAAAGAACTTGAGCGGGAAAACTATTGAGGTAAAAGGCTAGAGAGTGTGAGACTATTATCGGGAAAAAACCAATTAAAAGTAAAACACAAGTGGGGTGCCATTATTCGAGTGTAAACATGTAAGGGAGTGTGAGGTTTTTTACTAACATTCTTTTTGTGCAGCATATTACGATGTCTCATTGGAGTGACTCATCACCAAAGGAGATGGTAGATAACTCATCCTTTGTGTTGCAAGCCATGAAACAACAGTTTGAGCGGTTGAACTTGGTGTTGGGTGAAGTGAATGATAGGTTGGATAATCAAGAAGTGGTAACTAGAAATCTACAGGGCAGGAGAGATAGGAGGCGACATGAGTCTAGTGTTGAAAATGGGTATGAGAATGAAGAGTATGGTGATTCTCTTGTTGTCAGGCATGCACTCAATACACAAATCAAGATGGATGATATAGAGCAGCAGAGCGAGAACATTTTTCATACTAGATGTCACATCAATAACATGGTATGTAGTGTATTTTTTATGGGAGGAGTTCTATTAATTTGACTAGCACTACTTTAGTTGAGAAATTGAATTTACCTACCTTGAAACACCCTAGACCATACAAGTTCCAGTGGTTAAGTGATTGTGGGGAGGTTAGGGTAAATAAGCAAGTACTAGTTTCTTTTTAAATTGAGAAATACCAAGATATGGTCTTTTGTGATGTAGTGCCTATGCCTGCTGGCCATATTTTGTTGGGAAAGCCGTAGCAGTATGATAGGAAGGTGATCCATGATGGGTTAAGGAACATGTTCTATTTTGGAAAGGATGGAAAAACAATCAAACTTGCTCATTTAACTCCAACACATGTCCATGAGGACCAACCAAAGCTGAAAAGTGAGATTGATAAAAAAAAAGAGAGTAAAAGTGAGGATTAGATTGAGGAAAAAAGAAATACTGAGACTTAAAAGGAAAGAGAGCAAAAGATGAAAGATAAAATAGATGAGGGTGAGGCTGAAACCTCAAGAAAAAGAGAGAATAAGTTGAAAAATAATTGAGAGGTCAAGAGTTCAAAAAAATAGGAGAGTGAAAGACTAAAAGAGAGGGAAAAGGAACAAGAGAGTGAGAGGAAAAAAAAAAGAATGAGGCCGAAAACAGAGAGGTGGCTGAGAGTAAAGAAAAAAGAGTGGAGCCACGAGAGGAAAAAGAAAGAGATAGTAGAGAGAAATAGAAAAAAAGTGAGTTTTTATATTAAGGCAAGCCTTTATACTAACGAACTTAACGACTCTTTACCAAGTGTTGTTGTTTCTTTGTTGCAGGGATATGAGGTCATGTTTTCTAGTGGTGTGTTTAGTGAATTGCCACCTATTAGAGAGATGGAGCATTACATTAATTTTGTACTAGGTGCGACAATCCCTACCTGACCTCTCTTTGAAGAACATAAGTCCTTAATGCACTTGAAGGGACAAGATAAGTTGAATAGAATGTATGTCGAGTGGGTGCAATTCATTGGGACATTTCCTCATGTAATCAAGTACACACAAGGTAAGAAAAATTTTGTGGTTGATGCTTTAGCAAGAAGGTGTGTCCTTGTCATCATTTTAGATGCAAAGTTATTGAGATTTGAATATGATAAGAAATTATATGTTAATGATGATGGCTTGGCTAGTGTGTATGGAGTACATGAGAAAGCCTCATTTGGTAAGTTCTATAAACTAGATTAGTACTTGTTTAGAGAGAATAGACTTTGTGTGCCTACTAGTTTTACGTGTAAGTTGCTTGTGTGTGATAGACATGGTGGTTAGTTGGGTAAGTTTGGTGTAAGGAAGACTTTTGATGTGTTGCATGAACGTTTGTGGGAATATCATTCGCCATTCATTGTCGTGTTGCATGAACATTTGTGGAAGTATGATTTCTCATTCATTAGCGTGTTGCATGAACGTTTGTGGGAATATTATTTGCCATTCATTGAATTGTTACGTGGACGTTTGCTGGAGTATCATTTGCCCTTATTAGAGAGTGCACGTAATAAAACCTTGCATACTACTATTTCTTATTCTCCGGTTGAAATTGTTCATGGTTTTAATCCACTTACGCCTTTAGCTTTGATGTTTTTGCTTGTTGATGATAGGAGTAGCTTCGATGGACCTTTTCAAATTCTTGAGAAAATTAATGAAAATGCATATAAAGTGGATCTTCCAGGTAAGTATCATGTTTCTGCTATTTTCAATGTTACTAACCTTTTTCCCTTTGATGCAGGTGGAGATTCAAGGTCGAATCCTTTTGAGGAGAGGGGGAATGATGGGAACCAAGATTGGCCTAGTCTTAAATATAACTTGCAAGTTTCAGATGGGCCAATTACAAGATCAAGAGCTAAGAAGATCAAGGAAGTAATGAAAGGATTGGTGCAGTCCACTTGGGACGAGTCTAGCAAGAGCCGAATATTAAAGATGGGCTTGAGAGAAGGAGATCAATTGATAATCCACATAATACAAGCTATGGAAGAGTGCAACATAAATTAGGGTCTATTGTTATATTTATGTGATTGAAGGCCAAAACTTGTTTATTTAATTAAAGGGGCTTATTTTATTAGTTATAGAAATTAGCCTAGAATAATTGGGCTTAAGGATGCTTGGCCACATATGTCTTATTTCTTATGAACTAGGATTTTTGGGAAGGCCTTGTATTTTGGCCAATGGCTTATTTGGGAAGTTACTTTGTAGGCACTAGGGTTTAAAAAGGTACTATAGCGAGTTACTATAGCCGCAACACTATTCACTCAGGGGCATTTTTGGAAGATGGGGATTTATTTGGCTAGGGTTTGATTAAGTTTTGCTTTAAATACTCTTTGTAGCCTCATGTTAAGAAGTTTTATAAAATTTGATAAATTTATTCATTGTGAGTTGATTTTACTCCTCTTGTTCTTGATTAAACTTAACTTATCAAAGGTAAATCACAACCTTTGTGGTGTTCCTCCTTATAATCTAGGTTCTTGAGACAGGTTGTTCAACGAGTGTAGATTTTAATATAATCTAGGTTCTTGAAACGAGTTCTCAATGGGTCTAAGTTCTCCATCCATTGACTTGATTTTGGCTTTCTTGGGTGAGTTTTCAAGTTGATTGTGGGTTCAAGAGATTCTATTCCTACGGGTTCATATCAACTTGGAGAAAGAGAGGTAACTTTAAATGATCTAAATGACCCTGAGTTTGAATTTATTGCCCATATTTTTTCTGATAGAGGTTGGGAGAAGATCATTGAGGGAGCTTCTGCTCCCTATATTGAAATTGTTAGGGTTTTTATGCCAATGCTTTAATAAGTGTTGATAACAATTTCATTACATCTGTTGTTAGTGGAGTTGAAATGATTATCACTCCCGAGATCATTAGAGAGTTCTATGAACTCCTGAGTGTGGAAAACCCAAGTTTTCCATATAAGGGTATGGGGACCTCATCAAAAGCCCAAATCAAAGATTTGTTTGCTGGGCCTAGTGCGCTAGCATGACCCCGAACGATTCATAGGCTCTCTATGAAATCAATGTTCCCCGAATATAGGCTTCTTGCCAAAGTAGTTTTGACAAATCTTGGCCCATCTATAGGAATACTAAGCTGATAGTAGAGCAAACCCAATTTATGTATGCTCTAGTGAAAGGTGTACCTATAGATCTCCCCTCCCACATTGTTGATGTGATTTCAAAGGCCAGGACTGACAAGATAGACAAAGAAAGTCTGCCATTTGATGGCATTATCACAAAGTTGGCCAGAATAGCTAAAATTCCTTTAAGAAGCACGGAGGCCACAGTCAAAATGTATGGGAACATCTCCTCCAAAACTGTCACCAAGTCATAAGCAGTAGTTGCTGGAAAGAAAAGGAGCCATGCTGAGGCATCCACATCCTCTCGTCCTCCCACAAAACAATCCACTGAAGTAGTTGAACAACTTCAAATTTTGCAATCAAAATTTGACTCGTTTGTGGATAATTGGGAAGAAAAGATGGGGAAGATTGACCAAATGCTTGTAGACCAGCAGGAAGAATCAGAAAAGATGAATGACAGACTGCAAAAAATTGTATTGGATGTGGATCAAATTCTAAAAACAGTCACTGGATGAGGACAAATCTGACTCTAACTAATGCTGGCAAACATAGCGGGAGAAGGGATGAAGAGCAGGCAGAGGGAGTTGCTGACAGAATGCAACCACCACCACCACCATTTTGTTTTGTTTTATTTCAGTTTGGTTTGTATGTTAAACAATGAATTTGCGTGTTTTTATTTTGCATACTACATTAAATTAAAATATGTGTGGTTAGGTTTAGACGTATTGTTACTTCACATATTTTGCTATGATAAAACTTGATATGAAATATGATTGTCTATATTGTTACTTTAGGTTAGAATAAATTCATCCAATATATGTTGGCATCATCAATCATCCAAATGGGGAGATTGTAAATGTAATTTATGCTTGGCTAGGATTAGATGCGTATGTTGTTAGGAATAAATGTAATCTAATTGGACTCTAGGACTATAGTGTTCTGATAAGGATAAGTATTTAAATTATAGCTCTTATCAAATCTTGTCTATATTATAAGATAATAGTCAACAAGAGTCATTTATGTGTTTCGAGTTTAAAGAGTCAGTTGAAGAGACAAATATGCAAGATTTATTGAAGAAATTGAAACAGACTTGAAACAGAAGAAGTGATCCAATCCGAGATGTTCATAAATAGTTAGCAATGTGACTATGACTCTAGATAAACCTGTTAGCAGAATCCTTCTCCAAATCAATGACTGCATTGCCTATTCAAAGTAGTCGGCTAAAGGTTTTACAATTTACTTGAACTGCACGTATTCACAGGCATTTTGAGAGCTTGAAGATATAGGTAGAACTTCAAGAGATCATGAGAGGAAAAATATCAAGAGAAGTATTTTCCGAAAAGACTCAATTCATGAGATTGAGTGAGAGCATATTCCAAGGGGGAGTCGCTGTGTTCAAGTTCAACCACTGGAGGTTCCAGTAAGAAAGACAAAGCTTGAAGAGGGTCAGAGGTTCTAACTACCTATTGAGGTAGAAGAAAAGCGGGTCGCGTGTCTGAGTAAATGTGTTGAGTTACAAAGGTTTTGTAAACACTTTACTTGTAAAATTCTCAATCAAATAAAATTAGCTTTCCTGAGTTTGGTTGCCCCGTAGGGTTTTTACCTTTGAAGAATTATTCAAAGGGTTTCCCTTTGTAACCAAAATTATTGAGTTAAATACTCTTAATATTATATTTTGGTTACTAATCCGTGCTAACAATTTCTGTTGATTATTAACGTGTATAATTAAGGGTACTTAAGTAATTTTAGTTCCTACAGGTAGAGAAATTACAAAAGTTAATTAACTACTTGTCATAAAGAATACATTAATTAACTCTCATTTACAAATAATTAATTAAGTACTCCCATTCAATTAATACAAACACAATTGTGCAAATTGAAGAAGGGAAGAACTATATACCCCAACCACCAAATTAGAGTGAGATCTGATTTTCGCCGGAGGGCGAGGACGTCTCGGCTTCCTCCTCCTCCTCCCTCTCCTTCCATCCTTCCTCCATTCACCCACCTTGTCTATCAAGATTTCTTTTACTTCGTTTTATTTTACTTTCTTCAAGGTCGAAAAAGACAGATCTATAGCTTTTCGGCAACTCCCGAGAGACATGTACAGCACAAACAGATTCACAGGTCGAAAATCGTTTAGAGGAAGGTATAGTTTTGCGATAATCACAGCATGTGGTTCTCATGCATCGCCCACATCTATGCGTGGTTCTCATGCACTACCCCTTCTGGCAACTCTTCTTGACACACGTGCCAGATCATCAGACTCACCACACTATACCTTTCAGATCTGACATTTGTGTCTGAAAAGAGACAAGTATGTTGCCTTCACGGGCCGTCACAGATTTTGAAGTTTACCGGAGTTGGTCCAAACTGTAATCCGTCCTTTTACGCATCTATGTTATTGCTTTCTTTGTTGGTTTCCTTGTTGTTAATTAAAAAAAAAAAAAGTGCTCGTCTCTCAGATGTTTATTTGTAGAGGTTGAGTCCTCTCTTTCTATGAATGGAGAGGTAGAGTCCTTGTTTACGCAAAGAGTGTTGTCTCTTGGACGTTTGTCTATAGAAAGTGTCATTATTAGTGAAGATCAGACCAGACACAAAAGGAAATAGTGTACTGGTGGTAATCCAAATGCATTATTTTGGTTTATGATGTAATGTTTGATATGGAGATATTCCAGAATGTAACCGTTCAGGATTTAAGTTTCTCTAATGAATGAATTATGATAGTTTCTTTAAAAAAAAAACACAGTTGTGCAAATTAAACTAATTTATCATTGTGCTTCTTTCTTGGGCACTTGAAATAGTTGAATTTAATAGGCAGAATGAGAATGAAAGTTGAGACATACCGGAGCCCGACACAAGTCATGATGTGAGAGATCATCTTCATTGTTTCTTGAGTATTTTGCAAGGCATGGATTAATGAATGTATCTTAATCCACCCGTTTTTTCTTTTTAATTTCTTTCTCTACTTCTTCTTAAGCTCGATAAGGTAGACGATACCAAAAGAAATTGAGAGTGGAACGTGAACCAAAAGAAATGATAATAAAAGTTACAATTATAACGTCCAGCCCCAATGGTGAAACCTTTTTTTTTCTCGTTTGGTTACACAGATGAAAGTTGAATAAAATATTATTAGAATAGAATTTTTTAATATTAGTTTTATTTTAAGATTTGAAAAAGTTAAATTGTTTATTATATTTTGTATGAGAATTTAAAAAAATTGTAGTAATTAGAAGAGACAAGATAAGATGAGATAATTTGTGTTATGTAACCAAACCAAGCCTAAAAGAAATTGCAACACTCTGTAGACAATATAGGATTTTGCTTTATAGCTTTTAACTTCGGTTCTAAGAAATAAAAATTTATTAAAAATACAAATAGTGAGCAATATATAATGTTTATAGGAGACAACACATGATTGCAAAATTGGTTGAGTTTAGGACTATTCATCCAGACCAAAATTTTTCCCAACCCAATCTGGAATCTGGACCGGGCTTTTGTTTTTTGCCTTTTTTTTTTCTTTTCAATTTTCAACTTTCTCACATCCTTCAATTCACTCTCTTTCAACATCGACGATTTTGAAACATGCAATCCTTTGTAATTTGTTAAGATGCAAAATTAGTTACTCGAGGGAACACCAAGCAGCTGGCTACTGCTTCTCCTACTCCTCCTTCAACTGCAGCAATTTCCTCCACCCCACTATCATCAATCTCAACTATTTTCAATTGCTTGAGACAACTTATGACTGAGGTTGAAAAGAAACTTTTCAGACTTTGATAAGTGCTGTTTGTAGAGGCCTATATTTCTTCCAGATTTTGACATTTGAATTGTTTTCGCTTATTCAATCCATTCATGCTTTATCTTGGGTAGAACATCCAAACACAGTCCTTCCATGCTGGGAATGCAACCTGTAGGATTAAATTCTCTGTATCAATTAAAGATGCCAAATATTTCTATGCTTTAACTTTGAAAATATGAAAAATTAAAAGGGGGAAATATTATAAAATAACACAAATTTGAGAAAAATGCTAATCCACACTTTTTATAACTGATGGGGAAGATACCTAAAGAAAAAATTTCACTTGTAAAAATATTCATAACATGTAGGCTTTGATTTAAAAAAAAAAAACATGGTGCAACCCAAAAACCCCGGTTTTGGGTTTTTAAAACTGGTTTCAATCCAGGTTCCAATCCGATTTTTAAACCCGGGTTCCTGTCCATGTAAATCCGGTTCCCAGGCCGGAACACGGATGAACAGTCCTAGTAGATTTCACTTCACAATGTACATTATGTGGCCTGCTTTTTATTTAACGTGAATGAAAGAAATCTTAATATTACAAATTGTGACTGGAAGGGATGTTCATGTTCCCCTCACAGGCTGGGCCTAACTCATCCCTGGAAGGCCCAGGCACCAAAGCGTAATAGGCCCAAGAGTCAGGATAAGAGGAAGCATGCCCAAGGCCAGTGCGAGAAGAGGGTTGACGTGGAATGATTGGACTCCAACCCCTCTGACCCAACTTTGCACACACACGTAGTAGCAGGGTCACGCCGCATTTAAAGACCTGTCCCTGATAGAACGTACAAAAAGTGGCAGTACTCACAGCTTGCTGCAAGTAACACAATTTGAAAGAGCCATGCTGCATTAAAGTCGACAATGCGGCACCCTGTATGGAAGACAGGCATCTCTGATATGGGATATGGAAGACCACCTCGGCAGGGAGTATAAAAGCTGAACTCCAAGTTAGGATTTTTTTTTACATTCTCTGAAGTATAAAACATTCCTTCTAAAGATCGACAAACTAACTTAGGTATCAAAGATGTTTCATAAACTTCGAGCCCTCACCTTCCTTGTATTGTAGGGGATCAAGCCTGGTGATTCATGTGTGAAATACGTCATCAACAGTAACTATTTGTTGTCAAAAACTTTTTTTGGGAATTTTTTCTGTGTGTAATGCACATCTCTGCTTTGCTTTCCTTCTTTGGATTTTATTGATTCATAATGCATCGTTGATTTCCTTTCAATTGCATTATGTTCCAAACATATTTAAACGTTTTGTTATTGTTTTTTTAGTGAAAAAAACATGTGTATCTCATTGATTTTACCATGAAGACCTTTCCACTATAATCTCTCAGTTTCTTCATTCTTGACTGTGAGTGTTAGGATGTGGTGTCATCTCCACGGCCATTTAGACCCCGTTTGTGTAACACCCAGATCCAGCACAACTGCACTCAAAATTTTCTTTGCTACGAGACAGATTTATTTTCAGCAGGATATGATTTTTATTTAAGCTTGATATTTAAGGTTAAATCTCATCTACCTTAAGAGTTACCTAAGAAAGTCTTCTAAAGGCTCGAGTGTATTATTGGAGGACGAATTTATTTTAGACATGAAGATTTAGGCCGTTTTAAATTTCTGAGTTCATTTTTCAAACCAATTAGGGTTACAATTTTTAGATTTCTTTTCTCATTAAAATTCTTATACACACACACACACATATATATTCATACAGTAGATCTTTTACTCAGCCAGCTTCTTCACCCACATACACCACATACATACATGATGCTTGGCTCCACTCCCTTGTGCCGGCCTCATCACCAACGTGCTCCCACGTACAGAATTTCCTTTCCTCCATTCCCATGTGCCGGCCTTTCCTCTTACATACACCGCACACACACTATGACTTTTCCATGTGCATGTTGTCCTGTCCTTTCCTTCCCACCACCCCAAGTGATTTCACATCCACCCCATTTCTTTGCTCTAAGGTTTACCACCATCCCTCTCTGTCTTTCCTTCATATCTATAAATAGACATGTATTCTTCCCTTACAGATCAACCCGAGTTGTTGCACCTCCAAGAAGCCAACTCAACACCTTCACAGAACCACCATGCAGTTGCTGCTACCTTCTTTAACCACCATTACAGAGACTTTTATCGACCTCCATCGTCACATCAAAACTGACGCCACCAAAGTGTAGTCATTACAAAGCCCCACCATCACAAAGAAGCCACCTGGTCGTGCACTACCACCCTACCTCACAGAAAACACCAACTTGCAAGCCTCCACATTCAGCTTTCACACGTGGGCTACACCACCATATTTGGTACCAAGCAAAATTTCACAACCGTTTCACACCTACAACCACCCAATGAGCTTGACACTTCACGTTGCCAACCCCTGAGCCACCGCAGCACCACCCTGCACTACCATCCAATGTTGTCAAGCCAACTTTAAGAAGTGGATTGCACCTTTGTTTTTCTTCAACAAAATAGAGTATTAAGGCTGTAGATTCCTCAGAATTCAAAAAGACCTTGCCAACGCAACACCTACATACAGAGCTACCTCTTTATAGAAATAACAATACTCTCACTCATGGAATGCTCTGGAATTCTCATGCATAACAGAATGTGAGGAGCTATACAATGGAGATCCAATCTTGTATTATGTTTGTTACGATTTGGTATTGTATTACTGCCTATAAATGCTCTGTTTCCGAGCACTGTTGTATTCAAGGAATTCTAATATATAGAATACACTCTTGCGAGATTTCCTCTCCTTTCTGGTATTTTATCAAGCATGTTCTGTGCATTGTTTTCTGTTATTCACTATAGTACCAAGAGCCTAATTAAGGACTCACGTCCAACCTTCCTGACCTGTTATGGCTTCTGATAAACCCACCTCCTCTCCCCCTCTCCCTTCCCCCTCCACCATCACCAACCTAGCCACAAATTTAGTTACAGTGAGCTAAACATCGACAACTTTCTCCTCTGGAAAGCTCAGATCCTACCCTTTCTTAAAGGTCATCTGCTACATCGATGGCTCTATACCTTCCCCTCCACCCACTGTGGATGGCAAACCAAACCCAACTTTTACCCAATGGTTTCTTCAAGATCAACTAATTCTTTCGGCAACCAACTCTTCCTTGACGGATAATGTTCTTGCCAAAGTGCTTGAATGCACTACTTCCTACTTGGAATTGTAACACCCCGATCCTTCTTTCTAACGTAAGCAAATTCCTTGATGGAGCCTCGTTATGCGTGCCAAACCTCGATGGCTTGTTTCAAAAGATATTATGTGATTTGTAAAGTACACCTAGTGTGTTAAATGTCCTGGAAATATTTATATGGCGTATTTCCAGTGTTATTGAACTAAACTTGATTTTAAATAAGATAATTATAATATTTTTGAAGAGCTCCAAAAATATTATGATTGTCAAAAATTATTTTAATATCATTGATTAAAATGATTTCAATTATTTAAAATATTATGAGATTTAAATTATGTTGAAAACTCTAATTAATTAAATGGTTTTAATCTCTTAAAGATATTATATAAGACTTTATCATTTTATAAACTAAAGTTTAGTTAAATAATATTCTATCTTAATTCCTCTAAGTGCTTTTAATAAAGTTAATGTTTATGCATTTTAACACAGTGTTTTAATTCCCCACCGTTAGATCGTCTTGTAGATCCCAAGATGAAAGGCCTGAATTAAATGCCCAAGCCCTCTCTCTTTCTCCCTCACTTTTCATTTCCCTCTCTCTCTCCTCCCTCTCCCCTTGAGCCCGATGGAAGCCTCTCTCCCTCTCAACGATTCTCTTCTCCTCCAGCCCAGTGCCGCCGCATGCCACCCGGTCTGACCGCCACCACCACCAATGTCCTCTCATGTCGGCGAGCTCCCGCCACCGAACCCAGTCTCCACCTAGTAGCCAACCTCTCCCATGCACGCCTGTAGCTCCTCATGCACAGCTTCACCGTTCCCAGCCCCTAGTGCCGCAGTACGTGGCTACCCAAGCCACCGAGCACCACCACGAGCCCCTGAGCCTCCCCCTTCCTCCTTCCTCGACCCAGCCGCCGTAGTTCCTCCCTAGGCTATGCACGAAACCCACGGGTTTCTCCCTTTCCACCGCTGTACTTCACCACCCACGGCGTCCAGCCACCATCTCGAGCCTCTTATGGCCACCATCGGCCTACCCCAACCACGCATAGCCCCAATCTACCCCTCACGCACGCCCTCTCTCTCACGGACTCTGCCTCCACCTCTGTAACGCCCGTCCTTGTGGTGGGACTTTTTCTAAAATATTTTTATAAAAGGACGACGGGAATTACCGTCCGATTTAAAACTTTGCACTTGCATACCCAGGGTGCAACTCCACGTTCATAATTTAAAATGTGCTTTTATCATAAAAGAGATAAAAAGGCCTCTCGTACGTTTAAAACTCGTGCCTAGACTTCCGTGCTCTTCTCCATGGGCCGTGTACGTCCTGATCGTGCAGTTCCTGTGAGGGGGAGGGACATGCATAAAAACTAAAATGAGTCGAAGACTCGTAAGCATTACTTCATACAGTTAAAATATAACAACATACGTTTTCAATCATGCATTCATCATTCGTACATACTATTACGTGCGTGCATACGTGTGTTCGTTTGAAAACTTCACTGGACGGGGCTTTTCTCTTTTAAACATGGGCTTCCTTTTCGTAAAACGTTTCTCTCGTCAGTGCCTTCATTTCTGCAAGAGTTCGTGCATGTTTACGTGCGTTCTTTTGAAAACGTCACTGGACGGAGTTTTTCTTTCAAAAGACTTTCCTTTCTTTAAAAACGTGTCCCCCGTCAGTGCCTTCATTTCTTAAAGATTCATGCATTCGTGCGTTCGTACATGCGTGCATACATCCATTCGTTCTTATCACTTTCATAGGCCAGTACACACTGTTACGCCCCGTGTGTTTGGGGTTAGCGGTCTTCCTTTGGACCCGGATTCCGCCCATGGCCACGGGTGGGGAATCCCTTTTCATAGGGGGCAGCACTGGGTGCACTTCCAGTACTACTTACCCAGCATTGCAATATGCCCATTCATTGGTACCCTTTCCTTTTAGTCATGTGGCCGTTATGTATCTTCATACATTCATGCTTTCGTTTCTTTCTTTGCTTTTCATTCGTTCATTCATGTCAGCTCGAAAGAGCTGGAGCTTTCATTCAGTTCATTCTTTCATTCATCGGTCCTTTCTTTTCATGAGAAAACATTTCTTTTCGTGAGAAAGCATTTCTTTTCATGGATAAACATTGTTTGGGGCGTAAGCCCAAAAATCATCTTTTCGTGTTTCAGTTCTATCTTTTCTTTAACAGTTCGTTCTTGAAAACTTCATTTGAGAACATACATGGGCTTAAACGTCGGCTTTCATGGCATCAACAAGAGTCACCTCGTGCAGCACATGAGAGCGTAGGTTCCTAGGATCCACAAAAGCATTTGTTGTCATGCCCTTCATGCATCTTCATCAGTTTATGGATTTTCTTAGAAAATACATACAATAGATACAGCGTATAGTCATCCATTCACATGCGTACAATTAATACTTTGGTTGCGTAAAAGGGGCTGCCAAGGAGGGGCCGTACATACTTATACCTTTTAACAATTAGCGTTTCTTTCTTAAAACGTCTTTCGTTTCTTTTCATGAGCAATTTAAAGAAAAAGCGTTTCTTGTATCTTTGAAAACTCTAGAAGAGTATGAACGTAACACTTACCTGGACTCCATGCTACTTGCATGTCATTCAGTCCATTCATGCTTGTCAGATGGCAACCTACATGCATACACATAACTTAACGTCATTCTCTATCTAGTACATAAGTAACTTGAACTATAAATAGAACTACGCTATACTTGGAATACTCTCCTTCTATCCATGCACTTATGTGCCCTTTACTATGTTAAAACCTTCGGGGACCCATTACGGTCACCCCATCTTCCAACTCAGGTCTTGCCTCGAGTGCTCATCCACTAAAGTGAACTCATGATTCACCTTAGGATTAAGACACTAAGGCCTCTGTCTCATTCTTCTCATTAACCTCATTCCGACGCATGACTCAAACCAACTAAGTCACGCATCCCGTCCTTAGACAGTACACCCGTCACTTTCTTCATGCATCTTAGCCCATACAAATCCTCATTCCCATCCAGACAAGCCATACGGCTCTAAGCCAACTCTGAGACTTAAGCACTGTGTAACTATACTTAGTGTAGATTACCCATTACATATGGTGAATCCATCCGGCACATGTGTCTAACCAGACTACACATGTACTCTACCCCTTATCACCTAAGATCAACATATATAACACGTTGATCACCAGCTTCGAGGGACAAGGGTCATACTCCGATACCAACCTTCTCTTAACCCGGCTAGCATGGCTCCTCATGCTACCCGTCCCTTTGACAGTTCATCCCACAACTTAACACGACAAGCCTCCAATCATAACCATGTCTTATGCCACGTCATACAGCTCGAGACTGCTCCCAAGCTACACCATGACCTTGTCACATTACCCAACACTCTGGTACATAACTTCCTAATTCATCATGAGTACGATTCCTTACGTACTCCCGACACATCGTGACGTCTTGTCACGTTCCCATTACGCCATTCCTACACTCTAACATTTCACCCATCATAAGCGTGACTTCCAATAACCATGTCACTTCATGACGTTGCCCAGTCATGCTTTCGCTGCGTACTCCTACACTTGTTCCACTACTTCGCCCATCGTAAGCATGACTGTCAGTAGTCATGTCACTTCGTGACATTCCTCAGTCATGCTTCCGCTGCACACCCTTATACTTGTTCTGCTACTTCACGCATACTCCTAGCCGTAAGTCCATCACGGTGACACATGCCACCTCAGACTACAGGCTATGCCATAACTACTTCGGGACACTGTTCCATAGTTCTCGACACTATCCATCACGTTCCACGCCCATCAATCACATAACCATCCTTATCTCTACAACACGCCACACGGAATGTCGCTGCCATGTGGAGTACACTCCACGTATACTCCTTTCATACATACCATGCCACATCACCACTATGGCATACCCGCCATATGGTACATCACTATATCACATGGCGTACATTCCTTGTATATTCCCTTCAAACACACTACGACACATCACCATTATGGCATCCCTGCCATATGGTGCGTCGCTCCATCACATGGAATACACTCCGCGTATATTCCATGCACTTACGACACATCACCACTATGGCATACCCGCCATATGGTACATCACTATATCACATGGAGTACATTCCTTGTGTACTCCATCCACATGCATTACGCCACATCACCATTAGGGCATATCCGCCACATGGTGCATCTCCCCATCACATGAAGTACATTCCACTTGTACTCCCCACATACGCTCCATCACCACTATGGTATACCCGCCATATAGTGCATCATTATATCACATGGAGTACACTCCTCGTATATTCCCTTCATACACACTACGACACATCACCATTATGGCATCCCTGCCATATGGTGCGTCGCTCCATCACATGGAATACACTCCGCGTATATTCCATGCACGTTACGCCACATCACCACTATGGCATACACGCAATATGGTGCATCGTCCACCACATAGAGTACACTCCACATGTACTCCCCACATACGCTCCATCACCACTATGGTATACCCGCCATATAGTGCATCACTATATCACATGGAGGACACTGCTCGTATATTCCCTTCATACACATTACGACACGTCACCATTATGGCATCCCTGCCATATGGTGCGTCGCTCCATCACATGGAATACACTCCGCGTATATTCCATGCACTTACGACACATCACCACTACCGCATACCCGCCGTATGGTGCGTCACTCCATCACATGGAATACACTCCGCGTATATTCCATGCACGTTACGCCACATCACCACTATAGCATACACGCCATATGGTGCATCGTCCACCACATAGAGTACACTCCACATGTACTCCCCACATACGCTCCATCACCACTATGGCATACTCGCCATAAGGAGTACATTCCACATGTACTCCTTTTACACGCACTACCCATAGAGTACACTTCTCCGTGTACTCATCCCATTCTACCATATGCCAAGAGGGTATATTTTACATATACTCTCCTTGTCTCACATTACGCCACATACAAAGTACACCCAGCGTGTACTCTTCCCATTCCACACAATGCCACGCCATCCACACAACACATGCCCCACAACTGCATTACACACCACAATCCACAACACTTCACAATACGCCCAACACTTCACAGCACACTACACGGCACAATGCACCTCCATACAACACAGATAAGCCCAACACTTCACTACACAGAGTGCCCAACACTTCATCACACAACACCACATCACAATGCCACAACTCCATTAATACTAAAAGCACAGTCCACAACCTAGTCAACTAATCAATATCTAACATAATTAACGAGGGATAGAGAGTTATACTATCGACGGGATAACCCGTGCGTTGCTCGTTGACCGTCATAGCCGATGATGTCGACAGTGTCGTACGTGCGGTTGACCCACATACGTTAACTGTTTAGGCGTTTGGATAGCTAGGTGTGGTCTTGGAAGGGCTCGTGATGGCCTTGTGATGGCGGTGAGGGGCATAACACGGCGGCTCTAACCGTGTGCAGTGGCGGTCAATCACGCGCAGTGACTGTCCATCACGTGCAGTGATTGCCCACCACATAAAGTGGTGGCTTGGACCTAGGGCTCGGCTAAGGGAGGTGTGGTGGATCTCGTGGTGGCGCCATGGTGGCTCACGGTGGCGGATCTAGCCATACTGTGGAGGAGAAGCCGTGGGAGAGTGAGAGAGAGTGTGCTCTCGTGGGTGGCAGATCAGGGCCTTGGGAGGTTGGGTTGGCTTGGTGGCGGCATGAGGAGGCTGGAGGTGGTGGTTACCAGCCGTGGGTGGCGGTGCACGGTGGTGCACGGCGTGCAACCCGTGCGTGCGTGAGGGGGAGAAGCCGTGCGGTGGAGAGAGGCTATGGGCCTCGAGTCACGTGGAGGAGCTAGGGGAAGGGAAGAGGAGGTCCATGGTGGCCGTGGGTGCTGCGCACGGCGGCGCTAGAGGCTGTCGGTGGCCTTGAAGCCGTGCGAAACCCATAAATGGATTTCGTGCGTGCGTGTGTGCGACGGAGGGAAGGTGGCTGCCTAACAGGGGCTGGCTTCGGTGGAGGATGATGGCCGGTTGGAGGGGAGGTCGCCGTGGGAGCAGTGGAGCCAATGGGCGGCGCACAGCGGCGCAGTGCCCTTGAGGCCGTTCGGGCTTCACACTTCTAAGGGAGAGGAAGAGAGAGTGTGAGAGGGAGGGGCTGCCATGGTTGAGCTCACCGGAGGGAGAGGAGGCCAATGATGCCAGCGGTGAGGGCTGGCGGCGCACGGCGGCGCCGGGTTGAGGCCTTAAGCCGTTCGGCGTGGGGTGGATCGCGTACTGCGTACACCTAATGAGAGAGGGAGGAGAGAGAGGGTTACGGGGAAATGAGAGGGAAAGAGAGGGGGTCTGGGTTTATAATCCAGTCCCTTCATCCAGGGATCCACGTAATGATCTAACGACGAGGAATTGAAATACTGATTTGAAGATGCGTAAATGTTAACTTAATTAAAAGCACTTAGAGGAATTAAGGTAAATATTATTTTAAACTAACTTTAGTTTATAAAATAATATTTCTTCATCATTAATAAATGATGAAGTCTCACTTAACATATTTAAAAGGATTAAACCATTTAATTAATAAAAGCTTTCAACATAATTTAAATTCCTTAATATTTTAAATAACTGGAATCATTTTAATAATTAATATCAAAATGATCTCCGACAATTATAATATTTTGGAGCTCTTCAAAATATTATAATTGTCTTATTTAAAAACAAGTTTAACTCAACGGTACTGGAAATATCTCATATAACTATTTCCAGTATATTTAAAACACTGGACGTACTTTAGAAGTCACCTAATATCTTAAGAGACATGCCATTGTGGTTTGACACGCATAACGTGACTCGCAGTCGCTAGGAGGATGGGCAAATGATCACAAAATTTCTGCCTTCGAGATTTGCTTACGTCATCAAGATGAAACATACATCAGAGGGGAGAAGCGTACGTAAGAAGAAGGAGCTGGGTATTACAACCTCACGGCTAGATTCACTTCCTCCAGCCATTATGGCACCACCCCAATGCCACCACAGCTCCACTAGGAACTCCCTAAGTCCCTCCATGGCCAGCCATAACCAGCCAAGCTTTTCCCCCCATTTCCATGCTTTGAGACACACGGGTACCCCTTGGAAGCCCACGGCTCCCCCGTGCTCTGCCACCCCAGCCACCATGAGACCACCATCAGCCTCCCTTGGCCTTCCCTAGCCTAGCCCTAAGCCCAAACCCCCACTTTATGTGGTGGACAGCCACTGTACGTGGGTTAACCGCCACGTACGACCCATCTGATGTCATCAAAAGTGAAGGTCAGCGAGCAACGCACGGGTTACCCCAATGATGGTGTAACCTTCTATCCCTCGTTATTTATGTTAAATGTTAGTTGGTTGGTTAGGTTGTAGACTGTGCTATTAGTAATTGTAGAGTTCGATGTGTAGTGTGGTGATGTGATGTGCTGTGTATGCGAATTGTTGGGCATAGTTGGGAGGTATGTTGTGTAGTGTTGTGGACTGTACTGTAACAGTGGCTTGGCGTCGTGTGGATTGGGAAGAGAGTACACGTAAAGTGTACTCTTGTGGCATAGTGTGGGATAAGGAGAGTATCTATATAATATATCCTCCACGTGTACTTTGTGAGGTGTAGCATGTGTGAAGGGAGTACACATGGAGTGTGATGCACTATATGGAGGGTATGCCGTAGTGGCGATGGGTCGTAGCGTGTATGGAAGGAGTACACGTGGAGCGTACTACATGAGGTGAAGCGACACACCGTGTCGCATGTCGCAGAGATAAGGATTGTTGTGTGGTTGATGGGTGTAGAGTGTAGCGAGTAGTGTCGGGAACTATGAAATAGTGTTCCGAAGTAGCTGTGATGTGGCCTGTAGTCTGAGGTGACAAGTGTCACCGTAATTGACTTATGATTGGGAATATGTGTGAAATGACATAACAAGTGTAAAAGTACGTAGCGAAAGCATGACTGGGGAATGTCACGAAGTGACCTGGTTACTGGCAGTCGTCCTTGTGATGGGTGAGGAGTTAGTGTAGGAATGGCATAACAGGAATGTGACGAGATGTCACGATGTGACAGGAGTACTTGAGGGACCGTACTCGTGATGAGTTAGGAGTTGGTGTAGAAATGACGTAGCGAGATGTCGGGTGACGTGACACGGTCACAGTGTAGCTTGGGAGTAGTCTCAAACTATATGACGTGACGTAAGGCGTAGTTGTGAATGGAGTCTTGTCATGTTAAGTGTTGGGATGAACTGTTAAAAGGGACAGATAGCATGAGGAGTCATGCTAGCCAGGTTAAGAGAAGGTTGTATCGAAGTATGGCGCTTGTCCATACGAGCATGTGATCAACATGTTATATGTTCGTCTTAGGAGATAAAGGGATAATGTACATGCGCAATTTGGTGAGACACATGTACCGGACGGATTCACCATATATAATGTGTAATCTGTCCTACGCATGCTTACACAGTGTTTAAGCCTTAGAGTTGGTTTAGAGCCGTGTGGCTTGTATGGATAGGAATGAGGATTTAGTGTGGGCTAAGATGTATGAAGGTTGTGACTGGTGTATTGTCTAGGATTAGGATGCGTGACTCCGTCAGTCGGAATCATGCATCGGAATGTGGTTAGTAGGAAGAGTAAAATGAAGGTCTTAGTGTCTTAATCTCTTGGGTTCACCTTAGTGGATGAGCACTCGATGTAAGATCTTGAGTTGGAAGATATAGTGACCATAAGTAAATCCCGAAGGTTTTAGCATAGTAAAGGGCACGTAAGAACACGATAAAGAATGAGAGTGTTTCCAATTGAAGTGTAGTTCTACTTCTAAGTTTAAGTTGCTTATGCACTAGATAGAGAATGACGTCAAAGCTATGTGTAAGCATGTAGGTTGCCATCTGACACGCACATGAACGGACTGCATGATATGAAAGTAGCATGGAGTCTAGGTAAGTATTACGTTCATACTCTTCTAGAATTTTCTAAAATATAATTAATGACACGAAACGACATGAAAGATGTTTTGAGAAAGCATGCTAAGTCTTCAAAGGTATATGTATGTAACGGCCCTCATTGGCAGCCCCTTTTTACGCAACCAAAATATTAATTGTACGCATGTGAATGGATTACTATACGCAGTATCTATTGTATGTATTTTTCCAAGAAAATAAATGTCGAGGCTTATGCCTAATGCTTTAACCGATGCTTTGAACGACACGAAGAAAGTATGTTGTTTTAAAAGATCCCTACGAACCGATGTTTTATGGATGCCATAAACTGATGTTTTATGGACGCCATGAAGGATGATGTTTAAGCTCTTGCTTTTAAACGATGTTTTTCATGAATGAACTGAAAAGATAGAGCTGAAATGAACTAAAAGAAATGACTAAAATGAAAGGACTGAACTAAAAGAAATGAGTGAACGTTTAATGTATGAAAATACGTAACAGCCACATGAATGAATGGAAAGGGTACCAATGGACTGGGCAGATTGCAATGCTAGGTAAGTAGTACTGGAAGTGCACCCAATGCTGCCACCTGACGGAAAAGGGATTCCCAACCCATGGCCATGGGTGGAGTCCGGGTCCAAAAGACCGCTAATCTCAACACACGGGGTGTAACAGTGTGTACCGACCAATGAAAGTGATAAGAAAGAATGTATGAATGCATGACTGCATCGAACTCTTGAAGAAATAAAGGCACTGACAGGAGAAACGTTTTACGAAAAGAAAGCCCATTTTTAAAGAAAAACTCCGTCCAGTGATGTTTTCAAATGAACGCATGTATGCATGTATGTATAGTATGTATGGAATGATGAATATATGAATGAAAACCTATGTTAGTATATTTTAACTATATGAAGTAATGCTTACGAGTCATCGACTCATTTTAGTTTTTATGCATCCCCTCCCCGCACAGGAACTGAATGAGCAGTACACGTCAGGACGGACACGGCTCCAGGGGAAGAGCACGAAAGTCTAGGCATAAGGTTTAATTGTATGAGAGCCCTTTTTATTTTAAAGATTAATGTTTTCCCCTGTAAACCTCTTTTATTCTCAAAGCACATTTATTTTATAGCGTAGAGTCTTGCATCCTGGGTATGGAAGTAAAAAGTTTTAAATAGAACGGTAATTTTCGTTGTCCTTACTAAAATCATTTTATAAAAAGTCCCAACCCAAGGGTGGGCATTACAGGAATACACTCTCTTCTCTATTCTCTGCTCACTCCATTGCTCATGTGATGCAGACGCAATTTCAGTTGGCCACCTTAAACAAAGGCTCTGAAACAATTTCAGAGTACTTTAACAAAGCTACGACACTCTCTTCCTCTCTTAGTGTTGTGGGTCATCCCCTCTCCCCTTCGGAACTCAATATATACCTCTTAGCTGGTCTAGGTTCCGATTATGAATCAATTGTCACCTCCATTACAACTCGACCCGAAACACTCTCATCTGCCCAGGTTTTTAGCTACCTTATCAATCATGAGTCACGACTAGCACACCAAACCACTCTCTACTCTCTGCTAGTCCCGTCTCTGCCAACTCGACCATCACCCAAACCTCATCTTACCCTCTCTAACAAAGGATGTGGACGAGGTCGGGGTCCTCTTACCCCTCATTCCAATTTCTTTACTCCAAATTCATCTCAATGCCCAACATGCTAGGTCTGTCACAGGTTTGGTCACATGCCATGTGTTGCTATCATCGGTTTGATCATGCTTATCAAACCCCTCCTCCTTCCTCTAGACACGCCAACTATACTGCCTTCCCCACTCCTCTGTCTCTAACTGATTTCTGAATATTGTTGCTACAAATCACTTTACTCCTGATTTTGCTAATTTGAATCTCAACTCCACTCCTTACGTTGGACCTGATCAAGTTAGCACTGGTGATGGACCTGAACTTTCCATTCAAAACACTGGTATGGCTGAGTTTTCTTCATCTTCTCGCAAATTTTTTCTTAAACATTTATTACATGCGCCTTCAATCACTCGTAATCTGCTTTCTATTAGACAATTTTGTGCTAATAATGCTGTGTTTTTTAATTTCACTCTTGTGGTTCCTTTGTGAAGGATCTATGTACCAGGGAGGTACTTCTCCAAGGTCATGTTAAAGATGGGCTCTATGTACTTCAAGCTGATGCAGAGGCCAAACCGAAATCACCTCAGTCACCTATCTAACACAACATCCCTACTCGACCTCAGTCACCGCTTGGGTCACCCTGATCCACGGCTCACCTCACTTACCATTAGAAATTGTCATTTACCTACCTCTACAATTAAGTCATGTTTTGTGTGTCCAGCTTGGTTACAAGCAAAATCTCATGTTCTCCCTCATCCTCCCTCTCCTTCCCGTTCATCTTTTCTATTACAACTTTTATTTTTAGATGTATGGGGACCAGCTCCTATATTGTCCACCAAAAGTTTTAGATATTATCTTTTTGTTGTAGATGACTTTACTAAATAAATAGATATGGTTTTTCCTTTACATGTTAAATCTGACGTTGTTGTAATTTTTCTTGCTTTCTTACGATATGTCAGTAACACTTTTTCTTCCAACGTTATATCAATTCAATCAGATTGGGGGGAGGGGGGGGGGGGGATTTTGCCCACTTAATACTATACTCAAACAATTCGGCATATCCCATAGAATTTCATGTCCTTACTCTCATCCTCAAAAAGGGAGTGTAGAGCGTCATCATTGACATATTTTCTAGATGGGACTCTCACTTCTAGCTCATTCATCCATGGCCACGAAATACTGGGTTGAGGCCTTCTAGACAGCTACATTCCTCATTAACAGAATGCCATCCTCTCTCTTAAACCACATTTCTCCTTCTTACATGTTTTTGGCTCTGCTTGCTGGCCAATCTTAAGGCCTTATAACAAGCACAAAATTGATCTTCGTTCCCAACTCTGTGTCTTCATGGGTTACACTCCTGATCACAAATCTTGTAGCTGTCTCCATGTTCCTTCTGGTCGTGTGTATTTTTCTCAGGATGTCAAGTTTGATGAATCCCATTTTCCATTTGCTTCCAAGGCCACATCTTAGAATTATGGGCCTTCAACTCAGCCCAATACTTCACAATCCATCTCCTTACCCTTCATGTCCCTTATTCCTTCAAATCCTCAGCCCATACACCCCACAAATACCCAACCCACTAATTCCACAACAAAATCCAATAACTCGGCAGATACACCAACCCAACTTATTTCTTCTCCAATTTGGTCCACCTCCTCACCCACTAGAATCTTCTTGTCTTCTCCCGAGGGCTATTCTTCTTCTCCTTCCTCGACTTCCTCTTCAAACCCTAACCCTAATCTTCCTCCGCTGCCCTCCACCTCTCCATCGGTACTCCCACCTTCTGCTATCTCCTCCCCTATCCAATTATCACACGGTCTCAAACCAACACTCATTGTCCCCTTGTGCGCACCGATGGCACCAAACCCAAAGTCGGCCTCCCTTACCATCTTTGAATTATCCTCCATTCCTGAAGAACCCTCATGCTAGACAAAAGCAGCCAAATACCCTGAGTGGCGTGATGCAATGGCCACCGAATTTCATGCTCTTCTCCAAACCCGAACTTGGGATCTTGTACCTTCCTCCCCTCATTTCAATATCCTTGGTTCCAAATGGGTTCTCAAGACCAAAATGAAAGCTGATGGCACCCTCGAGAGACAAAAAGCTCGTCTCATTGCTAAAGGGTTTCATCAACAACCTAGTCCTGATTACTCAAAAACCTTCAGTCCCAATGTCAAACCAGTTACTTTTCGACTTCTCTTCTTCATTGTTGTAACCCAAAATTGGCTCCTTCATCAACTTGATATACATAATGCTTTCTTGCAACGCGATTTGGAGGAGGATGTATATACCCATCAACTTGTCAGGTTCGTGAATCCTGACTTCTCTCACCACATCTGTAAGTGTAATACCCGAGTCCTACTACGTAGGTCCTTACGTCATTTTATTAATTCTTTAAGTTAAATATTTTGAGACAAATATTTTTTTATTACTTTTAATTATTTTATTTTAAGATGAGTATGCTTTATTTTTAAAATATGATTTATTAAAACAAATCAAGAGTATGATTTTTAATATTTTGAAATATTTTCCCTTAAGCCCTTTAATTTTATTATTTTAAGAAATAACCCAATTATTCTCTACCATTGGATTGGTAGGTGAAAAGTATCCTTAAGGTAGATAGATCTCCACCATTCATCTCCCCAAGCTTATGTGATAAGCTTTGACCAAAGCTTATGTGGTCTTCTATCTTGCCTCTTATAAGGGCTAAGAGCTTAAGGTAAAATTCAAATTTCACTCATTTGTTTTTTATGTAATGAAGTGTACGATGGAGATCCAATCTTGTATTATGTTTGTTACGATTTGGTATTGTAATACTGACTATAAATGCTCTGTTTCCGAGCACTATTGTATTCAAGGAATTCTAATATACAGAATACACACTTGAGAGATTTCCTCTCCTTTTTGGTATTTTATCAAGCACGTTCTGTGCATTGTTTTCTATTATTCAATATAGAGCATCTACCTTCCCTTTGTGAGTCACTGCAACCACTACAATTGAAAACTCCACCACATTGAGACCCCACAGAAACCACCGGTAAATACTTCCCGTCACCCCCAGTCCATCGCACGCCACCTTAGTCTCACAGTAAGCCACCAACACCCCTATCCGTATCTCCCTCTTTCGGCTTACTCGCCCTCCGTCTCTTCTTCTCTCACATTATCTCCCTCTCTCTCATCATTTTCTCTCTCACTTAGTGCCTTGCCGCCGACCTCAGCCAGCGCCCTGCGCCGTTGCACGTTCCTTTCCCTCACGGTGAGCTTCTGCCGCGTAAACTTACTTCACGTATTATGAGCTTGTTTTCAAATAATAAATGTTTTAATATACCTTACTGTATAGTTGGTCAATTAATAGAATGGAATTACATTATTACCCTTTAAGTTACAAGCTATGTTAGTGTGTTTTAAACTTTTAATATGTATTAGTGGACTCTATTTTATTTATGTTTAGGAGAATCATTTAAGTAATTTAAATTGTTATTAAGTAAAGATTTCTTTTAAAAGTAAACGATAATAGTGTAATTTTATTTTTACACTTTAGATATGATTTAGTTTATTAAATAAAAGTTGTTGCTTAATTTAAAATATTTTGGTATAATTATATTATCTAGTATTAAATTTATAGTTTGATTACAATAGTAATAAGTTAGAATTTAATATCTTAGTTGAAGCAATTAAGTGGATATTGATGGATTTGGAAAAATGATGGTATTTTAAGGTTATGAGAATTTTAGGTATTGAGGAATTAAAATAGGTTAATTTTAACATTTTTCAGATTTAATTATCGAAATACATGTCCGACTCAAATAATTTTTCAGATTTATGAAACTTACATGATTATAGGTGATGAATAATTTTTGTTCAACAATTTTGAGGAAAAGCATAGAAGTCCAGGTAAACGGGGTTTTGATACTAGACTTTGAATACGAATAAAGTAGACTTGAAAAAATATGCATGTTTTTTTATGAAGAGAAATCTGAAACAATTTCAGTTATTTGTTCTGCATGACTCATGAAATTCTATATAAGAATAAAGTACTTTCTGTCATGACTGGTGTAGATATGAGCAAAGTTTTACCATTCTATTTCTGAAATGTGCAAAAGAGAGCAAATATGCAATTTTGTGCATAAATTATGTTTTTGTGATCTGATTTTGATTTGTTCTGAAAATGTTCTGTACTCTGATGTGATATAATGTGATTTTCAAAAACCTCTGGCATGTCATTCTGCTTTTCTTTCTGTTCCATTCTCGCCTTACCACGGGTGTAGAACTGTGGCCTCTGTTTGGGTTGGTACCAACTTTCGGGTGTAGAACTGTGGCCTTTGTTTGGGTTGGTACCAATTTTTATATTTATGGTGCAACCACTTTGGAAACAAAGTAGTTTTCTGCGTGGATTTTCTTGTGTGCACAGAATAATAAGGGGTAGATTCACATTATGTTTCTACTCGGTTGGCCGTCGGGGTTTGCCCAACCCTAACACAGGGGTTAAACATGGTCTCTATTCTGATATAATAAGATAAAATGAATAAGTTTAGTTATGCTATGCCAAATGGATTTTGATTATAAATATTTTTTAACTTTCGCTTTGATATTTTTTATAACATATTCTTATTCTAAATTTTGAAAGTAAATAGTGTTTTGTTCTGCATTCTGAACTCTGTAAATGCTCATATTTGCATACTAATATATGTTCTCTACTTACTGAGTTGTTGATAACTCACTCACTATTTTCACAATATTTTTCAGCTGGGACTGAGAGTCAAGAGTAAGAAATGTTATCAAAGTTTGATGGTCATAGAGGAATAAGCGTCAAAGGGTACAAAAAATTATTTTTGGATTTTATTTAGTGGATTTTGTATTTCCTTTTTATTTGGTATTCTGGTCTTGGATATTACCAAGTCTTCGTGGAGATTTTGATTTATTTTATTAAAAATTTCTTTATTATTCTTATGAAAGAATATGGATATTTGAATTTTATTAATAAATTAATAGCTTATGGAGTGATATGGTTTTTATATAAGGAAATTGGAGTTTTATAAATATCTTATTGGAGTTGATTTTCGGTTACAAGAGTTAACTCTTCGGATCTCTGGGTACGGGATGTTACAATTTGGATAGTACAAATATTTCATCTCATCTAATCATTATATTTTTTTAAAATTTCTACGGAATATATAATAACTAATTCAACTTTTTTAAGTTTTAAAATAATAATAATATTAAAAAATAATATTTTATTTAATTCTTATCTAAACTCATCTTATCTCAACTCATTATCCAAGTAGTAATAACACCTTATTGAATATAACAATTTAGTTTTATATTTAGGTATTTTAAGAATTGAAGAAGGTCTGATCCGTTAGTGAATGAGTAGCATCCATTTAATTAACAATAATAATAATTCAAAGGTCCAAATTAAACTAATTTATCATTTTGTTTATTTTCAAGTGCTTGAAATAGTAGAATTAACAGGCCCCATAGGTGTGAAACACACCAGACCCGACGCAAGTCATGATGCGACAGATGAGCTTAGCCATTGTTTCTTGACAATTTTGCAGGGCTTGGATTGATGCACGTGTCCATAATCCTCCCGTTTTATTATTTTTTTCTTTTTTATCTCTCTACTTCTTCTCGTGTCTTCTTTCCCCTTTATTTATTTATTTATTTATTTTTTATTTTTTCAAATTTTTGTACTTAGATGGGGCATTGGATCTGCGATTTAGAAGTACGTAAGAAAATTTGCGGTGAAAAGAGGTAGACTTGTTTCACATATCTGACTGGTCTACAGTAAACAGCGCTGTTTATTGTTGGAAATTAGTTTCTTGATAAAATAGCATCCAGGGAAGAATAAATTTTTTTCTAAATTTTAGTTAAAAATCAATTTTTTTTTTTTAGTTTTACTCTTTTCAAAACATTCTACATTCTACTCTATATTTTTTCCTTATTCTATTAAAATAATATTTCTCTATTCTTGCTTTATTATTTTTTAACTCTTTTTTTTTATTATTACATTGTCTTAACTATTCAGTTATTTATTGTGACGCCCCCAAATTCCGCTTGGGATCGGACAAACATTTGAAGCGTCGAGACATGCAACACAAGGTTACCTGCCCCCCGTTCATGACAAATAAAATGCAATATTCGCAGCGGATAATTTTTTTTTCTTCAGCAATACTATGCACCAAATTGAAATATCCCAAATACTTAAAACATACTTCATACATAATGACATACTCAAAAACTGATATCACAACACTAGTCCAAAATGGTTGTGATCAAAAGAGTGATGGAGATTGAACTCCACAAATACAAGTAGTAATCTGAGGTAACTACTGTACTAACACCTACGTCGCATCGTCGCTTAGTCGACCGTTTCCAGTTGGTCGATTCCCGATTCTCCTTCAAATCCTGTAATAAGATCTACCATTCGTGGGGAATGGTAGTTGGGACTACCACAGTGAGATTTGATTACAAATCTCAGCAAGTTAACAGGAAACTTCCACACAGGTTAATGATGCATGCATGACAGTAAAAGCATGAATGCATAATCAAATCATAAGTAATCATAGTATAACTTGACATACAACATAACATAACTGGCATAACTTAAACTGAAACTGAAGCTTAGCATGAACGTGACTTGAAACATAACATGGACTTGAAACATAGCATGAATGTGAACTTGAAACATAACATGGACTTGAAACATAATATGAACCTGAGCATGACATAACATAAATGTGAACTTGGAACATAACATAAACGTGAACATAACATAACATGAACTTGAAACATATTCTTGTCTCATGGGATTACCATGATTGCGTGAACGTAAATTTAAACATAACATAACGTGAAACATGACTTGAACTTGGAATCTTATTCAATAGACTTAATCATTAAAATGACCAAATGGGTGCAACACAGGTCCCCTTGAGCCGTGTGTCCCTGCCGATTACCGCATCACATCACAGGTTTCTATACCAGCTGTGAGTGCGTTAATACGTACTCCACAGTTGTTGTGGCCCCACGTATTCTACGTGTCACAATTGCTGTGTCTCACGTAGTGTATGCTCCACAGTTGTTGTGGCCTCATGACTTATTTGTTTGTGCCACACTTGCTGTGGACACACATAACATAATATGTGGCACCATCGGTCTTAGTGTTTGGCGCGCTCCGGTTACCAGCTAATTAGGCCTCATTCGCAACCTGTTGACTGTACTTCGTCAACCCAGGAAATTTCACACCTATTTAGACACTCCAGCGTGAACAAAGGAGTTCCACTAGGATATTACCCCATCATAGCGCTTAGGGTCGTGATTGACATGAATAACTTAACTGGCATACATGACATTTCGTAACATAACGTAACATGAACATGACATAAACGTGACATAAAAGACGGAAATCCTGACGTAGCGTAACGTGACATGAACGTAAGACGACAGACATGACATACTTTGAAACATAAATATAACAAAAAATATTACGTAACATGACTTACATGTAACAGACAATATTCTATAACTTGGCAAGACATGTAACAGACAACATTTTGTAACATGGCATGACATGTGACAGTGAATATTACGTGACATGAAATACATGTAACATATGGCATACTTAACTTAACATGACATACTTGCAAGGTATAGCAATATGTGATAGAATATCTTGTGTATAGATGAATAATTCATGACAGAATAAATTATGTGTAACAGATAAATATGTAATGACTTGGCATGGCACATATGATAACATGCATACGTACAATTTAGTTCCCTTACTTATCACACATACACATTAAATTGATAGTAAATTAAAAGCTAACTCACCTCGATCTTCGCGCTTTGAGACAAAACTCAAGTGTGATCACGAGAAACTGAAAGTAGCGATTTCTAAAAATTAGAACTTAATCACTAACAATTAGGAATATGGAGAAATATCAACTTCAAGTAAAATTACCATTTTACCCTCTACATGTGGGAAAATGACCATTTTACCCCTAACTTAAGGATTTTCCATCCTAACTCCAAAAATTTACATACCTTATGTAAATTTTGTCATAAGCTCAAATATCAATTCAAAAAAATTTAAAACTAAACACAACCATTAAAACTCTATAGGTCCGAAACTTACAAGGCTATTTCCCTTGATTTTGTTGTAATTCTTTCAAATTTCAAAACTCATGATTAAACCAAAATTTTTCTTCTACTATACTCATAACATATTCCTAAGAATAATCATGTTTTGAATCATGAACAAAAGTCATCAAAATCACTAAAACCATACTTGAACTTTTTGGTTTTTCTTCTAAGTTCAAAACAAAATTTTGTTTCTAACTTGTTTTGATCAACCTCTTGATCCATGACTTATAAAGATGTGATCTTCAAACGAAAACATCACATGGTTTAAAAAGATGTTCTAAAACAGATCCAAGCATCAAACTCAAGATCACATGGTTAAACATCAACCAAAACATAAATTTAGCCAAGAACATCATCACTTTGGCCTAACTGAATACCTCATTGCATAAAATTTCATATCTTCGAAACTAACATCAAATATCTTCAAAATAACATTTTAAAATGTATATAAGAGGCTTAGGATCTTCCAATAAAAATATCAAAACCATTGGAATAAGATTAAACCATAAAAGATTTAAACTTTCTCAAAACAGAAATTGTTTTGCCTCTTCCAGTTTCTAAGTTTCTAGACCTAAGAAAATATTTCACCAAAACATTTAATCATGCAACAAATCCTCAACCAATAATCATATACACATGTTAACAGTACTCCATAAAAAGTTTGGACCAAGATCTATTCATTAGCTTGGTCAAAAACTCCAAAATATAACACACTCTCCAGTTTATCGCCCAGAATGACCTTTCTGGGGTCTAAATAACTTTTTACTAATCAAATGATCTCCAAATGGAACGAATAAGATATCCACGTAAACTGGACTCCAAAAGAAACAACTTGAATGAAGGAAAATTTGTGAGAAAAAATTACAAGAGCTTCGAAACGGGCGTTCAAAAGAGGTAAGAAAAACTGTCCGAGAGTGTCTTTTGTGTTTTATGAAGGAAAAGTGTAAAGGAGAGTTGCTTTTCGTGGGAAGTGGACTGGAGAGCTTCTTACACAAGCTATGTAAAGTGATAGGACTGAAGGAATGGTTGAGTGTTGGCCTTTTCTTCTCATAAAAATCAGAGCAAGATCTTTTCTCAAGATGGAGTGTGAGAGTGAAAGAGTGAGGTGGCCCTTTAGCTTTGTCTTTCAAGAACCTTCTAGGCCCTTCTTGTAAATATCTGGCCAGCCAAGTGGGGGTACAAAACTTAGCCATGAAGCAATCCTATGGTGACCAAATTCGTGGGCCTTAATGGGCCTAAACCGAATGGGCCTAAATTTTGGGGTTTAAAGAGGGTTTGGGTTGCTATCAAGCCCAAATCCAATATCACTTGGTCCAATCAATTTCTCAAGGTTAACAAGGTTGGATAATGATGTTCTAACACAAATTTGAAGGATTAATAGCATGTGGAAGTGATTTAATCAAGTGATTAAACACAATGCTATAAATCGGATTAGAAAATGTTTAGAGGCCAATTTTAGGGTTTTGGGGAAACCGTTTAGGGTTTCGATTTCAACAAAGCTTTTAGGCTTTCAATTGGATTCCCACCATTTAGGGTTTCACTAGGATTGAAAACCACTTTGGTCTGGCACAATTTGGTTGAGCAGATGAAATAAGGTTTTGCTTAAGTGGCATGATCTCACACCTTGATTCCTTCAAATCCAACAAACATTCCTCATGGTGCCAAGTGTCTAATATTACTCACTAAGTGTGGCTAAGATCTTGCCAAGTGTCCAAATAAAACTTCTCTAATCTAATTTGAACATTCCACACTATGATTTTGAAATACTTCAATTGGTGCGCTTATCGAGGTTACTATTCACTCCAAAAAAATGAATCATAAACTTAACACTAAAAATTTCTAAATATTCATATTAACCTACAGTGAAAATATTATACCGAAATTCAACCTCGAAGTGCCCCTAAAAATAATTTCACAATTTCCAACAGACGTTTCGTCCGGAATTATGAAAATAGGATATTGCGCCATAAAATTCTAAATAATCCACTGAGTCTAATGGCATGGACCATAATGCATTCTGACACTTTTAACCACCTCAAATAAAGAAAACTTAAATTTCTAGCACCATAGTGAGTGATAACACTGACTATGTTGACAGACTAAAATCTATGCGATTGGTCGATTCGTAAAAACTTATGGAGTTTTCACGAGATTCCTAAAGTTAATAGAAATTCCACCAATGAATTTCTAGCGGGCTGTTACATTTATCTTTCTCCTTGTGTTTGTGTTTTAAACTATTAGGCCATGTTTAGATATAAAAAGTGTTTCATTTCATCTCATCCCATAACAACAACTTTTTCAAATTGTCAAAGAAAATAGAATAAACAATTTAGTTTGTTCAAATCTAAAAATAAAAATAATATTAAAAACTAATATTTCTAACAATATTTTATTACACTTTCAACTTCCATCTCAACTCACAATATTAAGTTTCAGCGAAATTTGGCCAGAATTTAGAACGCGCTAATTTTTTGAAATTTTACCGTTCAAACTTTTTCAACTTGTTCGAACAGTCAACAATGTTCTAAAAAATATAAAGCAAAACAGTCATTAAAAAGTCTAGGATATTTTACAGATCAAAGAGAGATAGAGAGAGACTCGCATACCAAAGATAGGGAAATTTTGGGGGTATTGATGCGGTAAAAATCGCTCAACAGGCCGGAAGGGGAGAAATAGTCATTCCCAGTCCACTAGGGTGACTTGGGCCTCGATCGGCATTGTATAAAGCCCCCAGTAGTGTTCCGGCGTGGTTGTATGGCGGCGGAGCGTACGTTCATGGCGATGAATGGAAAATAAGCGTAGAGAAAGTAAAGAGAGATGATACCAAGATTTACGTGGTTCGGCACTAGGCCTAAGTTCATGAGAGTTTGGGGAGGAGAAATCTACTATAATATTCTTGTTTACAGTCTCTCATGGACCTGTCTTCTTCCAAGTGTCGAGATTCGGCTTTGTTGGACGGGGGGTTGGCGGCAAGTCCTGGGACTTGACCTTATCCTGCAGCGAGTCAAGGGACTGGTCTTTTTGCTAGTGTAGGGACTCGACTTTGTTTTTCTTGCGAGTGTAGGGACTCGACTTTGTTGGACGGGAGCACTTGTCCTTGCCAAATTGCTTTGTCGGAACGCGATGCCCATGACCGTGTTTCCACACTATAAGAAGTAATTTCGTTAGTAGAAATAAATTCAAGCAAATTTTGTGAGACAATACTGGGAAGTTTCTAGTTACTATAGTCAGTCCTTACTTGGCCGAAAATTGTCCGCAGCTGTCTATCTCTTTGCCCTTCTTTTTCACTTTATTTTTTATCTTTTTAGGCTACGTTTGGATGTTGAGTTGAATTGAACTCTCTATATATAGTAGTGAGTTGAGATGATTGAGTGAGTTTTGTGGGGCCCACTTAAAATGAGTTTAAGTGGGTTTGGATGTTAAGATGAGTTTAGATATTTATATAAAATTGTAAATATATGGGACCCACCTGACATGATATGTCACAGCTGGCGCAACAGGTAAACCAAAAAGAAAATTAAAACCATGCAGCCGCATTCGATTCTTTAACATTTGTGTAAATCGAGCAAATGAGAACACGAAAATCGAGGGATGGAAAGAAGAAACCGAGGTAAAATGAAATAATAGAAAAGGTGATCTGATGTTTGTCAGTATAGGGCCCAAAGATGAGTTGCAAATTGAACTACATTCAATAAAAGTGAAACTTGTGTTAGGATATGAGAAGCACTTTAAAAATGAACACATATGAGATGAGATTATCATCCAAATGAAGCCTTAGAGTCTGTGAGCATCGTTGCATGGGACATGCAAGTTTGACTCAACGTGGGTTCTAACAAGTCTCGTGCTATTGAGGAATCGCGTCTGAGCAAGTCAGAAATGGTCCAAATAGTGCGAATGAGTCTCGCAAAGCCCTGCAAATGGTGCACTGTTTGAGCCTTGTGCAACATTGTCCAAGTCCCATGCAAGTGGGGAGTCCACAGGTTTACTCCTTTGTGGTGAGTGGTTTGGTCCGAACCCATGCAAATGGCTGGCCAGACTGTGTGGCTGTGCCCCGTGCAAGTGAGGTTCCCGAGCTGAGGGGTGCAACGTGAAGGGCTAGTGGCTCCCAAGTTTGACAACTCCTGAGCAGATGATTTTTGCGCCGATGATCCCCGTGAAGGTGGTTATGTCCCGATCTGGTGGGCTGCCATGTAGGTACTGCTTCCCGAGCCGAGGTGCTGCCATGGAGAACCATGAGCAGAGGAGAGACCCATGCAGGTTGTGCCCGAGCCGAAGAGGAGGAGGACCCCGTGGGGGGTGTTTGTTGAGTCGAGGAGGAGGACGACCCCGTGGGGGTTATCTGCTGAGCCAAGGAGGAGGACCCTGTGGGGGTGTCTGTCGAGCCGAAGAGGTGGACGTCCCTATGGGGGTGTCTGCCGAGCCGAAGAGGTGGACTTCCCTATGGGGGCCATGGCATGTCTACAGGGCACTGGGGGCTGTCAAGGGCATGTCAAGGGCATGTCAGGGTTGGTGCTGTGGCATGCCCGCTGGCTGTCTTGGGCGTGTCAGTGAGGCTATCCTAGCATGCCAGTGACAGTGTCAAGGGCTTGCCTTGGCATGTCACTGGGCATGTCAGGGGACTGTCTTCGCATGTCAATGACAGTGTCCAGGCATCGCCTGGTGCCACTTTCCTAGGGTTTCTGACATTCCCCCTCCCTTCAAGCACATCCTTACCCTCAAGGATCAAATGTGGATATCTCGACACGATGTCACCATATGTGCTCCAAACCTTTTTCATTGACCCAAGTGCTTTGGAAATAAAATCCATTGGCCTATTTTCTTGAACCAAAACAGCACCTATACCTTCACTACTTGCATCAGTATAAACTTCAAATGGCTTTCCAAAGTTAGGCAAAGCAAGTACGGGTGTCACGGTCATGGCTCTCTTCAAGTCTACAAATGTTTCTCTTGCTTCTTAGGTCGATTCAAAATTGTCTTTCTTGAGTAGGGAAGTAAGTGGCTTAGCTATAAGCCCATAATTCTTCACAAACCTTCTATAGTAACCCGTCAAACTCAAGAAACCCCTTAAAGCTGAAACATCCTTGGGCAATGGCCAATCAACCATTACTTCAATCTTTCTTTGATCCATTTTCACCCCTTCACCCGAAATGAAATGCCCCAAGTACTCAAGTTCATTTTCTATAAAGGCACATTTAGAAGCCTTTATTAAAGAAATAGTGTTCTTCCAAGACTCTCATCACAATTTTCAAATGCTCCTTATGTGCTTCCACAGATTTGGAATAAACCAAGATATCATCAAAAAATACAAGCACAAACCTCCTCAAAAGCGGCTTGAATATGATATTCATAGTGGCTTCAAAAGTAGAAGGAGCATTACATAGCCCAAACGGCATCACTAGGTACTCATAATGCCCGGAGTGAGTCCTAAACGCTGTCTTGTGCACATCATCTTCTCTCATCCTTATTTGGTGGTACCCGACCCTTAAATCAAGTTTAGAAAATACCCTTGCCCCATGTAGCTCATCAAGCATCTCATCAACCGTAGGGATAGGGAATCTATCCTTGACCGTTGCCTCATTCAAGGCCCGATAATCCGTGTAAAATCTCCAAGTGCCATCTTTCTTTCTCACCAACAAGACCGGTGAAGAAAAAGGACTAGTACTTGGCCTTATAAAACCACCCTTCAACATTTCATCAACTTGTCCTTCAATCTCTTCTTTTTGGAAGTGTGCATTTCGGTAGGGAGGTACATTAATTGGTTTGTTCTCTTCAATCAACACAATACGATGGTCGAAGGGCCTAGTAGGTGGCAATGTAGTAGGCACCTCTAGAACCCCCGGATGGTCCTTCAAGACCTCTTGAACATCTACGGGCAGCAAGGACAAGTCATCATGTTTGCCCCCATCTTCTATCTTCTCAACCTCAAAAACCAAATCTTCTTTGGCTAGAACAGTGGCAAAGCAATGAGTTCTACCCTTACATAATTTTTTGAACATCAAAGCCTCACAAGACTTCACCTCCTTTCATGTCAATGCCATCCATATCCTCTTCTTAGACCCGAGCTTAAACTACATGGTCATCTTGTAATAGTCATGTACTACTTTCCCAACACCACTAAGCCAAGCGTTGCCCAACACTACATCAAGTCCCACTAGTGAAAGGACATGTAAATCCGCCACTATCCTCACTCCTTGGATGTTCATCTTGACTTGCTTCACAAGCCCCTCACATTTTAACTTGTCTCCATTGGCATCTTTAACCTCAAAGGGTTCAATGGAATTCGGCTTCAACCCCACTTTGGTGACAATATTGGAGTTGATGAAGTTGTGGGTAGAGCCACTATCTACCAACAAAGTGACTTCAAATTTCCCAATCCATGCCATAACCCTCATGGTTGTGGGTTTTTGTACTCTCGACATGGCATTGAGAGAAAGTTCGGCATCTTCATATTCTTCACTAGGTTCAGCCTCATCTTGTTCGGACTCATGGTTTGAGGACTCATCATGATCATCCTCCTCAATCATCACATAAGCCTTACCCGACTTACTTGTATGTTCTTTACTCCACTTTTTCCCACACTTGAAGCATAAGCCTTTCTTGATCCTCTCTTGGATTTCTTCCCTTGAGAGCTTCTTCACTTCATATGGCTTGGGCTTAGAAGCCCCTACTTCAACCTCTTTACCTTTCCAAGGGGTTTTGGTTTGCAAGGTATTAGTGAACTTGCTCCCCATGTCCCTAGATTGACGTTTCTCCAAAGAAGTACTATCTTCCAAAATTTCAGCAATTCTCATCACTTCTTGAATCTTAGTGGGTTGCTTCAACTTGATTTCCTTGGCTAACCAAGGCTTCAATCCATCAACAAATGTGCCCACAAGGGCCTCCTCGGATCAACCTCTCACAAGTGTTTGAAGTTGCCTAAATTCTTCAATGTATACATGCACCTTCCCTTCTTGCCTCAACTTGGTAAGTTGGCCATGATGGTTAATAGTAGGGGATGGTACGAATTGCATAAGGAATTCTTTCTCAAAAGCCGTCCATCCCATTCTCTTTCGTTCTTTCTCATATTCGTCCCTTATCCATCTCCACCACTTGCTTTTCCTTCTAGGTAAAAACAAGCCGTCGATACTCTCTTTGGTCCTTGGTCATAAGCCCGATTTCCTCTTCTATCATCATAGTGGTCATCTTCATACCTTTGGCCATGGTGGCCTCTCTCTCTATCATGGTTATGGTGTCTTCTACCAACATGGTTATCATGACCATTCGGTCTCTCATGAGCAAACTCATACTCGGCCTCTTGATGATCTTCATATCTTGGTGGTTCGAACCTCACATTTTGAGGTTCTCTCATCATACTCAGACATCTAGAGTGGTTGCCTTCGTCACGGATCCATCTCTCAACAACCACACGGTCATTCTCTACTCTTCCACCTTTTCTAAACTAATGTTGTGGTAGCTCATGTACGGAACCCGTGACACTTGTCTTGGCTCCATCAACAAAGGCATCATGCCTTTGCATATTTGGACTAGGAGATGGCCTTTAGCCATTCGTCTCTACAATTCTTCTCTCAAGCCTCTCAAGGCTTGCATTGGTCTCCCGCTTCATGGCCCCCATGGCCATTCTATTCTCTTTAGTCTCTCTACATGAATCATTCAAGGCCATCCTTAGCTCGGCTAATGCAGTGGTGATCTCGCCAAGGACATTGGTAAGCCTTGCGGTATGCCCTTCTAGAGCTATAAAGCGTCCCCAGTTGGAGACATGTTGCCCCTCGGGCTCTTGATTGCCTCCTTGCATGATGCTTGCAAACTAAAATTTGGTCTATCACTTGCAAACTGAAATCTGGTCTATCACTTGCAACTAAGCTTGCACATGGCACTTTGGATAGCAACTCGGCTTGTGCAAGCTTGTTCACGGCTTCCACAATTGTCCAACCTCGGACCCCCACCTTCAAGGGTGGTCGACCCCTCTTGCACAATTGTCCAACCTTAGATTCCCCACCTTCAAGGGTGGTCCATCCCTTCAAGTAACACTACTTCGTCCTCTACCTCAACCTCAACCCCCAAATTTCTTTTCTCAAACAATAACAAAAATAAATGGAATTTAGAGGAATTCCCCAATCCAATCAAGAGGTTAAGTTAACGTGTCATTTACCTTGAGGAGAAGTGAGAACTTCTAAAAAATACCAAGTAATAATCCTCTCAATGAAAGCACCAATTAATGTTAGGGACCTCAGTCTAGTCCCTAAACACTATGTTCTTCTCTTCTTGATTCACCTTGCGATGACAGAAGTGGCTAGCCCTCTTGCTTGGCCTTGAACAAAATGTGGCAATGATAGGTCCCTAGGTTAATGGAGGTTTGGTGTTTAGTAATGGTATAGTGAATGATGGTGATGAAAAGGGTGATCTAAGTGATGAACTCAAGCACTTGAGTAGTGAGGCACGACTAGAGTGGAGACTCTTAGAGTTGGCGCCACTTGTGATCAGATTAGGGTTTGGATGATGAGTGAGGCTAGGGTTTGGATGGAAGAAGGGATTCCTAATTTATTGGTAATCTAGGAGATATGGGTTTCGGCTATGGCAAGATTGGGATGGATTGGTGTGAAGAGTGAGTAATTATAGGATGATTCCTAAAATTAAGGGATCAACTATGGTAAGTATGACCAATCACCAAAGAATAAGGGATATGGATGTGGAAGGCAATTAGGGTTCCTAAAGTTTAGGAAACCCTATATGGAAAGTGGAATTTCTACTATGTCAAGTAGGGAATGGAAGAATGCCAATTTAGGTGTAACTCCCCATTCCCGTAGGCTTGGAGTGTCACGTATTTTTCATAAAATAAACCCGGCAAGAGATCTCATATTTAATAAAATGAACTTAGGATTTATTTTGTAGAAAAACTGTCTAATAAAAATGTTTTCCAAAAACATTAAATGAATAAACTGAATAAATTCATGTCATGAAAGCATGTTTTATTCTAGAAGGTTTGAAACTAATTTTGGCCTGCCTGCTCGTAATCATCATCCTCACCTGAGTGGTTAAAAACATGAAAACAAACTAAAATGAGTCGAAGACTCAGTAAGAAATTCATCACAACGTAAACGTAATAAACATAAGATTTTCATAAAAACTTTCATGCTGAGCTTAAAATTCATAACTGTTCATACTGATGCTTATGCTATGTATGACTGATTTAACTGAATTAACTGACTGATCTGACTGATTTATCTGATTTAACTGATTTATCTGACTGGCCAACACACTTAACCCTATGTGCGAGGTTGTGCACCGGCCCCACATCCCGCTGCAACAAGGGGAACCGCTGATAGTATTCTAGCATACTATGGTGGACCACGGCTGAGTTCGTGGCTTGCACACCACCCTGAAACTGAACTGCATTGGTACCATGCATCTGAATGGCCATCTTATTAACTGATCTAATCTTAGCTTGCACTTTGAACTTAAGATAGCTTACATATCTTATACACATGAGATGCATGACATAATACATACATAATTATAATTTCTGAATCTGAACATGATGCGGAATGACATGATCGTATGCTATTCTGGATGACATGTTTGCATATGACATGAGTGGTTCATAAATAATGGTTGTCAATGAACTGGCTTGAATAATACTTATAAGCTAAACTGTGACGATCCTAATTTATGATCAAATTACTTACTTTGCTGCGCTTCTTCTTGAATAACACTTCGTAACTTGAGACCTATATATAATAATAACTATCACTAAATTTGTTTGGAAACAAATATGTACTAATATCTTACTTAAGTAAATTCACAATCTAAGAGATAGTCAAACAAATCTTTTGTTTAACGCTATAATCAATAAATCCTAGTATTTAAATTACTTAAAATACTAATTTATAATTTAGTATAAATACTCGAGTTATTTTAACATAATTCATAAAACTTAAATTCTTAAACTAAGTTTCATTTCTTAACATAATTATTAAATCTTATAAGAAACCTAATAAATTCCATTAAATTCTTAACATAGAAATTTTATTAAATTCTTAACATAGTAATATTATTAAATTCTACTAAATAGATAAAAAAACATTATCAAAATATTAGTCTCAATAATATACTTTGAAATATAATTCAGTTCTTTAACACTTCATTAAAATGGTCTTTGACTAATATATATATTTAATTAAAAACTAACCTTTAAAAATATTAAGCCCAATAAAAAATTACTAAAACTGTTGTTGAAATAAAATAAGATTAAATCTAATTTAAAATACCTTTCAAATTGTTTAACTATTTTCTTATAAAAAATGAGCTCATGACTAATATATTTATTTAATTAAAAATTTTGGGTTTAAATTATTAGTCTAGTTTTAATTGAGGAAACAATCTATTTAAAATAATTAGAATAGTTTATGTAAAAATATAACCTGACCCATAACATATTATTTCTACTACATGAGCCCAACAAAACAAGCACATCACATGCACATAAGCGCCTAGGCCCAAAGGCCCAAAGAATCTAAGGATTCTTCTAGAAACATAACACACGGCCAAACCAAAAACAGAGAGTTTGAGAGAGAGAGAACGAGGTCCTGCGATGGTCCGAAACTCACCGAGCGAGAGAGGCTGACTCGGCGACTCTGGGCGACCGGAAATGGTCGACGGCGTGGCTAGAAGTGGACGGCGACGCGGCTGGGTTCCTGAGCAGAGAGGTGCGACGCCGTGAGAGAAGATAGAGAGATAGAGAGAGAGAGAGAGAGAGAGAACTATGCTAAACCGAAAACTACCAAAAACAAGAGGAGGCTGGCGGCGGTCGTGGGCTTACGGTGGCGGTGCGAGGCCGAAGGAAATGAACCATGCAGTAGTTTCTGAGCAGTGCGGTGACGACGTGGAGGGGGTTGGTGCCGTGGGGTGGCTGGGCTGTGGCTGACAGTGGGGAGAAGCAGAAGCTTCGAGCTTTGCGTTCGTGGTTGCTGCAGCGTGCTTGGGGTGATGGGAAGTCTTCACCGGCGGTTTCCGTGATTCCCGAGAGGTGCTCCGACGTCCTTAAGGTGGCTGGCGAAACCACTTGGACTGGCTGCGTCGAGGTGCTCGTCTATGGGTACTGCAAGAGGCCGCAACGTGGTGTACGTGACAGCGCTTGGAGTTAGGTCTTCACGGTCATGCATGGTCTGCACAGTGGAGTCGCCGCAGTGGCTCCGTCTTCGAGTCGCAGCCTTGTCGGTTGCTGCGTCTCAGTGAGTGGTGTCCGTGCGGCTTTGCGACAGTGCCTAGTTTGGGTGCTCTGTTTTGACGTGCATGGAAATGGGAAGGTCTGTTGTTTTGTGTTATATTTAATGCAGAGGCTTCGTGAGCTTTTATAGAGGTAAAAGAAATGAAGGATATATGGTAGGGTTTTCTCATATGAGTTGGTCTCCTAATAGGATTCGAATTTATCAATTTAGGGGATAAGGATGAGTATGAGGTTGTTGCTTACGGGTTGGGATAGGAAGAAATGATATTTAAATTCAAACTAAAACTTAAAATCTAAAAATAATAATAATAAAATATTTTTAGTTATAAGAAAAAAATACCTAAAACTTATCTTATGGCCTAATCTTTGGACCGGGTTGTTACATTAGGGTTGTAGCCGAATATTGTAAGTATGGTAGCACTTTGGTGGCCGTATGGTATGTTTGGGGAGATGGAAATTGGTCAAGAAAGTAAATGAACACAATGGAACATATATGAACACCCAAGAACTTTAAATGAACACAAAGATAAACAAATCAATTTCGATTCACGAATTTCACAAAGTTGAAAAGAAACCTTACATATTGGATAAAACAAATCACACATATTCATGAATTTCAAGGTGATGATCATTTCTTTGGAATTCACAAATTTCACCAAAAAGCCCAAGTGTATAAGCACCGAAAATGTGATCTCAAAACAATATAGCCATCCTCTAGGGAAATTGTTAAAAGATGTAAACTAAATGTCTAAGGGTCTTACTTATAGAGATTACAAAGTGGAAACCCCAAAAGGTCCATTGGAAAATACTTAAATAAAAATAAATGAGAGCAATAAAATTGTCTTGCAAGGGCCATGGTGGCCCATGGCATGCAACGACCCATGGATGGGCAAATGTGGTTCATGGCCCACGCTGAGCTGGTCTTGCTCATGGTTGCTGGTGGTTGGTGGGCATGGCATGGTGCCGTGCATGGCCTGCGGTTGTACGGAGGCGGAGCATACGTTCATGGCAGTGAGTGAAAAATAAGCTCAGAGAAAGTAAGGAGAGATGACAACAAGATTTACATAGTTCGGCACCAGTCCTACATCCACGGGGGTTTGGGGAGGAGAAATCCACTATAATATTCTTGTTTACAGTATCTCATGGTCTCTCATATCTCAATATACAATGGTGATGCTGAATATAAATTTACCGGAGAAGAGGTCTTCGCTGGAGCTCCCCTGTTCTGAGGCTGAAGGAGCCGACTATTGAGGAAGAAGAAGAACCCAAGAAGAAAAAGAAGATCCTCCCCCTCTATTTATCTTATAGCCTTTTCCCGCGTGCGCCCCCTGCAGGTAAGACCAAGCCTTTGGGTGCCTGACCGTGCCCCCCTGACAGCCCCTGCACCCACATTACCTCTGACCCTCCTGGCACCCACGTTACCTCCTGATAGCCCCACGCCTCCATTACCTCTTGACCCTTCTTGTGCCCCTCTTGTCCCCTAGTTTCTAATCCAAGTGGGCTAGGCCTGGTTGCTGGGCCCGTATGGACTTCTTTATTTTTCCCCCTCACTGGGGGTATTCTTGTGAAGTGGGAATGAGACTAGTTATTTTTTCTTTCAAACAAATGAGGCTTTTTTTTGTAGTTTGAATCTGCATTTTTTTCTATACTCTACTGATGTTGGTTCTCTTTTTTGTTCTGATAGGGAATGCTTGGTGCTTAAAATTTACTTTTTTGGTTTGTATTTGAGATATATTCACATAGATTTTATTATTGTTTTCAATTTTGTTGAAATATATAAAAGCTTTTTGTTTGCTATAAATGTTGTTTTTATTTTTATGGTACCTTACACTGTTCTTTATTATTATAATATTATTTATTACAAATTCTGGATGCTTGGTGTAGGCTTGATGTTTATATTTTATAGGTTTTATTGTTGGAAACATTTTGTAGACTAATATTATTATTGTTCTTGGATTCTTTAGGGATTGTTCTTAACTACAAGGGAAGATAAAAAATTCAAGACTTGAATATCCTTGAGTTGAATAGATCTGGGAAGAACAAAAGAATTAAAGTTTCAAACTTGGCCCATTTCATTATTTTGTATTTTTCGGATGTTCAAGGCTATGTTGTAGTGACTCATTATTTTGTATTTTTGAGGTGAGAATTTTCGTCCCTAAAAATTAAATTTGTTGTAGGGACTCATCTCATTTCAGCTCACTATCCAAACCGCACCTTAATATCTAATAATTGTTTTAAAAATTAATTTTTGATCTCTTGAAAGTTGTAATATTTTCAAAAATTATAATTTTTTAATAATAATATTCTTTTTAAAAGCATATTTTTTTCAAATTCTAAGATTTTATATTTTAAAAAAGTTTAGTTATTATAAATGATAAAGAAAGGCATGCGAGTGGATGTGAGAGAATAGAAATGCAAGAGGAAATCTTCATGGGGAGAAAAAAAACTATTTTTTGTGTTTGTGATGCAAGGGGATCCAAAACCAAACTCGAGGCCAATGAGGATCAGCTGATAGATGCAATGTTAAAAGCATTGTACTTGTACTATCTTGAGAAAGTAGACCAGCGCAAAACCGACACGAAGAGATAAGTATTCACAGGATTTGGGCTTGAAGTGGTAAAGTTGGGCGAGAAGACTATTTCCTCGGTTGGGCGAGGAGACTTATCCCTCGGTTAGGCGAGGAGACTTATTCTTTGGCACACACATCGAAATCTCTCTTCGGTGCGCACATCATGGTCACCATGCTCTGCCTGGTAGGTCCCTTGTCGACCTGAAATTCAACCGTTTTTTCTTCCGAATCGTCACTTCTAATTAATTCTTCCATTTTTGGTCAATTTTCTTCTATGGTAATATTTATCTTTGGTAACGATTTTATTCCAGATTCTTAGGCTAGATTTTAACCATAATTATCTTATTTCATATTCTATTGTTTGGCCTTAATTATAATTTTGCCATTTTTCGTTAGCTATTTTTGCCTGCCTTATGGGATTAAGAAGATGGTCTTTAATTTATTTTATAATAAAATCCTAATCTCAGAGTTTCTCTCTGTTTGCGATTTTTCTCAATTTTAATCTCTAGTTTTCATTGTTTAACTAGCATGTAGAATTAATCTCTATTATGTTCAGCGTCAGTTGGCATTAGAGTTTTAGTTTTTCTTAGGGTGAACAATCATTAGTTTTCATGGCTGGTCGATGTGGACAGGTTCCAAATGAGGAAGTCCCTCCCGATATCATAACGTACAGGATGCAATGACAGTAGATTTGCAGAGGCAAATAGCAAAATTATCCCAGTGTCTACAGGTGCAAAATTTGGAGGGTCAGACTTATGATTAAGAGTCCGAATCTAGTTTTGAGAACCCGTATCACAATCGTGCCCCTTATCGAGTGTACTGTGGTCGGGAGGAGCGAGGTGGAGACCTAGGCTTTAGAGTGGATCTACCGGAAGTTTTTGGTGCTCTGTAGATAGAGGGTTTCATTGATTACTTGCATGAAGTGGAGTGTATCTTCGATTACAAGGATGTCCCAGATAGTATGAAGGTGAAACTAGTTGCCATCAAACTGAAAGGTTGAGCGTCTGCCTGGTGTGAGCAATTGAAGAGGGCTCGGGAGCGACTGGGTAAACCCAGGATTGATGACTGGGAGAAGATGAAAAAGAAGATGAAGGGTCACTTTTTTCCCTTTGCATACACTTAGACCTTGTTTCAATGACCTCACACACCGAGGTAGGGAATGAGATCCGTTGATGAGTACACCGAGGAGTTCTAGTAGTTGGTGGCCCGTAATGATCTTTCTGAAACTGAAGAGCAATCTGTAGCACATTATTTGGGTGGCTTGCAGCAACCTTTATTGGACGTCTTCAGCTTTCACTCTTTGTGGACTATTTTTGAAGCCTGTCAGAGTGCTCTAGTCATGGAGAAACAGCAAACTAGGCGACTTGTGCCAAGGGGCAATCAGAACACATGAGGGGTCCCTCCCTAGGAGACTCACCCTACTCCACGACCCACTCAAGGTCAAAGTTCAAACACCAATATTCGGTGCTTCAGATGCTGGGAGCCTGGTCATAGGCTATAGAATGCAGAAAGTCTACCACCAGAAGGGGAAAAACCTCTTGATGAATGAGGATGACACAAAGGATGTTGAAAGCATGAGAGAACTTATCTATGACAAAGATGGCAAGGAAGGGGTTGCTTGCAAGGAGATGGTAACGAGACCCTTCTCGTCAAGAAGAGTTTACTATCTGCCAAGGGGGATTTAGGCGAAGACTGGCTGAGAACTAATATCTTTCACACCACCTGCACTATTTTTCAAGAAGGTGTGCAAAATGATCATAGATATTGGTAGCTGTGAGAATGTGGTCTCCGAGAAAGCAGCTCAAAAGCTGCAACTCAAGACAGACCATCACCCGAAGCCATACAAACTGTAGTGGCTGAAGACGGGCAGTGAGGTCACCATTGACCAATGGTGTTTGGTCTCCTTTTGGATTGGTTGGAAGTATTTTGACAACTCGTGGTGTGACATGGTCTCCATGGATGCTTTCCATTTATTGCTAGGTAGGTCGTGGTAGTATGATCGGAGTGTGATTCATGATAGGCGTAAAAATGCCTATTCCCAAAGCATTAAAGGGAAGAAGGTCACCTTAGCATCCGTAGGGAGGGAGGGAGTTGCTTCTGCTCCTTAGGGCGAAAAGGGACACACGCTTCTGTCAAAGGCTAGATTCTTGGAGGAGGCAAAGAATGAAGGCATGGTGTTTGCCTTGGTGCTATGCGATGAGCTTGGCCGGATGGACCGTGAGATACCGTTAGAAGTTCAGCAGATACTATCCGAGTTTGGAGATCTAATGCCGAAAGATCTTTCTCCTGGCCTTCTACCCACGAGAGATATACAACACTAGATTGACTTGGTGTCGAGATCTAGTTTACCCAATAGAGTAGCATATCGCCTCAGCCCCAAGGAATCAGAAGAATTGTAGCGCCAAGTGCTGGAATTGTTAGAGAAGGGCTACATCTATGAGGGTATAAGGCCATGTACAATTCCTGCCCTCCTGGTACCTACGAAAGATGGTTCATTGCACATGTCCATGGACAACAGAGCCATTTAAAAAATCATCGTGAAGTACAGATTCCCAATTCCCCTCCTGGACGACATGCTGGATCAGTTGTCCAGCTCTAAGATCTTTTTCAAGATTGATCTTAAAAATGGGTATCACTAGATCTGAATATGCCCTCGTGACGAGTAGAAGACATCATTCAATATGTAACATGATCTCTGCGAGTGGTTGCTCATGCCCTTTGGGCTATCCAACACACCCATCACATTTATGAGATTTATGCATCAGGTATTGCAGTTGTTTATGGGAAAATTTGTCATCGTCTACTTTGATGATATCTTCATCTACAATCTGACGTGGGAGGCACATGTAGAACACCTTAGAGCTGTTGCCGAGACATTATGAAAGCAGTGTCTGTTCATCAACTGAAAAAAGTGCTCATTTTTCACCATTTATGTTACATTCCTTGGATTTTTCGTCTCTATAGATGGCGTCCATGCAAATCAATCCAAAGTGGAAGCCATTTTAGAGTGGCCAACCCTTAAGTCCGTACACTAGGTGCGGAGCTTCTATGGCTTGTCCTCCTTTTATTGATGATTCATCCGCAATTTTAGCACTCTAATCATGCCCATCATAGAGTTCCTGAAAGGGTGGTCATTCTAGTGGTCTGAGGAAGTAGAGTCCAGTTTCTGGCTGGTCAAGTAGAAGATGACTTTAGCACCAGTCCAGGCACTCCTTGATTTTGAGAAGATCTTCAAGGTGAATTGTGATGCTTTTGGAGTGGGTATTGGTGGCGTCCAGAGTCAAGAAGGACAACTTGTTGCATTTCTCAATGAGAAGCTGTCAAGATCGAATAAAAACTACTCCATTGTACAGTCCTTGAAACACTGGAGGCATTATTTGGTGCAAAAGGAGTTCATTCTGATAGGCATTGAAGTACATCAATGGGCAACACAAGTTGAGAAGACGACATGCCAAGTGGGTCGCCTATCTGCAAGAGTTCACATTCTCGCTGATATACGAATCTGGGAGCTTGAATTGTGTTGTAGACGTGTTAAGCCGATGCATGACACTCCTCACCACCATTAGTACCAAGGTGGCGGGCTTTAACACGTTCTGGGATTTGTACGCTGAAGATCCGTCCTTTGGGTTTAATCGTCGTAGATTACTACTAGCCTTTACACTACCAATGCTACCAATGCTAGCCTTTACACTGTTACTTGTACCTGATGGTCTGTGGCTTGATGTTAGTATGAATTTTGTCATAGGTTTACCCAAGACCCAATGTGCCATGGATTGCATCTCCGTCGTGGTCGACTGATTTTCTAAGTTGAGCTCATTTGAAGTTGTGTATGGTCAGAATCCACCAAGCATCCTTGATTTGATCCCTGTCCCACAGATTGGTCACCTAAACATTAAGGTCAAGGAGATGGCAGAGCACCTTCGGGGAGTACACGGCCATGTCAAACAAAAAATTCAGGTGAGCAATGCAAAGTACAAGGTTCACGCCAACAATTGTTGCTACCAAGTCTTACTGCAGGACGAGACATGCCTTGGGAAGACGTCAGTCTAGGTTTTTCCTTCACTTGCAGTTCTCTTTTCAAAAGTTTTGTTTCTTTGGAAAAAGCATTCTCTATTTAGAAAAAGGTTTTCTCTCTTTTAATTTGAAAAGAATGCTATAGAGTCTAGCATAACCTGGGCTTTGCTCTGATACCACTATGTAAAGCCCATCCTTGTGGTGGGACTTTTTTTAAAATGTTTTTAGAAAGGATGACGGGAATTACCGTTTGATTTAAAACTTTTTGCTTCCATACCTAGGGTGCAAGACTCTACATTATAAAATAAAATGTGCTTTAAGAATAAAAGAGGTTTACAACGGAAAACATCAATCTTACAATAAAATAAAAAGGCCTCTCATGCAATTAAAACTCTCTTGCCTAGACTTCCGTGCTCTTCCCCATGGGCCATGTTCGTCCTGACGCGTACTTCTCATTCAATTTCTGTTGGGAGGAGGGGCATGCATAAAAACTAAAATGAGTCGATGACTCATAAGCATTACTTCATATAGTTAAAATATAACAACATAGGTTTTCATTCATGTATTCATCATTCCATACATACTATACGTACATGCATACTATACGTACATGCATACGTGCACTCCTTTGAAAACTTCACTAGACGAGGTTTTTCCTTTTAAAAGGGACTTTCTTTTCATAAAACGTATCTCCCGTCGGGGCCTTCATACATTCATGCATTCTTTCTTATCACTTTCATTTTCCGGTACACACTGTTACGCCCAGTGTGTTGGATTTGGCAGTCTTCCTTTGGACCCGAACTCTGCTCGTGGATACAGGTTGGGAATCCCTTTCATGGGGGCAGCACTAGGTGCACTTCCAATACTGCTTACCCGGCATTGCAATCTGCCCATTCATTGGTACCTTTTGCAATCATTCATGTGGTCGTTAAGTATTTTCATATAGTAAACGTTCATTTCATTTCAGTCATTTCCTTTCATTCAGTCCTTTTCTTTTAGCAGTTCATTCATGGAAAAATGTCATTTAAGAGCATGGGTTTAAACATCATCTTTCATGGCATCATTTAAAGCATCAGTTCATGGCATCCATAAAACATCAATTCATGGCATCCTAAAAATATCAGTTCATAGGGACCTTTTAAAAGACTTTCTTCGTGTCGGTCAAAACATCAGTCAAAGCTCGAGGCACAAACCTCGACATTTCTTTTCTTAGAAAATACATGCAATAGATACAGCGTATATACATCAATTCACATGAGTACAATTAATACTTTGGGTGAGTAAAAAAGGGCTGTCAAGGACGATCCTTACATACTTATATCTTTGAACACTTAGTATGCTTTCGTAAAACATCTTTCATGTCGTTTCGTAAGGCATTGTAAAGGAAAAGCATTTCGTTTTCATTTTGTGTTTTTTAGAAAACTCTAAAAGGGTATGAACATAATACTGACCTGGACTCTATGCTACTTTCATATCATGCAGTTCATTCATGTGCGTGTCAAATGAGAACCTACATGAATACACATAACCTTAACGTCATTCTCTATCTAATGCATAAACAACTTAAACTATAAATAGAGCTATACTTCATTTGGAACACTCTGCTTCTATCCCATGCTATTACGTGCTCTTTACCATGCTAAAACCTTCGGGAACCATTTACGGTCACTACTATGATTCACCTTAGAATTAAGACACAAAGACCTTCATCTTACTCTTCCTGTTGACCACATTCAGATGAATGATTCCGGCCAACGGAATCATGCATCCCAATCCTAGACAATATATCCGTCACTACCTCCATGCACCTAAGCTCACACTAAATCCTCATTCCCATCCATACACGCCACACGACTCTAAGCCATCTCTGAGGCTTAACCACCGTGTAACCATGCTTAGGACAGATTACCCATTACATATGGTGAATCCATCCAGTACATGTGTCTCACCAGATTACACACGTACCTTACCCCTTCATCACCTAAGATCAACATATAACACGTTGACCACATACTCGTAGGGACAAGCGCCATACTTCGATATAGTCCTTCTCTTAACCTGGCTAGCATGACTCTTCAAGCTACCCATCTCTTTTGATAGTTCATCCCAACACTTTACACGACAAGACTCATTTCACAACTACGCCTTACGTCACGTCATATAGCTCGAGACTACTCCCAAGCTACACCGTGACCATGTCACGTCACCTGACATCCTGCTACTTCATTTCTACGCCAACTCCTAACACATCACGAGTACAGTCTCTCATGTATTCCTATCACATCATGACTCCTCACCCATCATAAGCACGACTGCCAATAGTCACGTCACTTCATGACATTCCCCAGTCATGCTTCCGCTGCGCACTCTTACACTTGTTCTACCACTACACACATACTCCTAGCCACAAGTCCAACACAGTGACACTTGTCACCTCAGACTACAGGCCACATCACAGCTACTTCGGGATACTGTTCCATAGTTCCCGACACTACTCATCACACTCTACACCCATCAATCACACAACCACCCTTATCTCTGCGACACGCTACATGGTGTGTTGCTACTCCTCATGGAGTACACTCCGTGTGTACTCCCTTTATACACACTACGCCACATCACCATTATGGCATACTCGCCATATGGTGCATCACTCCACCACATGGAGTACACTCCACGTGTACTCCCTTCCTACATACTACGCTAGATCACCATTATGGCATACCTGCCATATGGTGCGTCACTCCACCATATGGAGTACACTCCATGTGTACTCCCTTCACACACGCTACGGCACACAAAGCACACTCTACGTGCATTCTTCCCGTTCCACACAACGCCACGCCACCATTACAGTGCATACTCCACAACCACACTACACAGCATAGTCCATAACACTTAACATCACACTTCCCAACTATGCCCATCACTTCACAACGCACTACACAGATACGCCCAACACTTCACATACACAACACATCACAATACATCAAACTCAATAATACTAACAGCACAGTCCACAACCTAATCAACTAATTAACATCTAACATAAATAACGAGGGATAGAGAGTTATACCATCGACGGGATTGACCCGTGCGTTGCTCACTATTGATGATGTCGGAAGGGTTGTACGTGGTGGCTAACCCACATACAGTGGCTGTCTTGGCCATTGGAGTGGCTAAAGGTGCGGGTCTAGGCGTAGGAGGGTCGGGTCATGGTCGTCTCGTGGTGGTGTTGATTTGGCACACGTCGGAGACATGGCGGCTCGTGGAGGAGTTAAGGCCGTGGGTCACAACATGGGGAATCGGAGGGGGGCTTGGCTGGTCATGGCTGGCCATGGAGGGGCTTGAGAGGGGTACGGTGGAGTTGTGGTGACATTGGGGTGGCGCCACGGTGGCTCCACGGCAGTAGATCTAAGCCGTGAGGTGGAGAGGAGCTGTGGGAGAGAGAGAGGGCTTGGCTAGCTTGGAGGAGCTCGGGGATGAGTCACGGTGGCTAGGGGAGGTGCTTGGTGGGGCTTAGATCGACACCCGGTGGCGCTAGGGCCGTCAATGGCCTTGAAGCCGTGCGAAATCCATTTATGGGTTTCGTGCGTGCGTGTGACGGAAGGGAAGATGGAGGTTGCCGTGGCTTGGGTTCCAAGGAAGAGGTTCACCAGTGAGAAGGGAGGCCGTTGGTGGCATTGTGGTGGCCTGGGTGGCCACGTATGGCGGTGGAAAAGGCTGCGCACGGTAAAACCGTGCATGGGTCTCTATGTGCGTGCGTGGGGGAGGACGGCTAGAAGGTGGGAGCTGAGTTTGCTAGTGGGAGTTGAGTTTGCCGGTGGGAGCTCGCCGGCGTGAGGGGAAGCTGACGGTGGTGGAGGTGAGATTGGGCGGCACACGGCGGCGCCGGGATGGGCTATGGAAGAATCGGTGAGAGGGGGAGAGGCGTACATTGTACGCATGAGAGAGAGAGAGGAAAGAGAGAGGGGAGGGAAAAGTGAGGGAGAAAGAGAGAGGGTCTGGGTTTTAATCCTAACCCTTCATCTTGGGATCTTTAAAACGATCTAACGGTGGGCTTTAAAACACTGATTTGAAAATGCGTAAACATTAACTTAATTAAAAGTATTGAGAGGAATAAAGGTAGAATATTATTTAAACTAAACTTTTGTTTATAAAATAATATTCCTTCATCATTAATAATATGATGAAGTCGTATTTAATATCTTTAAAAGGATAAAACCATTTAATTAATTAAAGCTTTCAACATAATTTAAATCTCATAATATTTTAAATAACTAAATCACTTTTATAATTAATATTAAAATGATTTCCAACAATTATAATATTTTTGGAGCTCTTCAAAAATATTATAATTATCGTATTTAAAATCAAGTTTAGTTCAATAACACTAGAAATACCTCATATAAATATTTCCAGTACATTTAAAACACTTGGCGTACTTTAGAAATCACATAATATCTTTAAAACACGCCGTCGACGTTCGGCATGCATAACGAGGCTTGCAGTCGCTAGAGAGAAGGGCAGACTGTTACATAATTTCCGTCCTTGGAATTTGCTTACGTCAGAAAGAAGAAGCGTACGCAGAAGAAAGGAGCGGGGTGTTACAATACTAACCAGGGATCTTTTTCCTGTTGGCAAGTACAATAAGTTGAACGATAGGAAGATTTGACCATGTGAAGATCTCTAGAAGATCAACGACAATGCATATAAACTACGCCTTTCTAGTCACATGAGGACTTCGGATGTATTCAAATCCAAACACCTTAGCCCTACTTTGTCGACGATGCCGTGAACACAAGGGCGAGATCTTTTCAACCTGGGAAGGCTGATGCTCGGAGATCCGAAACCGTATTCAAGGCTGATGAGGCTCTGCTAATAGATGCAATGTTAAAACCACTGGACTATCTCGAGAAGGTAGACTAGTGCAAAATCGAGGGAAAGATATAACTATTCCCAGGATTTGGGCGAGAAGTGGTAGAGTTGGGCGAGAAGACTATTCCTCAGTTGGGCGAGGAGATTCTTCGATGCACACGTCGAAAGCTCTCTTCGACGCTTCAGCACACACATCATGGTCACCATGCTCTACCTAATGGGTCCTTTGTCAACCCTGAATTCAGCCATTTTTCCTTTTGAAATTCAGCCGTTTTTCCTTTCGAATCAGGACTTTTAATTAATTCTTCCATTTTTTGTCAAATTTCTTTTATGGTAATGTTTATCTCTAGTAAAGATTTTATTCTGAAGTCTTAGGCTAGATTTTAAGCCTAATTATCTTATTCCGTATTCTATTGTTTAGCCTTAATTACAATCTTACCATTTTTGGTTAGTTATTTAAGCCCGACTTTTAGGCTTCAGAAGATGATCTTTGATTTATTTTATAGTAAAACCCTAATCTCAGAGCTTCTCTATGTTTGTGATTTTCCTCAATTTCAATCTCTTGCTTCTGTTGTTTAACTAGCCTACAGAATTAATCTCTATTTTGTTCGACGTCAGTTTGAGCAGTGTTTGGATTTTGAAATGAGATGATCGAATGTAGTGAGATGAGACCAGCTTTATATCCAAATGGTATGGCCTCAAATGAATAGTCAGATGAGATGAGATGAGAAATCTAGTGAGGTCATTTGAGTTAAGATAGGTCAATTTGTTTGTAAAAATGTATGTTAATGGATGTAGATGTGAAATGAGATGATATTCACTTTTTACGAGGGATTGAAAAAGTGGTGGGTCCCACCAATTATTAGAAAGTGTTCTTAATGATTGATTAATATTTTTGAATATATTTTCTATTAACAATTATCAATTGATAATTAGAAAATTTCCAAACTTATTAAAATGAAAATTTTCCAAGTTTATTTTTTTTCCAAACATATTTAATTCAAAAATTCAAAAATTATCTATTATGAATATAAAATACTCCATTATAATTATCAATTATAGATTTTCAGTCGCAACTTGATTTTATCCCAAGTAATAGGGACATTTTTCTATAGTTTTTTTTTTTTTGATAACCAACGAATCATTCATTCCAACTAGAAAAATCCTTACAAGAAATTGTTTCTATCAAGCCATACAGCTTGTGATACAATAGAAGGACAAGAACCCCACCACATTACAATATCCTCCACATTCCATGCATTTCTCGCTAATTGGTGCGCTGCTACATTACCTAGCCTGTTCACATGTTGAATTTGAACTTGGTGAAAACCCTTAACATGCGTCGAATGTCATGAAGAAGCAATGCAAAATCTGTTTAAAACTCAGTTTGGGAGTTCAAAGCATTCACAAGAAGCAAGCAATCCATCTCCAACACTAATTTTTGAACACCCCATTGAGCACAAAATTGTAAACCCCTCAACATTGCACTTGCCTCAATAAACTCCGGAGAAGCAACATCACCTTTTACCTTGCTACAAGCAGCAACCACACAGCCTTGAGAATCCCGAAGTATATCCCAATTCCTGCCTTTTTTTTATCAGGAAAAATCGCCCCATCCACATTTAATTTCAAGAAATCCGGTCGGGGAGGAGACCAACAAAGCACTTTTGTTACTTCCTTACCAAAACCATCAAAAACTTGCACTTGTTTGTAAGTAGACTGCAAAGAGAGGGCATGATTAACCACCACTGAACAATGATGCACCACCAGCTCATATAATATCTGGTTGTAAGCATTTCAGCACCACCTGTATCTCTAACAAAGCCCAACAAATAACAACAAAGGTTGCAAGCATTTCAGCACCACCTGTATCTCTAACATGAAGTGCCAAATCCCAAAAAGATAAATTAGGTTGTAAGTTTCTCAAAGAAGGTAAATACTGCAGGAACATATCATGAATTATAGGGCAGAAAAATAGAGCATAGGCTGCATCTTCAATACCCAGACTGTAGAAAACACATGTATCTTCATTCTTTATCTTCCTTCATCTCAAATTTTGAGAGGTAGGCAAGTACTCTTGGCATGCCCTCCCAGAAAAGATCTTCATTTTCTTGGGGATCTTCAACTGCCATAAACACTTCCAAAACTTTGAAAAATGTTCACTTCTAGAGCCCTCACCTAGATTCTGAGAAGCTGCCCACTGCAGTACCTTATACCCACTCTTGACTGAATAAGAACCACTTCGTTCGTGAGCCCAAAACCAAGAGTCTTCTTGAGATAAGCAAAGATTAAGTCTCAGAATCAGATTCACCACTCTTGGATTAAAGATAGCTCTAACAACATCAATCTTCCACCACCCTGTACTTTCCTCAATTAGTTCATGAACCATCAAAGTATCATTATTCATCTGCCCCATAGCTTCCTAAACCTCCTCTCGTCCACAACCAGGTATCCAAGAGTCGTGAAAAACTCTAACACTCTGACCATTTCCCACTCTCGACATGCAACTAGATTTTAACAAAGGCACAACACTAAAAATACCTTTCCAGGCATAAGATGCTTTAATATCAATTTTGGTCTCAAACAAACTACAATTGGGAAAGTACCTTGCTTTAAACATTCGATCAAGGAGCGAATTCTGCTGAGTGAGAAGCTGCCAGCCTTGTTTTGCAAGTAGAGCCAGGTTGAAATCAGTAAGTTTCTTAAAGCCCAAACCACCCCGAAATTTAGAAAGACAAAGTTTTTCCCAACTAGCCCAATGAATTTTCTTTCCTTGAGCTTGATTACCCCACCAAAATCTAGCCATCATCATCTCTAACTCATGACACAAAGACTTTGGAAATAAAAAGCAATCCATTGCATAAGTTGGTAATGACATAGCTACAGCTTTTACTAAAACTTCTCTACTGCCTTGTGAAATCATATTCCCTTTCAAAACTTTTAGTTTTTGCCACAACCGATGTTTAATGCCAGAAAAAGCCCGCTGTTTTGATCTCCCAACCATTGGTGGTAGGCCCAAATATTTTTCATACTGCTATGTAGAACTTCCACCCCAAAGCTGCATAATTTCTATTTGCAAATCTTCATTAACATTTTTACTAAAGACCATTGATGTCTTCTCTTTGTTAATACACTACCCTGATGCCTTCTCATAGTCATCCAAGAGAAGCTGGATCTGAGTTACGGACTGAGTTGAAACACTTTTCAATTCTGCAGAGTTTTTCAAAGATAAAATAATGGAGAGATGGAGCTGTTGAAATCGAAAAAGTGAAACCGACCAAATTCTAAGAAACTACTTTTCCCTTTCAGAAATGTGTCGGTTTTAGTAATGTCAGTCTATCTATATTCATCTCAATTAACACTAATGAATAGTTTTGAAATGAAGGAGAGATTTGGAATGAGAGCAATTCTGTGTGTAGTGAACTTTTGGATACCGAGACGCTCTGACTTTACAAAATATTTGAGATGGTTTGTCTCTCATCTATGTAATCAAATCAGGTCATATTAATAATATTAAGTAATAACAAGAAGCATGTTTGCCAAATATCTATTCTATGATAAAACGCGTCTATCGCTTATAAACACTAATAAACAATACAATTTGTACATCTGTCTTTTTTAGCCTTTTGTTAATTAAGTTAGTGCATGTGTTCCATGTAGTTTAGGGATATAATTGTCTTTTAGTTATATGAAGGGAATGATTTTACTTTTGTCAATGATTTTTTTTCTTTTATTCTGTTTGTGTGTCAACTCCCTCTTTTTTTTCCCTCTTCCCTCTTCCACTCTCTCTCCCTCTCCAGACCCAAAACGCCACCACACATCCCCCTCCAACTTGCACCGCTGTCCAACTCTAGTAGGGGTAGATCTCACCCTCCTCTCTCCCCATCGTCGTTTGCCCATTTGTTTCATTTTGCTTCACTGTGCCATGCACAACCACCGCAACCCTCCATCACCACCTTGGCCATGCCAAACCCTCGCCGACCCAAGCACGGCTGTCGCACAGTCACAGTTTTAGCCCTTCGGTTCCTCCATCAAAACTCATGCCCAGCCCTGTTGCACTTCTCACGGCAACGCCATCGTGAGGCTCACCACCAGAGCAAGCCAAACACTGAGAACCACCAGTAGCAACCACTGATTTCGGCACACCACCCATTTAGAAAAAAAAATTTTGGTTTTTCTTCTCTCTTTCTCATTAGTTTTGAAGAAAAGGGTAAGTTTCTGATTTTTTTTTTTTTTTGTGGATGTTTGTTTTTTTTTTTTTTTTGCATGTTTGTTTTCTGAAAAAAAAAAAAAAGTATGGATTTCATTTTTTTTGGGTAGCCTGTTGCAGAAAAAAAGTTACAAGTTTTATGGGCTGAGACATCTTGAACTATTAAGGCTTCTAAAAAGAGTTACATGTTTTTGGGACATAGGTCACAGAAGAACAGCTTGCAGCTTTGTTTATCAACTATGGAATGGTCATGGAACTTTTTCTACATACGGTTTTGGCATAGGGTGGTTGAGATTTTGGTCTTGAACAAGTTCTTTTATGCTTGAAGGTTGTTGACTACCGAATAAATGGTGACCCAAATTCTATACTTCGTTTTGCCTTTATTTAGTTTACTGTTGAAGGTAATGTGAAGTTATAGGTTTCTTAGGTTGATGTCCAACTATTTTTTGAATCAGTCCTTGGAGGGGTCTATAATCATCCCTCTGATATAATTCTGAAATTTTATTTCTTGTTGATGCTTGGATAGTTGGAATACCATTTGCAAGAAATGCACTAATGGAGATAACCTTTTTTTTTTATTTAAATGCAGGTTTTTCGCCTGAGGCTACAAGGGAACTACAACCATTCCAAAATTGATCCATAAAATATTAACCGAAAATAATCTAAATATCAAGCCCAATAAAAAGTCCATAATCCATCAATACAAATTATATACCCCAAGTATGAAATTACTTTCTAAACCAAAAGATATCCAAAACCTCATTATAGAGTCTGTAGAACCACAAACTAGGCTTTCAGTCAAACTTATGTAAACATCAATATCTAGACCTCCAAGTCATGTCCTACAACCTTCAAAGTAAGCTAATCAAATCTGAAACCTTAAATTCCCAAAACCCCAATCCATAAAGTTTGGAGAATCTCAAATCTGGCTCTGATACCAACTGTAACGCCCTGTTCCCGAGGGTTCAGAGAGTTAACTCATGTTACCTGATAATCAACTCCATCACTGCTAATATACTTCCAAGAACTCCAAATCAAATGTAAACACTTCCAATTTAAATAATCACACAAACTCATTTATCAAATCCTCGATACAGTAACCCGAAAAAATATATCAACTTCTCTACAAGTCACTTAAACTCACATTTCAACCATATAATGATGGACTCTAAATTCCCAACATTATAAAGAAATCTTGATTCAAACTAATTTCCTCAATATAATCAATTCTTCAAAATGTTATGTCATCAAAGCACAATGAGATTTCTTAACAAAAAAGGCCATTACTCATCGAACCTTTCTATTCTTAATCCATTATTCTTAACTCATGTAACACCCCGCTCCTTCCTTCTTACGTAAGCAAATTTCGAGAACAGAAATTATGTATCAATCTGCCCCTTCTTTCTAGTGACTGCGAGCCTCGTCATGCGTGCCGAACCGCGATGTCATGTTTCTAAAGATATTATGTGATTTCTAAAGTACGTCCAGTGTTTTAATATTTATATGGAGTATTTTCAGTGTTATTGAACTAAGTTTGATTTTAAATACGACAATTATAAAATTTTTGAAGAGCTCCAAAAATATCATAATTGTCATTTCGGTTATTTAAAATATTATGAGATTTAAATTATGTTGAAAGTTTGAATTAATTAAATGGTTTTATTCTTTTAAAGATATTAAATAAGATTTCATCATTTTATTAGTGATGAATGCATATTCTTTTATAAACTAAAAGTTTAGTTTAAATAATATTCTACCTTAATTCCACTAAGTGCTTTTAATTTAGTTAACGTTTACGCATTTTGAAATCAGTATTTAAAGCCCACCGTTATATCGTTTTGAGGATCCCAAGATGAGGGGTCTGGATTAAATACTCAAGCCCTCTCTCTTTCCCCTCACTCTTCCCTTCCCTCTCACAGATTCTCTCCTCAACCCAGCCTGTCGCCGCCGTGCGCCGCTCGGCCTCATCGCCGCCACCATCAACATCCACTCATGCTGGTGAGCTTCCACCACCGAAGCCAGCTTCCACCTCGCAATCATCCTCCCCCATGCACGCCCGTAGAAACCCATACACGGCCTCACCGTGCACAGCGCCTAACGCCGTTGTATACGGCCATCGAGCACCACCATGAGCACCCCTGACCTTCCCCTTCCTCCTCCCTTGATCAGAAGCCATAGTCCACCCTCACACGCAGGGGCTTTTTCCCCCTCACGCACAGGTTCTTCCCTTCCACCGCCATACGTCGCCACTCACAGCGTCCAATTGCCGTCTGAAGCTTCCTCTGGCCACCATCGGCCTACCCCAGCCACTCATAGCCCCGATCTACTCCTCATGCTTGCCCACCCTCTCTCACACTCTTACGGGCTCTCCCTCATGTGTGGCTTAGATCTACTGCTGTAGAGCCACCGTGGCGCCACCCAGACGCCACCATCACCTCGCCGAGGTCCTTCCAAGCCCCTGCATGCTCAGCCCCGTCCAAAACCACCACCTTATGGGGTGGATAGACACTATGTGTGGCTAACTGCCACTGTACACAGCTAGATACGCCATGTTCCACCCCCTCACCACCACCACGAGGCCACCATGAGCCCTTCCAAGACCATACTTATCTATCCAAACGCCCAAACAGCCATTGTATGTGGGTTAGCCACCACGTACAATCCTTCCGATGTCATCAACTGTGACGATCAGGGAGCAACGCATGGGTTATCCCGTCGATGGTATTACCCTTAATCCCTCGTTAATTATGTTATTTGTTAGTTGATTAGGTTGTGGACTGTGCTGTTAGTATTGTGGAGTTCGCTGTATTGTGATGTGCAGTTTTGGGCATAGTTGGGAAGTGTGCTGTGAAGTGTTGTGGACCATGCTCTGTAGTGTGGTTGTGGAATATGTCCTGTAATGGTGACATGGCGTTGTCTGGATTGGAAAGAGAATACACGTAAAGTGTACTCTTGTGGCATAGTATGGGATAAGGAGAGTATATGTAAAATATACCCTCCTGGTGTAATGTAGAATGAGAAGAGTGCATGTGGAGTGTACTCTGTAGCATAGCGTGAGTAAACGAGAGTACATGTCGAGTGTACTCCATGTGGTGGAGTGATGCACCATATGGCGTGTATGTCATAGTGATGATGTGTCGTAATGTGTGTGGAGGGAGTACAGGTGGAGCATACTTCATGGGGTGCAGCAATACGCCGTGGGGCTTGTCGCAGAAATAAGGATGGTTGTGTGGTTGATGGGCGTAGAGTGTGGTGAGTAGTGTTGGGATCTATGGAACATTGTCCCGAAGTAGCTGTGATGTGGCCTGTAGTCAGAGGTGACACATGTCACTGTAATTGACTTATGGCTGGGAGTATGTGTGAAGTGACAGAACAAGTGTAAGAGTGCGCAGCGGAAGCATGACTAGGGAATGTCACGAAGTGACATGGTTGCTGGCAGTCGTGCTTATGATGGGTGATGAGTTAGTGTAGGAATAGCGTAGCAGGAACGTGACGAGATGTCACGATGTGACAGGAGTACATGAGGGACCGTACACATGATGAGTTAAGAGTTGGCGTAGCGGAATGTCAGGTGATGTGACAAGGTCACGGTGTAGCTTGGGAGTAGTCTCGACCTATATGACGTGGCGTAAGGCGTAGTTGTGAATGGAGTTTTGTCGTATTTAGTGTTGGGATGAACTATCAAGAGGGGAATGGGTAGCATGAAGAGTCATGCTAGATGGGTTAAGAGAAGGTTGGTGTCGGAGTATGGTGCTTGTCCCTAACGTGTGATCAACGTGTTATATGTTAGTCTTAGGTGATAAAGGGGTAAGGTGCATATGTAATCTGATGAGACACATGTGCCGGACGGATTCACCATATGTAATGGGTAATCTGTCCTAAGCATGTTTACACGGTGCTTAAGCCTTAGAGTTGGCTTAGAGCCATGTGGCTTTTATGGATGAGAATGAGGATTTAGTGTGGCTAAGATGCATGAAGGCAGTGACAGGTGTATTATCTAGGATTAGGATACGTGACTCCATCGGTCAAATTCATGCGTCGGAATGTGGTCAATAAGGAAAGTAAGATGAAGATCTTAGTGTCTTAATCCTAAGGTGAATAATGAGTTCACTTTAGTGGATGAGCACTCGAGGTAAGACCTTGAGTCTGGAAGAGATAGTGACCGTAAGAAGTGTGTTCCAAGTGAAGTGTAGCTCTAATTCTAGTTTAAGTTGCTTATGTACTAGAAAGAGAATGACGTTAAGGTTATATGTATGCATGTAGGTTGCCATTTGACACGCATATGAATGGACTGCATGATATGAAAGTAGCATGGAGGCCAGGTAAGTATTACATTCATACTCTTCTAGAGCTTTCCAAAATATAAGAAATGAAAAAGAAACGTTTTTCCCTTACGATGCCTTATGAAACGACACGAAAGATGTTTTATGAAAACATGCTAAGTGTTCAAAGGTATAAATATGTACGGCCCTTCCTTGGCAGCCCCTTTTTACGTACCCAAAGTATTAATTGTATGCATGTGAATGGATGACTATATACAATATCTATTGTCTGTATTTTACACGAAAATAAATGTCGAGGCTTGTGCCTCGAGCTTTAACTGATGCTTTGACTGACGCGAAGAAAGTGTTTTAAAAGGTCCCTATGAACTGATGTTTTAAGGATGCCATGAACTGATGTTTTACGGATGCCATGAAAGATGATGTTTAAGCCCATGCTCTTAAATGATGTTTCTCTATGAATGAACTATTAAATGAAATGAACTGAAAAAAAGGACTGAAAGGATTGAACTGAAAGAAAGGACTAAACGTTTAATGTATGAAAATACGTAACGGCCATATGAATGAATGAAAAGGGTATCGAATGAATGGGCAGATTGCAATGCCAGGTAAATAGTACTGGTAGCGCACCCAGTGCTGCCCCCTGACTGAAAAGGAATTCCCAACCCGTGGCCATGGGCGGAGTCCGGGTTCAAAGGAAGACCGCTAATCCCAACACACGGGGCGTAACATTGTGTACCAGCCAATGAAAGTGATAAGAAAGAATGTATGGATATATGAATGCATGAATGCATCGAACTTTTGAAGAAATGAAGGCACTGAAGGTAGATACATTTTACAAAAAGAAAGCCCATTTTTAAAGAAAAATCTCGTCCAGTGATGTTTTCAAACGAAAGCACGCATGCATGTACGTATAGTATGTACGGAATGATGAATGCATGAATGAAAACCTATATTATTATATTTTAACTGTATGAAGTAATGCTTACGAGTCATCGACTCATTTTAGTTTTTATGCATGCCCCTCCCCCCACAGGAACCGAATGAGAAGCACGCGTCAGGATGGACATGGCCCATGAGGAAGAGCACGAAAGTCTGGGCATGAGTGTTTAAATGCATGAGAGGTCTTTTATTTTTAAAATTGATGTTTTCCGTTGTAAACCTCTTTTATTCTCAAAACACATTTTATTTTATAACGTAGAGTCTTGCACTCTGGGTATGGAAGTAAAAAGTTTTAAATCGAACAGTAATTCGCGTCGTCTTTTCTAAAATCATTTTATAAAAAGTTCCAGCACAAGGACGGGCATTACAAGTCATCTCACCCAATGCTTCATAGTCTTGATCCTCAGCTGAAACACCCAAAATCATCTGAAAATATTGGAGATAAGGGGGTGAGTTATCAACAATTCAGCATGCAGAAACAAAACATTTCATTTTTATATGCAGATCTCAAAAACATGTTATTAGAAAATCAGAGCGACTTTTTAATCTTTTGATACTCAAAAATGAACTATTCATATTTAAAGACATTTTTCATATTCAAAGACCATTTTCATATTAAAAAACTAACTGTTCATATTCAAAGATCCATTTCAAAATCAAAGAGCCTTTTTATATTCAAAAACTATTTTCATATTCAAAAACGCTTTGGCATAATATAACTGAACATCTTCATCTTATCATATCATATCATATCATATCATATCATATACCCTATTTAAATCCTGTGGTATGGTTGTGCTATCCCGGTGGCCAAACCAGGCAGTATCATATTGTGAAACCTTCCCTTTTTCAATCTCGGAGCCCCGAGTGTGCACACAGGAAAGAACATATAAAAGAACACTTTATTTCCAAAGTGGCTGCACTCATATCATATCATGTTGGTACCGACCATATCACGTGAACCAGTATCATCATATCAGAACCATGTGCTGAACATATTCATATCATTTCTATTTGATCATAAACAAACCCAAATCATTTTCATATCATACGTAAAAAGATTCACAGATATCGTATTCGCTCTTTTGCACATTTCAGACACATGTCAAATATTGCTCATGTGCACACAATTCATGTCAAAAGCATTTCTTTTCTCTTTCAAACGTATCTCATGAGTGAATGCAAAACATATACTGAGATTGTTTTTCACATTTTCTTTTTAAAATAACATACATATTTTTACAAACCAACCTCAGTTCATTTCCTTTTATGCAAATCTAGCATAGGAACCCCGCTTACCTGGACTTCTTAGTTTATTCAGAAATTCTCCACAACAATACTGACCAATTGTCAATCGTCACCTATAGAAATTCATGTAACTTAAATAAATCTTCAGTGAACAGTAAAGCTCATATTACACCTGAAGTACCTATTTTAATTCCTAAAAACTTAAAATTCACTTAACTCTAAATATCATCCCTTTCTAAATTCATCACTATCTACCATAACCAACGTCAAATTCAAAACACCAATATTTAAACCCGAAACAGCCAACCAGACTGCAAAAGATTTGTTAGTGCGAAAAATATATTTAAATCTCAAGAAATTCTTTAGGAAATTACTTACAGTACTAAAATATAATTTCCGAAGGATCACGGAGGTGCAAAAGATGGCGGCACAGCCACACAATAGTGCAAAATGCAGTATGGTCATGGGTCTCAAAATGCTAGATTTTGAACGGAGACAAAAGAAGACTTGAGATTACTAGGGAAGGGCTTAGAGATGTTGGTGAAACTAATGGTGGCTGTAGTTGGCCATGGGTGGCGGCGTGGGCGGCGGTTGGGGGCCAAAAAGCTCAAATCGAAAATGGAGATGGATGGACTTCATCAGTGGCGGATCGGGGCTGAGGAAGGGTGGGTTAGGTAGTTGGGAGGCCGCCGGTACAATGGTGAAAATATGGCGACCAAAGGTGGCGCGATGGTGGCGTTGGAACACAAAGACCGTGCGGCTTGAAGCCCTGCATGGAGGCTAACGGCGGTGAGGGAGGAGCTGCAAGTGGAGGGGGAAGGTTGCCGGTCGGAGGGGAAGATGTTGGGAGGGGCAGTGACGGCCACGAACGGCGCACTGAGGTGCTCTGGATGGACGAAGAAAACTGACGGAGAGAAGGGAGGGGTTGTCGCGCGCGGGAGAAAGAAAAGCAATGGAAAGAAGGAGAAAAAGGAAAATAAGGAAAAAGAAAAGAGGAGAAAGAAAAATGGGAAAAAGAAAAAGCGAGAGAAAGAAATGAGGTCCAATCCTCACAACTTGGGTCTCAAAATTGATGCAACGAAAAGAATTTTCAAAACAGTAAGTTGAATAAAATTTAAACGTAGATACTTGTTAAAATAAAATAATAATAAAAATCTAACAATTCAATAATTTTAAAGTCCAACATTAAACTAATTTGAAGTAAAGATTAATTTAAATGCAAAACAATAATTAATTATAAGAAAGCACATCATAATAAATTTCACAACTTAAAAAATCATAAAATAAATCCAACCAGAAATCCATTAAATTTCAAACAAAAGAACCAATATTTAAAATAATTAAAATAATCTTTCAATTAAAAATACACTAAAATATGGGGTGTCACATCCATGTGATTAACCCGGTTGCGTTTTCTTGTAAGACAAGGTTCCCGGGATCTAGAAGTCGTGCGCTCATATTGGAAACAGAACTTGTTACGTTTGATGACCGCAAAATCGACTTTTCTCCATCCAATATGACTAGATCGCTGTCTTTGGATATAGTAAGAATCCCAAAGGTGGTCTTGAGGGGCAGCTTGTCTCTGTTTGCAACCCATATGACAGGAGACTCAGAAACTTTAGCATACGATATCCCAACATAGCGATAGGTAGAATTCACAGGGCTAAAAAATCCCAATTTGAACTCACCGCCATTGGAGATTATGGTTTCAGAGTCTTTGATAAAGCTAGGTGCTGCGATGGTGTCCGTGGCATGGCCAAACTCTAAACAAAAGGAAGATAGGAAGACAAGGAAATATGACAAGTTTATCATGCTTCCATCTAGTCCCATAACTCATGAAGTTGTTCTTGTTCGTGAAAATGAAGAACTTTGATGCCATGGGAGCATCATTGATACGTTGCTTCATAGCCTCATACTTCTCCGATATTTCTATATATCGAGAGCTTTCTAAATTCAATCATTGGAATATTCCAATTACCTCTATCATGACTTCAAACCGCGTGGATTAGACTTTTCGAACCCTTCCATTGTCCAACTAGGGTCCACGTTTGGAGAGTGACATTTGTGAGCTATATATAATGTTTATAGAAGATCACGACACAGTTTGCCGTCAAAATTGGGTGATTTTATTTCATAATGTACATTAGAAGCTGAACAGTTTGCCGTCAAATTTTGCTTTGGGATTTGGGTGTGCTCAATGCACAGGTCTGCTTTGTCGATGTGAGTGTTAGGATGCGTTGTCGTCTCCACGGCCATTTATGGACTATACACTACAACAGAATATGTCTTTTGTGACAGAAGAAACTATCACAAAAAAATGACAAACCGTCACTAAAGATATTTGGTGACGGTTTGAAACCGTCACCACGACTGTCACCTAAAGTGCGTCACAGAAAACATTTGGTGACGATTTACTGTTCAACCGTCAAAAAAAATATTTTTAGTGACTGTTGGAGGTGTTCCGTTCGGTACAACGTTCGAACGTTCCTTTTTTTGTGACAGTTGAGAACTGTCACAGAAAGTAACGTTCGGATGTAAAATTAAACGTTCGGACTTTAACCCGAGCGATTGGCGTTCGAATGAGAGAATTTGACGTTCGAACGTATCATATTTACGTTCGAACGTTAATGCGTCCGAACGTTAATTAGAATAAACGTTCAAATTTCCGTTCGAATGTAAACGTAAATGTTCAAACGTAACGCGTTTAATGTTGGATGTTATTTCGAATGTAAACGAAGGAGCGTTCGAATGCAAGTGCTTTCTTCGAACGTTAATCGTTTTATCGTTCGAATAGTTTGTTCGTTTGAGTGTGAGGACGTTCGAACGTAGAGGTTTACGTTCGAACATTACTATCCAATTTATGTATTTACATTTGAACGTTAGTTCGAATGTGAACCAACGTTCGAACGATTTTAATTTACCTTCGAACGTACAGATCAGAAATACTAATTTCATAAAATTTAAATATATAATACCAATTGTATCATATTACATATCATCAATTAACAAGTAATAATGTCTTATAAAAGCACAAAATTAGATATTAAAACTAGCCACAAATACTGATCAAATTTATTTATTCTTTTTGCCTCACCCACCGCGATTCTGTTGCAACAACATAACACGCTCCATTTGCACCATCATCTCCCGTTGCACTTGCTCTTGCACTTCACTGCGTATTCTTTCCTCCTGGCCTCTCTGTTGGTTCTGCAAACGCGTCTCTAAATGAGACTGTCATTCTAAGAGAGACTCTAACTCTTTCTGTCTCGACCTCATATACTCATTCTCACGCCTTGCAGCTTCTAAATCTGCCATAAGATTATTAATCTGAGAAGCCGATGAGATTGAGGAGGATGAACATCTATGCTTGATAGATCGTCGCAAACCTCTTGCCATACTAGACTGCGGCCCGAGCACTTGCGTGAATATGTCTATGTCACCAGGAGATGATTCCCTAGACACCGACTGCATCTCCATCATTTTTCCCTGTAATTTGAAAGGTAATGATCGTAAATAATTAGTAACGTATTAAAAGAAATAGAAATAAAAAAAATTATTCAAATGTTATATAAATAATTTATTTAACAAAATTAACACTGCTTACATAATTATCTGCAGCGACAGGATCCATCCACTCACTATGCTCATCAATGTGAGCAGCAGCATAGATATGAATGAGGGAAAAGTTTTCAGGATCATCACGTTTCTAACAAAGCGACATTTGCAATTGTAAAAAAATAATGTTAGTACTTAAATAAAATAATATCAGGAAAATAAATGAATTCTATAATTTTTTAATTACAATTTTTTCAGCAAGACGGTGGAATGACCTTGAACCGGCACGATGGTGGACAGTCAGAGCGGATCTATTCTATGCATTTGTAAAACTCAAGTGCTACAAAATATATAAAGAATGTTAATTGTAATATGAATACATATAATATATAGAACGAATATGAATGTAAATAATTAAAAGATATAAATGTAAAATACCTGATAATCTAGAGATGTGAAAAGATCACAACACTTTCTCCAATCATGTAACTTCATCTGCTGAAAAGGAGACTGCGCAGCCTTTTCCAACGTCTCAAACTTCTTGAAGTGGTCATGACATCGTCCTTTGTGACGTCGGAATAGTGTAGCCATCAACTCATTCACGGTTCTCAAATCCTCGCTATGGCCAAAGTCGAGGTCGAATTCATCCTAACAAGGGAATCAGGTCAAAAATATGATATATTAATCTAGGTGAAAAAAATGTACTGAAAAGTAAACTCACCAGCACACGACTTTGAATGTGCTCCTTAATCTCATTCGAAACATCTTGCCATGAGCGCACATAAAATGGAGCATAAGCTCGAAATACTGTGCCAATATAGGAGGAAAGCGCTGCTGCACTATCATCCACTCCTCTAGTGGAATTATCAGGAATTGTGATCTTCAGTTTTCTGTGTCTTTTATTTTTTTCAAGAGAGATTCCACATGTATAGCCACGACCGCGACGTGCAGATGCATCAACTACATGATAATAGATAGTATAATTACAATTATATAGTTATTGAGACAAAAGTATTAACTATATGATTAATTATCAACAACAATATTTCCTTACTGGTTGGTGTCGACTAGCTGTTGTTCTCTTCTGTGTTAGCTTGATCTTCAGGAACGGATTCCTCGAGTAGGGAGTCCTCAATGCATTCAGGACTTGGCCTTGGTGGATGCACATTTCTTCGTTGTCGTTTTGGCGGCATTCTTGAAAAGAATTAATTATATCAAAGAAAAATAATTAGAATAAATTATGAAAATTCAAGATATTTTATAGTCACCTATATAAATAAAATATTTAGTACTTTTATTCTTCATCTTCGGATGAATTTTCCATGCTTGTTTCAAAATCTCCATCAATAACATCTTCATCATCATCATGCACCTCTTCTTCATCGTCCTTATCCACCTTCTGCCCAGATTCTGATTCGTCTTCATCTTCTGACTCTTCTTCTTCTTCTTCTTCTTCTTCCTCATCACTTACTTGAATTGAATGATCATTTAATACAAACGGGTCGAGATGGACGGGTGGGACATCATCTTTACACAAGGGGAGCAACTCGAGTACACCGAGGTCAACAAACAAGTTAATACCCTCTCCATCTTCCTGGTATGCCTCTACAATCGGAGTGTCATCTTCATCTCCACAATTCTCGTAATCTGCACTCGTTCCTGCTTCATATATATTTCGAGGGATAAATTCTTGTACGACTCCCCAAGTTATCTCTCCACTATCTTCATCAGCACTTTTCATTGGATCAATCAAGTAATAGACTTGGGTAGCTTGACAAACCAATACGAATGGATCATCTTCGTACCATTTAGATGCAGTATTGTCACTCGTAAAGTGATTATCCCTATGTATCGAAACCTGACAACCGCCTAGATCCCACCAATCACATTTAAAGACATATGTTACTGACCCACCCAGATATTTCAATCCGATAATATTACGTATGACACCATAATAGTCAATATCATTTGTTCCATAACTCCCCACGACCAACACACCACAGTTTTGAGTCTTTCTATTACGTTCACTATCCAAAATATGGAATCTATAACCTCGAACCGTGCATGCAGTGTATCGAAGTGCTCTATTTGAGGGACCATGGGCCAATGCATACAACTCAGAAGAAATTGATCCGGAATCACGAGCACGTTGTTCCAAAATCTAACAAGTGAAAAAGTATATATTTATTATTTCATTATCTAGAGTTAAAAATTTCAAAATATAACATATATATAATTTTAGTTCATACACGTTCTTCAAACCATCCGGGAAATTCTTCCTCATGTCTTGCCTTTATATTTTCTACGCCTTCTGTCCTAAGTTTGTCCATGTGCTCACTGTTATAACATATTGCGAAAGAAGTATATTTTGAGCACAATAATTATAGTTAATTTCAAGAAAACTACAATTATTCAAAGCATGGAACGACATACCTGAGATAATCATCAATCTCCCGGCAATTATTTAGCACATACCACCGAACTTTACCCAACTCTCCATCAATTAAATCGTAACCTGTTTGTGCACCCAAGGGTCGTACATTCTAGGAAAACACTGATAGCTCACGACGAGGCGGAGCAGCAAGATCAGCATTTCGCTCTTGACGATTAAATCGTGTCTCAACACCACGAAGATATAGAGAGCAAAATGTTAATCATTCATCGTGTATATAGGCCTCTGCTATTGAACCCTCAGCTCTGGCTTTATTTCCAACAGTGCGCTTCAGTCGACCCAAATATCTTTCAACTGGATACATCCAACGGAACTGCACCGGTCCACCCAAAGGTACCTGTCGAGGTAAATGTATTGCTAATTGGACCATGACATCAAAAACTGATGGTAGAAAGATCTGCTCGAATTTACATAGTATAGTAGCAATGTCTTCTTCCAATTTCGACAACACATCTCGATTTACTACCTGAGCGCACAAATCCTTAAAAAAACATACAGAGTTCAGATATGGCGACACGTACATTAGATGTCAGCTTCCCACGAATTCCCACAGGTAATAACTTTTGCAAAACTACGTGACATTCATGACTTTTCAATCCACTGATTTTCCCGTCATCAAGACTCACGCATCTACCAATATTTGAAGTATAGGCATCTGGCAACTTCACACCTTGCAACCATTTGCAGAAATCCATCTTCTCCTCCCTCGTCATCGTAAAACATGCATGCGGCATGACCACCCTATTGCCTTCCACCCACAAATGCAAATTATGTTTAATTCCCATTCTCTCAAGATCTTTCCTCGTCTTGATCGTGTTTTTCGTCTTTTTGTTAATACTCATCAATGTACCCAATATATTATCACAAATATTATTCTCTATGTGCATTACATCCAAACTATGTCGCAACATGCATGACGACCAATACGGCAAGTCAAAAAAATACTACGCTTTGCCAAAATTGTTCGCTCTAACATGTGCAGTTGTTCCATTATCTCTTCTCCAGACAACTCTTGACACATTCTATCCTCTACTCTCCCATCAAACTTGACACATTCTTTTCTCCATGCATGATTTGCTGGTAAATAATGTCGATGACCCATGAAACACAACTTCTAATAATATTTTAGCCACTCACTAGCAGTTTCTTTATTACACGTCAGACACGCTAACTTCCCTTTCGTACTCCAGCCGGAAAGATTCCCATATGCCGGGAAATCATTTATGGTCCACATTACCGCAGCATGCATCTGAAAAGATGTCAACGTGGATGCATCATAAGTTCTAACGCCTGTTTCCCATAACTCTCTCAGCTCACTATGCAGTACCCATCGGGTATACCCCAGATTCATACCGTTCACAAATTTAAGACTTTCTACTTCATCCAATCCTATCGCACAAAAAGTTTTACACTCTCGACATGGACATTTAATGTAACCACGACTATCAGTAGAAGCCCGTGCAAAATCAATGAAGGTTCTGACTCCACGTGCATAGGGTACGTAATCATTTCCAAGTCTATTGCCCAGACGCATCCAATTTTTGTTCATTTCTAAAAACATCTATATATTAATAACACATACATTGAAAACTCACATGCATGTCATGCTTCAATTCTCATTGCTTTTTTGATAAGGTAGTTGGTCCTATCCCATTCGAGATTATAGTCTCTATATTGCACAAATCTCGTCACTCTACTACTTTCCACGTTAGTAGAAATTTCGGCAGCACCTCCCCATAGTTCTCCAAGTATACATGTTCAAATATCGGGATTGTGACCCTACGAACAATATACCCGAAGAACAGTAGAGGAAGACACCGAAACTTCATATTAAACGTGGAAAGTAGTGAGTAACAAAAATGTGCAATAAAGATAATATAATCCCAAACTGTCCACACTGGACAATTCAGGAATTAGTAGACACATAAATGTACACTAATTCTCAAACGGGTCTAAGGTTATTTATGCAATGACACACCATATCTATTAAAAAATACTACAAACAATATCCTCATGTTCTGTGTCTAGATTGTCAAACAAATAGGATTGCATGTTATATTGTTAAACTATCGAGAGATAGAAGAATATCTTCACAAGTTTCCTATTACTACTTTCCACGAGAGAGAATAATCTTGAAGAAATATCTAAATGTTAGTCTAATTGCTTAACTGTCATAGACTCTCCAGTCCTGATAACTCTCAATTAGTGTATGTCAAGATCGAAGGAGATTAGTCAAGGCCGAAGAGACTATGACAGTCAAGCAATTAGATTAAAATTTAGAGATTATAATTGTTATATATAATTTTAAAGGTTATTATATAATTTTAATTATTATCATTCTTAAAGTATAATTTTAATTTTTATACTTAATTGAGTGAGTTATTTATTTATATAGACAATAAGTATATAATTTTTATATAAGCATTTATTTGATCCTTATTTACTTACTCTTTAGTTTATAATAAATAAGTATATTTACATATTCCAACTCTACTTATTTAGTAGGTTCTAGACTTTTTTATTGAAGAGTATTTTAAAGGTTATATTATAATTTTAATTATTATCATTCTTAAAGTATAATTTTAATTGTTATACTTAATTTCAAATGTTATTATATAATTTTAAATGAGTGAAATATTTATATTTAATAAGTTATATAGTTAAGTTATATACTTTTTTTATCTTTTTTTTTTAAATCAAGTTTTATACTATAGTTATAATTAGAATAATAATAACTAAATTAGTATGAATATATTATTTGTACTTATTAAATGTTAGATATTAAGTCTCATATTAAATGTAAATTAAATGTTTTTAAATCTTTACTTAAATTAAAATCCTAAATTTATAAATTTCTTGTTAAAGAACAAATTCAAAAAACACAAAAAAAATTATTATATAAAAATTCCACATAAATACCAAAAACTAAACACAATATATTTCTAACCATATAAACATATATTCACATAAATACCATAAATACCAAAAACTAAACACAAAATTTTATTGCAATAATCACAATTATTTCAAGAGTAAGCATAAAATCACATGCCACATGTATTAACATATTCCTAAACTTGAGTAAGCAATAAACATGTATTAACAAAGCCTAAGGACAATATATTTCTAACCATGTAAGCATATTCAAACGTCATTCACAAATAATAATCACAATATTTTAAATCCATATCACAACATATTTACAATGGTCTCACAACAATATTTATACACATATTAATTCATCAATGAACACCATAAACTCACAAACTATTCACAAAATTCATAAACAATAATCACAATTATTTCAAGAATAAGCATAAAATCACAACAACATGTATAAACATATTGTTAAACTTTAGAAATATAACTAGCACTCACAAATTCAAAAAAACCAATTAATCTAATTGTCAATAATATAGGAAGAGTAATTTGATTCCAATCAATCTATTTAGGAATTTGTACACTAGAGTTTTGGGTACTAGATTGTAAAAATAAAGTATATCGTTTTGGACTAATAATAAGAGCATGTGGTTCTGATGTTGATTTCATTAGTTTATAATAGATCATATAATAATATAATATTAGATATATACTGTACTATATATATAATACAATATATACTATAATATATATAATATATTATAGTATAATATTATATATAGTATGCTATATATAACATTATAATATATAACATAAGCATTTATAATATAATATATTATAGACAATATTTTGTAAAGTAAATTGACAAACGTTCGAACGTTTCGTGTATGTAAGGCCAAAACCGAACGACGAAACATCATTTCCAACGTTATCATCGTCATTCTGTTGCACGCCGCCACTCCTCCGTCGACGCCACAACCGTCACTAAAAGGTAGGTATTCATTTTTTATTCAAATAACATGTATTTTATTTAATATTTGGATTTAGTTTTGTTTAAAACGGGATAAGTGGTGGCCGAATTTTCAACTCCATTTTCCGGCCACCACGATTTGCCATTGGCCAAATAGTTACCGTATAAATATTTCTTGAAGTGTATACTTCATTTCTACGGTGACATTTCGGCATTTAGAACCTTGTAGAGTAAGTTTCGAGATTTCAATAATGACTGAGTCGACTTAGCCATTCTGTGTCGTAACGTTCGAATGTTTCACCAAGACGTTCGAACATACGACGTTTAAATTATATAGCCGTTATGGCTTCTACGTTCGAACGTTCATTGTCTTATATTCGGACATCATTTTCATAAATTTTACGTCCAAACATTTAATGGATACGTCCGGACGTACTCCTTTTTAAACATTATTAAACGACATACGTCCGTACGTGAATATTTTACGTTCACACATAAATCACATACGGTCGGACGTTTAATTATAACGTTCGAACGTACTGATTTTCTACTTTATTCATGCTTCGACGTTCGGACGTTCATATTTACGTTCGCAACTAAAACAACTACGTTCGAACGTATAACATAAACGTCCGAACGTACGTCAGCCAATATTTATTTACTGCTTATGTTCGAACGTCTATGTTTTACGTTCGAACGTAGTTGTTTTACTTGCGAACGTAAAGGATACACATTCGAATGTAAATTTATTTATATTGTTTTACGTGCAAACGTATGAAATACACGTCTGAACGTTTTATCTTAACGTTAGAACATTAATACAGAGCAGCTTAAAATTAACACAAAAAATGCATTAATGTAAATAATTTTTTTTCCTTTTCTATTTTCAGGATATGGCTCATCCTCTGCATATTAGGAAACGAGGGAGGGAATGAGCCACTCAGGGCACTACTCGTATCGGGGCTCGTACTGTTATGGTAGAGCGAGAGGTCTTGATTAATGAGTTCGACGAACTCATATGGGAGCAGACGAACCTGAGAAATGTTTTCCTCAGTTGAGGCTAGGGAAATATCTGCACATTGAGGGGGAAGGTATACCCCTCAATGGTTCAGGAGTTCTATATGGGGATGTGTGACATGCCTCAAGATTCATCCTCTCACACCGTGACTGTATGCGGCGTTTCCATTGAGATATCACCAGATGTCATCGGCGAGCACCTCAGGATTTGTCAAGGAGTTGAGACATTTGAACACGCTACACCTCGTGAGGATGTAGGCACTTCTACATCATCTATTGGCCGCCCATTTGAGCCAGCATCAGCCAAAGATGCAGACCAGTCAGAGGCCGAGGATACTGGCGTCGAGGCTCGGGATGATGACCGAGACGAGGATTTCTACATCCTCACCCGGAGGGACCGCATGTAGATCGAGCGGAAGAACGCCTTCAACCAGAACTATCTGCTACATTTCTTCCTCATGTTGCACCTTATTGTTGCAACCACATTTAATTGGCTTCGGGCACAGTTTTTGATACGAGTGGCACGTGGAGATCCCATAGATTTGCCACTGCACATCTTTGAGGGGATCCGTTACGAGGCGAGCATCGTCTCCATGGATAATCTCCCATATGGTGTCCTAATCAGCCGACTATTACTTGCACAGGGAGTGCCGACCCAGCTAGAGGAGCAGGTCAAAGATCAGATGAGCCCCTTCGACATGACCACACATCGACGTAGCATTGGACAGGCGAGGTGACGTCAACCACCCCTATAGAGGATCTAGTTCCTCCGACGCAGCCTGAGCCAGGTCATGTGGGGAGTAATAGTCAGCATATGCCGAGTACATCTGCAGGAGATGTGCGGCCCACTTGGGTTGATGCGGTCATCTCAGAGCTGACTGCGCATATCGATCATAAGATCAATCGATCGCTCGAGGCTATATAGGCGTATGTTGCCGAGCTCACCTATCGTGTAACTATCCTCAACGATAAGGTTGATACCTTGACTAAGGAGGTACGGAGTTCGACTTTCGCGGACAACGTTATTATCTGACTGTTGTTTACTACATTCTATCTTATTTTGTATTTTATTTTTAATATTTATAAAGAAAAATATTATTGAATATTTCTATCATTTTGTTAATTTCAATTCTTAATCTTCTTTAATGTTATATTTTCCAACTTTAATACTAAATCACTGCATTTCAAATATATATAAATATAAATATATATTTATATATTACAAATTGTGTATATATAAATATATACAAGTCAATTTTTTAGACTTGTTTACAAATTATGCATAATAAAAACCACATAATTTTTAAATTAGAGTCATATTTAATTTAAATTTACAATGAACGTTCGAACGTTATTAATTAACATTCGAATGTTGGCGCAAACATTTCACGTTCGAACGTTAATTAATAACATTCGAACGTTTGCACCAAAACATTTCACGTTCACACGTAAACAGCCACAAGGTTCGAACGTATATGTGACGTTCGAACGTAAATTTCTCATACGTTGAAACGTAAAAAAACATATCATCTGTCTTTAGTGACGGTTTCCAAAAACTGTCACAGAAAATATCTTTTAGTGACGGTTTAGGGACTGTCACAATTTTCCAACCGTCACTAAAAAGTAATTGTGTTGTAGTGATAACAATTTAGTTGTATATTTATAAGGTGTTTCAATAATGGAAGAAGACATAGTTTGTTAGTATGGTCATGATGCTCATCATCCCATATTATACATCATATATATTTTAGTTTTTTTATTATTTTATTTTTATTAAATTAATTGAGTTGTTCTACTTATCCTCCATACACCACATACATGTTATGAAAAAACATAAAATAAAAAATATGTAGTGTGTGAGATGATAAGTAAAATTATTTTTGTTAATAAATTGATAATCATATAATCCATAATAATGTTCCTGCTGGTAGAGAAATTACAAAAGTTAATTAACTACTTGTCATAAAGAATAAATTAATTAACTCTCCTTTACAAATAATTAATTAAGTACTTCCATTCAATTAATACAAACACAATTGTGCAAACTGAAGAAGGAAAGAACTATATACCCCAACTACCAAATTGGAGTAAGATCTGACTTTCGCGAGGGGGAGGACCTCCCCCTCCTCCTCCCTCTCCTTCATTCATTTCTTCATTCACTCACTTTGTCTATCAATATTTCTTTTACTTAATTTTATTTTGCTTTCTTCAAGGTTGAAAAAGATAGATCTATAGTTTTCTGGCAACTCTCGAGAGACACGCATGGCACAAGTAGATTCACAAGTCAAAAGTCATTCAGAGGGAAGTGATGGTTTTGCCAAAATCACAACGCGTGGTTCTCATGCACTACTCACATATGTACATGGTTCTCACGCGCTACCCCTTCCGGCAGCTCTTCTCGATACATGCGCAGATCATCGGGCTCGGCACACCATACCTTTCAGATCTGACCTTTGTGGCCGAAAAGTGGCAAGTGTGTTGCCTTCACGAGCCATCACAGATTTTGAAGTCTACCGGAGTTGGTCCAAACTATAATCCGTCATTTTTTGCATCTATGTTATTGCTTTCATTTTTGGTTTCATTATTGTTAATTAAAATTAAAAAATAAAAAGGTCGTCTCTTGGACTTTTGTTTGTAGAAGCTGAGTCTTATATTTCTATGAATGGAGAGGTTGGGTCTCTGTTTAGGCAAAGATTGTTGTCTCTTTTACGTTTGTCTGTAGATCGGAGTATCAGTAATAATGAAGACCAAACCCATTACAAAAGAAAATAGTGTATTGGCGGAGCTCTAAATGTATTATTTTGGTTTATGATGTAATGTTTGATATGGAGACATTCCAGAATGTATCTGGTCATGGATGTAAGTTTCTCTGATAGATGAATTATGATAATTTCTCTTCAAAAATTCTCTTAAAAAAAGCACAATTGTGCAAATTAAACTAATTTATCGTTGTGATTCTTTCCTGGGCGCTTGAAATAGTTGAATTTAACAGTCTGAATGAGAATGAAAGTTGAAACATACCGGAGCCCGACACAAGTCATGATGCAAGAGATCAGCTTCATTGTTTCTTGACTATTTTGCAAGGCATGGATTAATGCACGTATCTTAATCCACCCGTTTTTTCTTCTTAATTTCTCTCTACTTTTTCTTAATCTCAATAAGGTGGACGATACCATAAGAAATTAAGAGTGGAACGTTAACCAAAAGAAATGATAATAAAAGTTACAATTCTAACATCCCCCCCCAATGGTGAAACTTTTTTTTTCCCATTTGGTTATACAGATGAGATGAAAGTTAAAAATTGAATAAAATATTGTTAGAATATAATTTTTTAATATTAGTTTTATTTTGAGATTTGAAAAAATTAAATTGTTTATTATATTTTATATGAGAATATGGAAAAATTATAATTATTAAATGAGATAAGATGAGATGAGATTGTGGTTTGTAACTAAACCAAGCCTAAAAGAAATTGCAACACTTTGTAGACATTATAGGATTTTTCTGTAGCTTTTAACTTTGGTTCTAAAAACTAAAAACTATTTATTAAAAATACAAACAGTGCACAATATATAATGTTTATAGAAGATAGCACATACAATTGCAAATATGGTTGATTTTATGACTGTTCATCCGGACCGGATTTTTTCCTGGCCCGGTTTGGTTATCCAGATTCTGGTTACCGGTTCCAACCTGGAACAAATCTGTGCTGGTACCCACATAGAAAAACTCGGGAACTCCCGTTCCAGGTACCGGGTTTACAACTCGATACACGGTTTTTTTGTTTTTGTTTTTTTTGTTTTTTTCGGTTTACAGCTTTCTCACATCCTTCAATTCACTCATTTTCAACATCGGTCATTTTGAAACATGCACTCCTTTGTAATTTGTTTAGATGCAAAATTAGTTATTTGAGGGAACACCAAGCAGCTTGCTACTGCTTCTCCTACTCCCCCTTCAACTACAACAATTTCCTTCGCCCTACTATCATCAATCTCAAGTACTTTTAATTGCTTGAGACAACTTATGACTGAGGTTGGAAAGAAACTTTTCAGACTCTGATCTGTGCTATTCATAGGGGTGTATATTTGTTCCAGATTTTGAAATTTGAATTGTTTTGGCGTAATCAATCCATTTGTGCTTTATCTTGGGTAGAATGTCAAAATACAGTCATTCCAAGCAAGGGAATGCAACCGGTAGGATTAAATTCTTTGCATCAATTAAAGATAGAAAATATTTCTATGCTTCAACTTTGAAAATATAAACAATTAAACTGGGGAAAGAATATTAAATAACACAAATTAGAGAACAGTGCTAATCCAAACTTTTTACAACTGATGGGGAAGATAACTGAAGAAACAATTTCACTTGTAAAAATATTCATAACTTATAGGCTTTGATTTTTTTTTTTAAAAAAAGAAGAAATCGGCTGCAACTCAAAGCCTGGGTTGTGGGTTTTTAAAATTGGTTAAAATCCAGGCTAACCCAGTCTGGGTTCTGGTCAGGTTTTGAAACCCGGATTCCAGTCCAAGTAAATCCAGGTTCCCGGGGTGAAACCTGAATGAACAATCCTAGTTGATTTCACTCAACAATGTATAGTATGTAGCTTGCTTTTTATCTAACATGAAGACAAGAAATCTTAACATTATACATTGTAACTGGAAGGGATGTTCGCGTTCCCCTCGCAGGCTGGGCCTAACTCATCCCCGAAAGGCCTAGGCACCAAAGCATAATCCGCCCACGACTCAGTGTAAGAGGAAGGAGGCCCAAGGCTAGTGCGGGAAGAGGGTTGATGTGGAATGATGGGACTCCAACCTCTCTGACCCAAATTTGCACACACACGTGTAGCAAAGTCATGCAGCATTTAAAGTTCTGTCCTTGATAGAACGTATAGAAAGTGGCCATACTCACCAACTTGCCACAATGAACACAATTTGGAAGAGACACGTTGCATTAAAGGCAACAATGTGGCACCCTGTAGGGAAGACGGCCATCTCTGATACAGGATATGGAAGACCACCTCAACGGGAGTATAAAAGTCGAACTCCAAGTTAGAATATTTTTTTTTTTACGTTCTCTGAAATATAAAACATTCATTCTAAGGATCAACGAACTAACTTAGATATCGGAGATAGTTTCATCAACTTCGAGCCCTCACCTTCCTTGTCTTGTAGGGGATCAAGCCAGGTAATCGATATGCAAAATACATCGTCAACAGTAAATATTTGCTGTCAAAAACTTATTTTGGAAATATTTTGTGTGCTCAATGCACTGCTCGGCTTTGCTTTACTTCTTTGGGTTTTATTGATTCATAATGAATCGTTGATCTCCTTTCAATTATATTATGTTCAAAACGTATTTACACGTTTTATTATTGTTTTTTTAATGAAGAAAACATGTGTATCGCATTGATTTTACTATGAAGACCTTTCCACTATAATCTCTCAGCTTCTTCATTCTTGACTGTGAGTGTTGGGATGCAGTGTGATCTCCACGATCATTTAGGTCCCGTTTGGATAGTAAAAATATTTCATCTAATATAATATAATCTAATCATTATAATTTTTTTAAATTCTTATACAAAATATAATAAACAATTCAATTTTTTCAAATCTCAAAATAATAATAATATTAAAAAATAATATTTTATTTAACTTTCAATTTTTATTGAACTTACTATTTAAACAACAACACCACCTTATTGAATATAACAATTTAGTTTTATATTTAGGTATTTTAAGAATGGAAGAAGGTCTGATCCGTTAGTGAATGAGTAGCATCCATTTAATTAACAATAACAAACACACAATTGTCCAAATTAAACTAATTTATCATTTGTATATTTTCGCGGGCTGAAATAGTTGAATTAATAGGCCCAATAGGAATGAAACACACCAGAGCCGACGCAAGTCATGATGCGACAGATCAGCTTAGCCATTGTTTCTTGACTATTTTGCAGGGCTTGGATTGATGCACGTGTCCAAAATCCACCCGTTTTATTTATTTATTTTTTTTCTCTTTACTTCTTAAGATTTAAAATTTACCTCACCTCATCTCAACTCATTTCATCTCAACTCATCAGTCATCATTATTACTTTTTCAAATTCTCATACAAAATATAATAAACAATTCAACCTTTTTAAACACCAAAATAACTTTCTCAAATTTCTACACAAAATATAATAAATAATTTTATTTTATTTTACTATTTACAAACCATCTCAACTAATTTTTAAATCCAAACCACTCATTTTTTTTCTTTTCCATCTTTTTTTGTCCTTGGTTGTTTAAATTTTTTTATACCCCTTAGATGAGCATTGGATCTACAATTTAGAACTAGAAAGGAAAATTTGCGGTGAAGAGAGGTAGACTTGTTTCGCATATCTGACTGTTCTACAGTAAACAGTGCTGTTCATGGTTGAAAATAAGTTTCTTGATAATATAGCATCCACGTCGGGATGAATAAATTCTTTTCTATATTTTAGTTAAAAATCATTTTTTTAATTTTTTTTTAAATTTTGGTCATCTTTTCAAAACTTTCTACATTCTACTCTATATATATTTTTTTATTCTATTAAAATAATATTTCTTTATTATTTTTTAACTCAATTTTTTTCTTTACTATTCAGTTATTTATCTTTCTCCTTGTGTTTGTGTCTAAACTATTAGGTCCTGTTTAGATAAAAGAAGTGTTTTATTTTATTTTATTTTATTTTATTTCATCCCATAACTACAATTTTCTCAAATTGTCACACAAATTTACCGTTTGATAGGTTAATTATATACATTTAAACTGTGTTAATTTCGTTCAAATGGTACCAAAGTCGTTCAAACAGTTATAATTTGTTCAAACTAGAATAGTACTTGTTTGAACGAGAATTGTGTCCGTTTGAATGGAAATAATGTACGTTTGAAGGGGAATAATTTTAGTTCGAATGGTTAAGTTTCAGTGAAATTTGGCCGGAATTTGGGATGCGCTAATTTTTTGAGATTTTACCGTTCGAACGTTTGTTAACTTGTTCGAACAATCAATAATGTTCTAAAAAATATAAAGTTCCATAGACTTTAAGAAGTCTGAGATATTTTGCAGCTAAGAGAGAGAGAGACTCGCATACCAAAGAAGAGAAAATTTTGGGGGTATTCTTGTGAAGTATAAAATGAGAATAGTTATTTTTTCTTTCAAACAAATGAGGTTTTTTTTTCTTTTTTTTTTTTGTAGTTTGAATATGCATTTTTTTGTATACTCTACTAATGTTGTTTCTCTTTTTTGTTCTGATAGAGAATGCTTGGCACTCAAAAATCAATTTTTTGGTTTGTATTTGAGGTATACTCACATGAATTTTATTATTGTTTTCAATCTTCTTGAAAAATATAAAAGCTTTTTGTTTGCTATAAATGTTGTTTTTACTATTTTGGTACCTTATTCTATTCTTTATTATTATAATATTATTTATTACAAATTGATGCTTGGTGTAGGCTTTATGTTTATATTTTGTAGGTTTGGTTCTTGGAGACATTTTGTAGACTAATATTATTATTTTTCTTGGATACTTTAGGAATTGTTTTCGACTACAAGGAAAGATAAAAAGTTCAAGACTTGAATATCCTTGAGTTGAATAGATATGGGAAGAACAAAAGAACTAAAGTTTCAAACTTGGCCCATTCATTATTTTGTATTTTTCGGATGTTCAAGGCTATTTAATGAGTTGTGTAAACATTGTTAATTAATTTGTCATGGTTAAGAATTTGAGGAGATTTTCTAATGAAGATTTTTTTTGCAGCTTTTATATTAATTTTCCTGATTTTATATGGCTATTTTGCTGCTAGGTGAATGCAACAAATGCTTAAATTGTTTTAAATTTTGCATAAAAGTATTTGCTAGGAGATCAGCTCACTACAATTGACACTTTTGGTCACAAACATCATTTCCTGCAAGATAATTTCTCCGGAAAGGCCTTTTGTGGCCAACATTTTCGACACAAATAGTTATTTGCGACGTTTTTAATAATGACAAATGACTATTTGCGACTAGTTTTCCAAAACAAAAATCCGTTCTGTTATGACTATTAGGGACGGGATTTTCTTTTTGTCCCAAATAAAATATATTTGAACGGTATTTTTTGCATTCGAACGACTATTATGGACAAAAAATTTTTAGTCCCAACAAAAAAAAAATCCATTGAAATGGAAATGACAAATTTCATCTCAAAAAATATTTTTTAGGAAAAAAGTTGAATTTCGTCCAAAAAAACCTTTGGAGACAGACTTTTTGATACAAATTAGAGACGAAAAAATTTCATCTCAAAAAACTTTTAGAGACGATATAAAAACCTTTTGAGATGAAAATTTTCATCCTTAAAAAGTAAATTTGTTGTTGTGACTTATTTCATCTCAATTCACTATCCAAACCACACCTTATTTTCTAATAATTTTTTTAAAAATTAATTATTGATCTCTTGAAAATTGTAACATTTTCAAAATTTATCATTTTTTAATGATAATATTCTTTCTAAAATCATTTTTTTTTTTGAAATCCTAAGATTTAAAATAAGTTTAGTTATTATAAATGATAAAGAAAGGCATGAGAGTGGATGTGAGAGAGAATAGAAATGTTGGAGGAAATCTTCATGGGGAGAAAAAAAACTATGTTTTGTGTTTGTGATGCAGGTCGATGAGGCTCAACTGATAGATGCAACGTTAAAAGCATTGTATTATCTCGAGAAAGTAGACCAGCGCAAAATCGGCGAGAAGAGATAAATATTTCCAGGATTTGGGCAAGAAGCGACAGAGTTGGGCGAGAAGACTATTTCCTCGGATGGGAGAGGAGACTTATGCCTCGGCTATGCGAGGAGACTTATTCTTCGGTGCACACGTCGAATTCTCTCTTCGGCACTTCGGTGTGCACGTCATGGTCACCATGCTCTGCCTGGTGGGTCCCTTGTTGACCTGAAATTCAGCCATTTTTTCTACCGATTCGTCACTTCTAAATAATTCTTCCATTTATTTTAGCTATTTAAGCATGGCTTGTGGGTTTCAGAAGATGATCTTTAATTTATTTTATAATAAAATCCTGATCTCAAAGTTTCTCTCTGTTTGCGATTTTTCTCAAATTCAATCTCTAGTTTTCGTTGTTTAACTAGTATGCATAATTAATCTCTATTGTGTCCGGCGTCAGTTGGCATTAGAGCTTTAGCATTTTCTTGGGGTGAACTATCATTAGTTTTCATGGCTGGTGGTAAAGGTCGTGGTCGATGTGGACAGGTTCCGAATGAGGAAGTCCTTCCCCGTAATCATAATGTGTAGGATGTAATGATTGCAGATTTGCAGAGGCAAATAATAGAATTATCCCAGCGTCTAGCGGTGCAAAACTTGGAGGGTCAGACTTATGATCAAGAGTCTGAATCAAGTTTTAAGAACCCGTATCACAATCGTGCCCCTTATCGTGAGTAATGTGGTCAGGAGAAGCGAGGTGGAGACTTAGGCTTTAAAGTGGATCTACTGAAATTGTCTAGTACTCTACAGGCGGAGGGTTTCATCAATTGCTTGCATGAAGTGGAATGTATCTTCGATTACAAGGATGTCCAAGATAATATGAAGGTGAAACTAGTGGCCATCAAACTGAAAGGCCGAGTGTCTGCCTGGTGGGAGCAGCTGAAGCAGTCTCGAGAGTGACAGGCAAAAGCCAAGATTTGTGACTGGGAGAAGATGAAGGGTCACTTTTTGCCCTTCGGATATGTAATACACCGCTCCTTCCTTCTTATGTACGCTTCTCTCTTTCTGACGTACGTTTCTTCTCTCTGACGTAAGCAAATCCTAAGGACATATATTATGTAAACCGTCTGCCTCTTCTATCTAGCGATTGCGAGCCTTGTCAGGCGTGCCGAACCACGATGGCGTGTTTCAAAAGATATCGTGTGACTTCCAGGGCACGCCCAGTGTTTTAAATGTGCTGGAAATATTTATAAAGAGTATTTTCAGTGTTATTGAACTAAACTTGATTTTAAATACGACAATTATAATATTCTTGAAGAGCTCCAAAAATATTATAATTGCCAGAAATCATTTTAATAATAAAATGATTTCAACTATTTTAGACATTATGGGATTTAAATTATGTTGAAAGCTTTTATTAATTAAATGATTTTATTCTCTTTAATATGTTAAGTGAGACTTCATCATTTTATTAAGGATGAAAGAATATTATTTTATAAACTAATGTTAGTTTAAAATAATATTCGACCTTAATTCCTCTAAGCGCTTTTAATTAAGTTAATAATTAATGCATTTTAAATCAATGTTCGAGATCCATCGTTAGATCGTTACGTGGATCCCTAGATGAACTAACTGGGTTAAATACCCAGACCCCCTCCTTTTCTCCCTCACTTTTCCTCAGCTCTCTCTCTCTCCTCCTTCTCCCTCAAGCATACGCAATACGTGGCCTCCCCCCTCGCCCGAAGCTCCATGCCTCAGCCTAGCGCCGCCGTGAGTCGGCAGCTCTCATCGACACTCCCACCGACCTCCCCTCCTTTCGGTGAGTCCTCCAATGCCGATATATCTCTCCCACGCTCCCTCTCTCTCTCCGCTCGCCGTGCACAGCCCGAACGAGCCTAGTGCTTACTGCGCCGCCGTGCGCCGTCCTCCGGCGCCACCACCTCCACGGCAGCTTCCTCTTCCACCGGCCATCACCCTCCAGTGAGCTCAAGCACTCCCAAGCAGTCACCTTCCCCGTCGCACGCACAAGAAACCCACGCACAACTTCACCGTGCGTTACCTCTAGCACCGCCGTACGTGGCACCCATGGCCACCAAGCACTGCCACGAACTTCCCCTTCCCTCCCCCTGCCTTCTCCACGTGACCCGAGGCCCATAGCCTCCCTTTGATCCACCGCACGAGGCTCTTCCTCCGCACGGGTTTTACACCCTCCACTGCAGTGCACCGCCACCCACGGCGTGTAACCGCCACGTTCCGCCTCCTCAGGCCACCACCAAGCCATCCCAACTGCCCATTGTCCCGATCTGCCACCCATGCACGCACACTCTCCCTCACTCTCTCACGGGTCTCTCCGTCTCTTACACGGCCATTCTTTCCCTCAGCCGCCGTGAGCCACCATGGCGCCACCCTAGTGCCACCATGAGCTCCACTTCACCTCCCTTAGCCCAACCCTAGGTCCAAACCACCACTTTGAGTGGTAGGTAGTCATTGCACGTGATGGACAGCCACTGTAAGCGGCTAGATCCGCCGTGTTACGCTCCTTGCCACGATCACATGGCCACCACGAGCCCTTCCAAGACCACACCTAGCTATCCAAATGCCTAACAGTCACCGCACGCGGTTTAGCCACCACGTACGACCCTTTCGACGTCTTCGACCGTGATGGTCAACGAGCAACGCACGGGTTATCCCGTCGATGGTATAACTCTCTATCCCTCGTAATTATGTTAGATATCGATTAGTTGACTAGGTTGTGGACTGTGCTGTGGTATTGTGGAGATGTGGTATTGTGATGTGGTGCTGTGTGATGAAGTGTTGGGCATATCTATGTAGTGTGGTGACGTGATATGATCTTATGCGTATGTGAGGTGTTGGGCATATCTGTGTTGGGTGGAGATGTGTTGTGCCGTGTAATGTGTATGTGAAGTGTTGGGCATAATTGGGAAGTGCGCTGTGTAGTGTTGTGGACTGTGTTGTAATGGTGGCGTGGTATATGTGGAATGGGACGAGTACACACTGAGTGTACTTTGTGTGGCGTATGTGTATGCGAAGGGGTAGAGTACATGTGGAATGTACTCGGTAGGGCAGAGTGATGCACCATATGGCGGGTATGCCATAATGGTGACATGGCGTGGTGTGTGTGAAGGGAGTACATGTGGAATGTACTCCGTATGGCAGAGTGATGCACCATATGGCGTGTACGTCATAGTAGTGATGGGTCGTGGCATGTGTATGACGGGAGTACATGAGGAATGTACTCCGTATCGTGGAGCGACACACCATATGGCGGGTATGACATTGTGGTGATGTGGCAAAATGTGTGTGAAGGGAGTACATGTGGAATGTACTCCGTATGGTGGAGCGACACACTATATGGCGGGTATGGCTTAGTGGTGATGTGGCATAATGTGTGTGAAGGGAGTACACATGTACTCCATGTGGTCGAGCGATGCACTATATGGCAGATATGCCATAATGGTAATGTGGCGTGGTGTATGAAGGGAGTACATGTGGAATGTACTCCGTTTGGCAGAGTGATGCACCATGTGGCGAATATGACATCATGGTGATGTGGCGTGGTGTGTATGAAGGGAGTACATGTGGAATGTACTCGGTATGGCGGAGTGATGCACCATGTGGCGGATATGCCATAATGGTGATGTGGCGTGGTGTATGAAGGGAGTACAAGTAGAATGTACTCCGTATGGCGGAGTGATGCACCATATGGCGTGTATGCCATAGTGGTGATGGGTCGTAGCATGTGTGAAGGGAGTACATGTGGAATGTACTCCGTATGGTGGAACGACACCATATGGCAGGTATGCCATAGTGGTGATGTGGCGTAGTGTATGTGAAGGGAGTACACGAGAAGTATACTCCATGTAGTGCAGCGATACACTATGTGCTGTGTTGCAGAGATAAGGATGGTTGTGTGATTGATGGGCATAGAACATGGTGAATAGTATCGAGAACTGTGGAACGGTGTTCCGCAGTAATTGTGGTGTAGCCTGTAGTCTATGGTGACAAGTGTCACCATGTTGGACTTACGGCTGAGAATTTGGATTAAGTAGTGGAATAAGTGTAAGAGTACGCAGCGGAAGCATAACTGGGCAACGTCACTTCGTGATGTGGTTACTAACAGTCATGCTTGTGATGGGTGAAGTGATAGTGTATGAATGGTGTATCGGGAATGTGACGAGAGTACGTGAGGAACCGTACTCATGATGAGTTAGGAATTGATGTAGCAGAATGTTGGGTAACGCGACAAGGTCACGGTGTAGCTTGAGAATAGTCTCGAGCTATATGACGTGACATGAGACGTAGTTATGAATGGAGTTTTGTCGTGTTAAGTGTTGGGATGAACTGTCGAAAAGGAACGGATAGCATGAAGAGTCATGCTAGCCGGGTTAAGAGAAGGTTGGTATCGGAGTATGGTCCTTGTCCCTCGAAGCTGGTGATCAACGTATTATATATGTTCATCTTAGGTGATAAGGGGTAGAGTATATGTGTAACATGGTAAGACACATGTGCTAGACAGATTCACCATATGTAATGGGTAATCTGTCCTGAATATAGTTGCACGGTGCTTAAGTCTCAGAGTTGACTTAGAGTCGTGTGGCTTGTATAGATTGGAATGAGGATTAGTATGGGCTAAGGTGCATTGAGATAGTGACGGGTGGACTGTCTAAGGAAGGGACGCGTGACTTAGTCGGCTTGAGTCATGCGTCGGAACGTGGTTAATGAGAAGAATGAGACAGAGGTCTTAGTGTCTTATTCCTAAGGTGAATCATGGGTTCACTTTAGTGAATGAGCACTGGAGGCAAGACCTTGAGTTGAAAGATGTGGTGACCGTAAGTGGTCCCCGAAGGTTTTAGCATAGTAAGGGACATGTAAGAGCACGGGATAGACGAAGAGTGCTCTAAGTGAAGTGTAGCTCTGTTTATAGTTTAAGTTGCTTATGTACTAGATAGAGAATGACGTCAAGGTTATGTGTATGCATGTAGGTTGCTATCTGAGAAGCACATGAATGGACTGCATGATATGCAAGTAACATGGAGTCCAGCTAAGCATTACGTTCATACTCTTCTAGAGTTTTCCAAGATACAAGAAACGCTTTTCCTTTAAGACGCTTTAAGAAAAGAAGCGAAAGACGTTTTAAGGAAGAAAATGCTAAGTGTTCAACTGTATAAGTACGTACGGCCCCTCCTTGGCAGCCCCTTTTTATGCACCCAAAGTATTAATTGTACGCATGTGAATGGATGACTATACGGTGTATCTATTGTATGTATTTTCTAAGAAAAATCAATGAACTGACATTTCACGATCATAAAATTATGCTTTTCTCATGAAACGACGTTTTCTCACGAAAATGAATGTTTTCTGACGAAAGGCAAAGAAAGACATGAGAACCGAGGCTTTCACGGATCCTACGAACCGACGCTTTCATGGATGCCACGAGGTGATTCTCGTGACTCCAACGAAAGGTGACGTTCAAGGTGATGCTTATGGATGCCGTGAGAGATGAAGTACGAGCCCATGTTTTAAACGATGCTTTTCCATGAAATGAACTGTTTTCTCATGAAAAGACATGTTAAACGAAAGATAAGAAAAAGAATGAAAGCTGCAGCTCTTTCGAGCTGGCATGAATGAATGAAACGATAGCAAGAAATGTATGAAGATACGTAACGGCCATATGAATGAATCATAAGGGGTACCCAACGAATGAATGGGCTGATTACAATGCCGGGCAGTAGTGCTGGTAGTGCACCTAGTGCTGCACCCTAACGGAATGGGATTCCAACCCGTGGCCATGGGCGAATCCATTGGCCACAGGACCGCTAACCCTAACACACGGGGTGTAACAGTGTGTACCGGCCTATGAAAGTGATAAGAAAGAATGCATGTATGCATGAATGTATGAATGCATAAATGCACGGGAGCACGACTCTTTAAGAAATGAAGGCACTGACGGGGGAAATGTTTTACGACAAGAAAGCCTTTTAAAAGCAAAACCCTGTCCAACGGCTCTTGAAGAAATGAATGCACTGACGGGAGAAACGTTTTACGAAAAGAAAGGCCATTAAAGCAAAACCCCGTCTAGTAACGTTTTCAAACAAACGCACGCATGACACGTACGCATGCATGTAATAGTATGTACGAATGATGAATGCATGAATGAAAACTTATGTTGTTATATTTTAACTGTATGAAGTAATGCTTACGAGTCTTCGACTCCTTTTAATTTTTATATATGCCCCTCCCCCCCATAGGGATTGAATGGTCAGGACGGACACGACCCATGGGGAAGAGCATGCAAGTCTAGGCATGAGTTTCAAATGTAAGAGAGACCTTTTTATTGTAAAATTAATGTTTTCCGCTGTAACCCTATTTTATTACAAAAGCACATTTTATTTTATAAACGTAGAGTCTTGCACCCTGGGTATGCAAGTGAAAAGTTTTAAAGGGAACAATAATTCCCGTTGTCCTTTCTAAAATATTTTATAAAAAGTTTCACCACAAGGACGGCCGTTACATGATACACTTAGACCTTGTTTCAATGACTTCACACACTGAAGTAGAGAATGAAATCCTTTGATGAGTACCCCGAGGAGTTCTATCAGTTGGTGGCCCATAATGATCTTTCCGAAACTGGAGAGCAATCTGTAGCACACTATTTGGGTGGCTTGTGGCAACCCTTATAGGACATCCTCACCTTTCACTCTCTGTGGACTATTTCTGAAGCCTATCAGTGTTCTCTAGTCGTGGAGAAACAGCAAACTAGGCGACCTGAGCCAAGGGGCAATCAGAACACACGAGGAGTCCCTCCCTAAGAGACTCACCCTAAGCCGTGGCCCACTCAGGGTCAAAGTTCAAACACCAATATTTGGCGATAGAATGCGGAAAGTCTACCACCCAGAAGGGAGAAAACCTCCGAATGAATGAGGATGACAGAAAGAATGTTGAAAGCATGGGAGAACCGATCTATGACGAAGATGGCAAGGAAGGGGTAGTCTTTCACGGAGATGGTAAGGAGACCCTTGTCGTTAGGAGGAGTTTACCAACTCCCAAGGGTGATTCGGGCGAAGACTGGTTGACAACTAATATCTTTTACACCACCTGCACTATTTTTCGAGGTGTGCAAAATGATCATAGATAGTGGTAGCTGCGAGAACGTGGTCTCTGAGGAAGCAGTTCAAAAGCTGCAACTCAAGACAAACCATCACTCGAAACCGTACAAACTGTCATGGCTGAAGAAGGGCAGTGAGGTCACCTTTGACCAACAGTGTTTGGTCTCCTTTTCGATTGGTCAGAAGTATTTTGACAACTCGTGGTGTGACGTGGTCTCCATGGATGCTTGCGATTTATTGCTAGGTAGGTCATGGTAATATGATCAGAGCGTGATTCATGATGGGCGTAAGAGCACCTATTCCCTTAGCATTAAAGGGAAGAAGGTCACTTTAGCACCCATATGGAGGGAGCTGCTTCTGCTCCTTAGGGTGAAAAGGGACACACACTTCTCTCAAAGGCTAGATTCTTTGAGGAGGCAAAGAAAGAAGGCATGGTGTTTGCCTTGGTGCCATGTGACTAGCATGGCGGGATGGACTGTGAGATACCGTTAGAAGTTCAACAGATACTATCTAAGTTTGGAGATCTAATGCCGAAAGACCTTCCCCCTGGCCTTCTACCCATGAGAGATATACAACACTAGATTGACTTGGTGTCGGGATCTAGTTTACCCAATAGAGCAGCATATCGCCTCAGCCCCATGGAATAAGAAGAATTGATGTGCCAAGTGCTGGAATTGTTAGAGAAGGCCTACATCCGTGAGAGTATAAGGCCATGTACATTTCCTAGTACCTAAGAAAGATAGTTCATGGCGCATGTGCGTGGACAGTAGAGCCATTAATAAAATCACCGTGAAGTATAGATTCCCAATTCCCCGCCTGGACGACATGCTGGATTAGTTGTCTGGCTCTAAGATCTTTTTCAAGATTGATATTAAAAGAGGGTATCACCAGATCCAAATAAGCCTTGGCGACGAGTGGAAGATGGCGTTCAACACGTAACATGGTCTCTAGAGTGGTTGGTCATGCCCTTTGGGCTATCTAATGCACCCAACACATTTATGAGATTTATGCATCAAGTATTGCGGCTGTTTATGGGAAAGTTTGTCGTCGTCTACTTTGATGATATCCTCATCTACAGTCCGATGTGAGGGGCACATGTAGAACACCTCAGAGCTATTTTCTAGACGTTATGAAAGGCGTGTCTGTTCGTCAACCAGACTAGTGCTCATTTTTCTCCACTTCTATTACATTCCTTGGATTTGTCGTCTCTACAGATAGTGTCCACACAGATCAGTCCAAAGTGGAAGCCATTTTAGAGTGGCCAAACCCCAAGTCCGTACACTGAGCTTCTATGGCTTGGCCTCCTTTTATCTATGATTCATCCGCAACTTTAGCACTCTAATCATGCCCATCATAAAGTTCCTAAAAGGGTGGTCATTCCAGTGGTCCGAGGAAGTAGAGTCTAGTTTCTGGTAATTAAGTAGAACATGACTGAAGCACCAGTCTTGGCACTCCCAGATTTTGAGAAGATCTTCAAAGTGAATTGCGATGCTTCTGGAGTGGGTATTGGCGGCGTCTTGGGTCAAGAAGGACAACCTATTGCATTTATCTGTGAGAAACTGTTTGGATCAAAGAAAACCTACTCCACATACGACTTGGAGTTCTATGCCATTGTGCAATCCTTGAAACACTGGAGATATTATTTGGTGCGAAAGGAGTTCATTCTGATTACTAACCATGAGGTATTGAAGTACATCAATGAGCAACACAAGCTGAGAAGACGACATGCCAAGTGGGTCACCTATCTGCAAGAGTTCACATTCTCACTGAGATACCAATCTGGGAGGTTGAATCGTGTTGCAGACATGTTAAGCCGATGCATGACACTCCTCACCACCATTAGTACCAGGGTGGCGGGCTTTGACACCTTCAGGGATTTGCACACCGAAGGTCCGTTGTTTTGAAAGATTATTAAGGATGTAACTGAGGGTAGGCGAAGTGATATTTATTCTGTCGCCTACTTTTGTGTGTCCCAGACTGTTCCTTGAGAGAACACATTATATGGGACCAACATAGTGATGGGCACTTTGGGCAAGAAAAGATTTTGGCTTTAATCGCCGTAGTTTACTACTAGCCCATGTTAACCTGTGACGTGGCACGATACGTGACAAGATGTTTCGTGTGCCAGAAAGCGAAGGGAACCCTTACCAACGCTAGCCTTTACACTCCATTACCTATACCTGATGGTCCATGCCTTGATGTCAGTATGGATTTTGTCATAGGTTTACCCAAGACCCAATGCGCCATGGATTCCATCTTCGTCATGGTTAACCGATTTTCTAAGTTGAGCCCATTTGGAGTTGTGTACGGCCAGAATTTGCCAAGCGTCCTTGATTTGATCCCTGTCTCACGGATTGATCACCTAAATGTTAAGGTCGAGGAGATGGCAGAGCACCTTCAGGGAGTACACGACCAAGTCAAACAAACAATTCAGGCGAGCAATGCAAAGTACAAGGTTCACGCCAACAATTGTTGTTGCCATGTACTTTTTGATGTTGGAGATCTTGTTTGGTCTATACAAACCTGAGATCCTTTTCCTGTTGGCGAGTACAATAAGTTGAAGGATAGGAAGATTGGACCTTGTGAAGTTCTCCAATAGATCAATGACAATGCATATAGACTACGTCTTCCCAGTCACATGAGGACTTCGGATGTGTTCAAAGTCAAACATCTTAGCCCCTGCTTTGTCAACGATGGCGTGAACGCGAGAGCAGTTCTTTTCAACCCGGGGAGGCTGATGCTGGGGGCTCCAAAATTGAATTCGAGGTTGGTGAGGCTTTGCTAACAGATGCAATGTTAAAACCACTGGACTATCTCGAGAAGGTAGACTAATGCAAAATCGGTGAAAAGCTATAAGTATTCCCAGGATTTGGGCGAGAAGCGATAGAGTTGGGCGAGAAGACTATTCCTCGGTCGGGCGAGGAGATTCTTCGGCGCACACGTCGAAAGCTCTCTTCAGCGCGGTCAACATGCTCTGCCTAGTGGGTCCCTTGTCGACCCCAAATTCAGCCATTGTTCCTTTTGAAATTCAGCCATTTTTCATTTTCAATCATCACTTTTAATTAATTCTTCCATTTTTTGTTAATTTTCTTTTATGGTAATATTTATCTTTTGTAAAGATTTTATTCAGGATTCTTAGGCTAGATTTTAACTATAATTATCTTATTCTGTATTCTATTATTTAGCCTTAATAACAATTTTACCATTTTTGGTTGGCTATTTAAGCCTGACTTGTAGGCTTCAGAAGATGATTTTTAATTTATTTTCTAGTAAAACCCTAATCTCAGAGTTTCTTTCTGTTTGTGATTTTTCTCAATCTCTAGCTTTCGTTGTTTAATTAGCCTGCATAATTAATCTCTATTTTGTTCAGCGTCAGTTTGAGTGGTGTTTAGATGTTGAAATGAGATGATTGGATGTGGTGAGATGATCGGATGTGGTGAGATGAGACTAGCTCTATATCCAAATGGTAGGCTTCGTTTGGATAATCAGATGAGATAATATGAGAAATCCATGAATAATAGTAAGGTTGTTTGAGTTAAGATGAGTTGAGTTTGTTTGTAAAAATGTATATTAATGGATATAGAAGTGAGATGAGATGAGATGGTATTTACTTTTTATGAGATATTGAAAAAGTGGTGGATCCCACCAATTATTAGAGTTTTTAATGATTGTCTAATATTTATGAATATATTTTCCAGTAACAATTATCAATTATTAATTAGAAAATTCCCATACTTATTAAAATGAAAATTTTTCAAGTTTATTTTTTTCCAAACTTATTTAATTAAAAAATGATCAATTATGGATATAAAATACTCCATTATAATTAGCAATTATAGATTGAGAAATTCGCAACTTGTTTTTATCCCAAGTAATATGGACATTTTTCTATAGTTACGTACTTAGTTGAAACAATTTTCAATTTTGCAGAGTTTTCACCATAATGGTGATGTGGCGTGGTGTATGAAGGGAGTACAAGTAGAATGTACTCCGTATGGCTGAGTGATGCACCATATAGCGTGTACGCCATAGTGGTGATAGGTCGTAGCATGTGTGAAGGGAGTACATGTGGAATGTACTCCGTATGGTGGAATGATACACCATATGGCAGGTATGCCATAGTGGTGATGTGGCGTAGTGTGTGTGAAGGGAGTACACGAGAAGTGTTCTCCATGTAGTGCAGTGATACACCATGTGTCGTGATGCAGAGATAAAGATGGTTGTTTGATTGATGGGCGTAAAACATGGTGAATAGCGTCGGGATGTGGAACGGTGTTCCGCAGTAATTGTGGTGTAGCCTGTAGTCTATGGTGACAAGTGTCACCATGTTGGACTTACGGCTAGGAATATGGATGAAGTAGTGGAATAAGTGTAAGAGTACGCAGCGGAAGTATGATTGGGAAACGTCACTTCGTGACGTGGTTACTAACAGTCATGCTTGCGATGGGTGAAGTGATAGTGTATGAACGGCATATCGGGAATGTGACGAGAGTACGTGAGGACCTGTACTCATGATGAGTTAGGAATATGTAGCAGAATGTTGGGTAACGCGACAAGGTCACAGTGTAGCTTGGGAATAGGCTCAAGCTATATGACGTGACATGAGACGTAGTTATGAATGAAGTCTTGTCGTGTTAAGTGTTGGGATGAACTGTCAAAAAGGGACGGATAGCATGAAGAGCCATGCTAGCCGGGTTAAGAGAATGTTGGTACCGGAGTATGGTCCTTGTCCCTCGAAGCTGGTGATCAACGTGTTATATATGTTGACCTTAGGTGATAAGGGGTAGAGTACATGTGTAACATGGTGAGACACATGTGCTGGACGGATTCACCATATGTAATGGGCAATTTGTCCTGAATATAGTTGCACGGTGCTTAAACCTCAGAGTTGGCTTAGAGCCGTGTGGCTTGTATGGATTGGAATGAGGATTAGTATGGGCTAAGGTGCATGGAGATAGTGATGAGTGGACTGTCTAAGGAAGGGACGCGTGACTTAGTTGGTCTGAGTCATGCGTCGGAACGTGGTTAATGAGAAGAATGAGACAGAGGTCTTAGTGTCTTAATCCTAAGGTGAATCATGGGTTCACTTTAGTGAATGAGCATTGAAGGCAAGACCTTGAGTTGGAAGATGTGGTGACCGTAAGTGGTCCCCGAAGGTTTTAGCATAGTAAGGGACGTGTAAGAGCACGGGATAGAAGGAGAGTGCTCTAAGTGAAGTGTAGCTCTATTTATAGTTTAAGTTGCTTATGTACTAGATATAGAATGACATCAAGGTTATGTGTATGCATGTAGGTTGCCATCTGACAAGCACATGAATGGACTGCATGATATGCAAGTAGCATGGAGTCTAGGTAAGCGTTACGTTCATACTCTTCTAGAGTTTTCCAAGATACAAGAAACGCTATTCCTTGAAGATGCTTTAAGAAAATAAATGAAAGACGTTTTAAGGAAGAAAATACTAAGTGTTGAAATGTATAAGTATGTACGGCCTCTCCTTGGCAGCCCATTTTTACGCACCGAAAGTATTAATTGTACGCATGTGAATGGATGACTATACGGCGTATCTATTGTATGTATTTTCTAAGAAAAATCAACGAATTGACATTCTACGATCATAAAATTGTGCTTTTCTCATGAAACAATGTTTTCACACGAATATGAATGTTTTCTCACGAAAGGCAAAGAAAGACATGAGAACCGAGGCTTTCACGAATCCTACGAACCGACACTTTCACGGATGCCACGAGGTGATTCTCGTGACTCCAACGAAAGGTGACGTTCAAGGTGATGCTTATGGATGCCGTGAGAGACGAAGTTCGAGCCCATGTTTTAAACAATGCTTTTCCATGAAAGGAACTGTTTTCTCATGAAAGGACATGTTAAATGAAAGATAAGAAAAATAATGAAAGCTCAAGCTCTTTCGAGCTGGCATGAATGAACGAAACGAAAGCATGAAATGTATAAAGATACGTAACAGCCATATGAATGAATGATAAGGGGTACCAATGAATGAATGGGCAGATTGCAATGTCAGGTAGTAGTGCTGGTAGTGCACCTAGTGTTGCACCCTAACGGAATGAGATTCCAACCCGCGGCCATGGGCGAATCCATTGGCCACAGGGCCGTTAACCCTAGCACACGGGGCATAACAATGTGTACCGTCCAATGAAAGTGATAAGAAAGAATGCATGTATGTACGAATGTATGAATGCACGAGACCACGACTCCTTAAGAAATGAAGGCACTGACGGGGGAAACGTTTTACGATAAGAAAGCCTTTTAAAAGTAAAACCCTGTCCAGCGGCTCTTGAAGAAATGAAGGCACTGACGGGAGACACGTTTTACAAAAAGAAAGGCCATTAAAGCAAAATCTCATCCAGTGACGTTTTCAAACAAATAAACGCATGACACGTACGCATGCACGTAATAGTATGTACGAATGATGAATGCATGGATGAAAACCTATGTTGTTATATTTTAACTGTATGAAGTAATGCTTACGAGTCTTCGTCTCATTTTAGTTTTTATGTATGCCCCTCCCCCCCACAGGGATTGAACTGTCAGGACGGACACGGCCTATGGGGAAGAGCACAGAAGTTTAGGCATGAGTTTCAAATGTAAGAGAGACATTTTTTTTGTAAAATTAATGTTTTCCGCTGTAACCCTCTTTTATTACCAAATCACATTTTATTTTATAAACATAGAGTCTTGCACCCTGGGTATGCAAGTGAAAAGTTTTAAAGGGAACAGTAATTCCCGTTGTCCTTTCTAAAACATTTTATAAAAAGTCACACCACAAGGACGGGCGTTACATCAACTGTCCCTCAAGGTTGGTGTCTTCTATGATGAAGTGTCAAATGTGACCATTTGGGGAAACCACTCAACCACTAAGGTTCCGAATTTTTTAAATGCTAGAATCAATGGCTTGCTGGTGATAGAAGTTATCAAGGATCACAAGTTGTCAAAGGTGGAGTTTACAGAAAATGTCTAGAAGAGAGGCAGTGTGTTGATTAAAAATGGGGAAGATCTTCAACTGCATCAACTACCATGCATGTCAATTGCCGATGCAATACGATCTTTAATTAGTCACACTCCTGAGGGTGATTGGTTTTCATTTGGAGTTTATACCAACGGAGATCCTTATGGAATAGCAAAGGATATTTTTTTCATCTGGAGTTTAGTTACTCTCACTAAAGGGTATGAGTCTGGCTCCTTACTGCAGTTCATGAATAATTCTCTTACTATATATGGGTTGAGACTTTGTAGGCACTAGGCTGCACATCCTTTATGTGATAGAAAATTGATGTTTGCTTGTTTTGATGTTGTTCCTAAGATCACAAAATTAATGGGGTTTTCTAAGGTGACACTGTTTTATATACTCTTACTATATAAGATGTCTGCTCCTGAGTTTTTCGAGGAAATACCATTTAAGGATATTTTTAAGCCCTTTGATAAAGGAAAGGAAAAAATTGGAACAGATAATGTAATGGTTATTGATGATGTTGTGACAGCAACCATTACTAGCCCACATTTAAAGGAAGCCATGTATTGCATTCTTAGATGGATACACAGCCTTGCAGGAGGTGAAAAGAAAGATTCATGTTGGTGGGTTGTTGCTTAGTGTACCATTGCATTAGATAAGGATAAATCACAATATGTGATGGGTATTGGCTACCCACTGGATATTGTAGTTTGCAGTGTTTTAAGGGCCAACACGAATGATTGTGTTTATCCTACTGGTACTATGTTTATCACTTACCTCCTTGCCGAGAATTTTAGGGATGAGAATCTGAAAACTCATCTTTTTCTAGTACCAATTCAATGGCCTTATGATAGAGGAAAAGGACTAGACTATTTGAAAGATAACCTTGTGTTACCACGCTTTGAGCCATCATGTAATTTGAAGGGTGGGTTAAAGCTCGATAAGGTGCCAACATCAGAAAGAAGTTTGAAGTCTCGAGCCATTCTCAGTACATCTTTTCTTGGTACAAAGAAAATTCTTGTTTTTGACCCAGGTGGTGGGACAGTTGTGGGCAAGGAAACTAGCACCTTGTGGACAAGGTGCTTCTATGGGGGATGGTTTGTCATAGTCCAGGAATGGAATACATGGGCCATGGGCCATGGGCCTTGGGCCAATTAATGCCACTTACAACTTCATTTACTCTGATGCTACTTGTTATTTGGACTACAATATAACTAGTGAGCCTTGAGCCTTAGTTTTATTTTATTGTATGTTTTTAGTATGTTAGTCTGGGCCCATATAGGGGTCATCCCCTTTATGTAAGAGCCAAGGGCTCTAGGGTTTAGCATAGGGAAAGTTAATGAAAATATTTTTTCTCCATTCTCTTATCATCTTCTTCATTTCTTCAATGGAGGTGCTCCCCTAGAAATGAGCAATTTATTTATATTTCTCTTTTTATAACTTGAGGTGTGTTACATTATTCGTCTCAGTTAACACTAATGAACAGTTTTGAAATGATGGAGAGACGTGACATGAGAGCAATTCAGTGTCTACATGAACATTTGGATACCGAGATGTTCTGACTTTACAAAATATTTGAGATGGTTTGGGTCTCATCTATGTGTAATCAAATCGGGTCATATTAACCGTAACCCCAAAGTCATTAAGTAATAACAAGAAGCATCTTTGCCAAATGTCTTTTCTAAGACAAAATGTCTATCACTTATAAACAGTAATAAAAAGTACAATTTGTACATCTGTCTTTTTCTTCCGTTTCTTTTTTATCCTTCCAATTTTAGCCTTCTGTTAATTAAGTTAGTGCATGTGTTTCAATGTAGTATAGGGATATAATTGGCTTTTAGTCATCTGAAGGGAATGATTTTACTTGTGTCGATGATTTTTTTTCTTTTATTCTGTTTGTGTGTCAACTCTCTCATTTTTGTCCCCTTCCCTTTCTCTCCCTCTCCAAACCCAAAACGTTGCCGCACATCCCCCTCCAACTCGCGCCACCGTCCAACTTTGGTAGGGGTAGATCTCTCTCTCTCCCTTATCTCCCCATCGTCTTCTCACCCTCCTCTCTCCCCATCGTCATTTGCCATGCATGACCACTTCAACCCCCCATCACCACCTTGGCTGCGCCAGCTCCTTGCCGACTCAAGCATGGCTGTCGCACGATGACCTACACCACGAAGCCGAAAGGCAACCGTTTTAGCCTTTCGGTTCCTCCATCAAAACTCACGCCCAGCCCCGTTGCACTTCTCATGGCAATGCCACCGTGAGCCTCACCACTAGAGCAAGCGCAACGTTGAGAACCACCAGCAGCCACCACTGTTTTCGGCTCAACCATCCCTTAAGAGAAAACAAATTGGTTTTTCCTATCTCTCTATCGTTGCTTTTGAAGAAAAAGGGTAAGTTTCTTTCTTTCTTTGTTTTTTTTTTTGGTGCATGCTTATTTTTTGTTTTCTTTTTGCATGTTTGTTTTCTAGAAAAAAAAAAGTATGGATTTCATTTTTTTTTGGGTAGCTTGTTGCAAAAAAAAAAAGTTACAAGTTTTACTAGCCAAGACATCTTGAACTATTGAGGCTTCTAAAAAGAGTTACAAGTTTTTGGGACATAGGTCACAGAAGAACAGCTTGTAGCTCTGTTTATCAACTGTGGAATGGTCATGGAACTTTTTCTACATACAGTTTTGGCATAGGGTGGTTGAGATTTTGGTCTTGACCAAGTGCCTTTATGCTTGAAGGTTGTTGACTGCTGAATATGTGCTGGCCCTAATTCTATACACTACAACACAATTGCTTTGTAGTGACGGTTGGGAAATTGTGACAGTCCCTAGACCGTCACTAAAAGGCATTTTCTGTGACAGTTTCTGGAAACCGTCACTAAAGATAGAATGAGATTTTTTTACGTTCCAATGTATGGGAAATATACGTTCGAACGTTATGTCTGTTTACATCTGAACGTAAAATGTTTTGGCGCAACCGTTCGAATGTTATTAATTAACGTTCGAACGTAAAATGTTTGCACCAATGTTCGAACGTTAGTAATAACATTCGAACGTTCATTGTAAATTTAAATTAAATGACTTTAATTTAAAAATTATGTGGTTTTTATTGTGCATAATTTGTGAACAAGTCTAAAAAATTGAATTGTATATATTTATATATACACAATTTGTAATATATAAATATATATTATTGATTTATATATATTTGAAATGCAGTGATTTAGTATTAAAGTTGGAAAATATAAGCTCAAAGAAGATTAAAAATTAAAATTAAAAAACGATATAAATATTCAATAATATTTTTCGTTACAAATATTAAAAATAAAATATAAAATTTGATAGAATGTAGTAAACAACAGTCAGATGATAACGTTATCCGCAAAAGTCAAATTTCATACCTCCTCAGTCAAGGTATCAACCTTGTCGTTGAGGATAGTTACACGATGGGTGAGTTCGGCAACAGATGCCGATATAGCCTCGAGCGATCGATCGATCTTATGATCGATATGTGCAGTCAGCTGTGAGATGACCGCATCAACCCAAGCAGGCCACACATCTCCTGCAGATATACTCGGCGTATGCTGACTACTACTCCCGACATGACCTGGCTCAGGCTGCGTCGGAGGAACTAGATCCTCTACAGGGGCTGGCTGACGTCCCCTCGCCTGTCCAATGCTACGTCGATGCGTGGTCATGTCGAGGGGGCTCATCTGATCTTTGACCCGCTCCTCTGGCTAGGTCGGCACTCCCCGTGCAAGTAATAGTCGGCTGATTAGGACACCATATGGGAGATTATCCGTGGAGACGATGCTCGCCTCGTAATGGATCCTCTCAAAGATGTGCAGTAGCAAATCTATAGGATCTCCACGTGCCACTCGTATAAAAAATTGTGCCCGAAGCCGACTAAATGTGGTTTTATGAGCCACGGGATCGACATTTGTTCAACAATAAGGTGCAACATGCGGAAGAAATGCAGCAGATGGTTCTGGTTGAAGGCGTTCTTCCGCTCGATCTGCATGCAATCCCTCCCGGTGAGGATGTAGAAATACTCGTCTCGGTCATCATCCCGAGCCTCGACGCCAGTATCCTCAGCCTCTGACTGGCCTGCATCTCTGGCTGATGCTGGCTCAAATGGGCGGCCAGTAGATGATGTAGAAGTGCCTACATCCTCACGGGGTGTTGAGTGTGCAAATGTCTCAACTCCTCGACGAATCCCGAGGTGCTCGCCGATGACATCTGGTGATACCTCAATGAAAACACCGCGTACAGTCACAGTGTGAGAGGATGCATCCTGAGGCATGTCACACATCCCCATATAGAATTCTTGAACAATTGAGGGGTATACCTTCCCCCTCAATGTGCAGATATTTCCCCAGCCTCTACTGAGGAAAACATCTCTCAAGTTCGTCTGCTGCCAACAGAGTTCGTCGAACTCATTAATCAGGACCTCTCGCTCTACCATAACAGTACGAGCTCCGATACGGGCAATGTTCGACGTGGCTCCTTCCCTCCCTCGTTTCCTAGTATGCAGTGGAAGAGCCATATCCTGAAAATAGAAAATGAAAAAAAATTATTTACATTAATGCATTTTTTTGTATTAATTTTAAGCTGCTCTGCATTAACGTTCGAACATTTTATCTTTAACATTCAAACGTTAAAGATAAAACGTTCGGACGTTTATTTATATGTTTGCACGTAAAATAATGTAAATAAATTTACGTTCGAACGTAAAACAAATACATTCGAATGTAAAACATATACGTTCGAACATAAGCAGTAAATAAATATTGGCTGACGTACGTTCGGACGTTTATGTTATACGTACGAATGTATTTGTTTTACGTGTGAATGTAAATACGAACGTCGAAGCATGAATAACGTAGAAAATCACTACGTTTAGACGTTATAATTAAACGTCCGACCGTTTGTGATTTACGTGCGAAAGTAAAATATTCACGTTCGAACGTATGTCGTTTAATAATATTTAAAAAGTAGTACGCCCTGACGTATACATTAAATGTTTAGACCAAAAATTGATGAATATGACATCCGAATTTAAGACAATGAACGTTTGAACGTATAAGCCGTAACGGCTCTATAATTTAAACGTCGTACGTTCGAACGTCTTGGTGAAACGTTCGAACGTTACGATGCAGAATGCCTGAGTCGACTTAGCCATTATTGAAATCTCGAAAATTTCTCTACAAGGTTCTAAATGCAGAAATGTCACCATAGAAATGAAGTATACACTTCAAGAAACATTTCTACGGTGACTATTCGGCCAATAGCTGGCCGTGGTGGCCGAAAAATGAAATTGAAAATCCGGCCACCACTTATCCGGTTTTAAACAAAACTCAATCCAAATCTCAATAAAATACATGCTATTTGAATAAAAGATGAATGCCTACCTTTTAGTGACGGTTGTGGCGGAGTTGACGGCGGCGGTGACGGAGGCGTGGCGGCGTGCAACGGAGTAGACGATGGATATGTTTTAGAAATGTCGTTTCGACGTTCGGTTTTGGCCTTATATACACAGAACGTTCGAACGTAATTATTATTACGTTCGAACGTTTGTCAATTTAATGTCCAAAATTTTATCTATAATATATTATATTATAAATGTTTATGTTATATATTAGGATGTTATATAATATTATTGACAATTAGATTAATTGGTTTTTTTGTGAGTGCTTGTTATATTTCTAAAGTTTAGCAATATGTTTATACATGTTGTTGTGATTTTATGCTTACTCTTGAAATAATTGTGATTATTGTTTGTGAATTTTGTGAATAGTTTATGAGTTTATGGTGTTTATTGATGAATTAATAAGTAACAATTTAATATATATTATTGATTTATATATATGGTATAGTTTATATATTATATACATTTATGTTCTCATTTAAAATATTATGCTATCATACTATACAATGTAGTATATAGTTATAGATATATAAAATGTAGTATATATATTATATTATAAGTTAGTATATAATAAAGAATTTAATAAGTAACAATTTAATATATATTATTGATTTATATATATGGTATAGTTTATATATTATATACATTTATGTTCTCATTTAAAGTATTATACTATCATACTATACAATGTAGTATATAGTTATAGATATATAAAATGTAGTATATATTATATTATAAGTTAGTATATAATAAAGAATTTAATAAGCAACAATTTAATATATATTATTGATTTATATATTTGGTATAGTTTATATATTATATACATTTATGTTCTCATTTAAAATATTATGCTATCATACTATACAATGTAGTATATAGTTATAGATATATAAAATGTAGTATATATATTATATTATAAGTTAGTATATAATAAAGAATTTAATAAGTAACAATTTAATATATATTATTGATTTATATATATGGTATAGTTTATATATTATATACATTTATGTTCTCATTTAAAGTATTATACTATCATACTATACAATGTAGTATATAGTTATAGATATATAAAATGTAGTATATATTATATTATAAGTTAGTATATAATAAAGAATTTAATAAGCAACAATTTAATATATATTATTGATTTATATATTTGGTATAGTTTATATATTATATACATTTATGTTCTCATTTAAAGTATTATGCTATCATACTATACAATGTAGTATATAAATATATAAAATGTAGTATATATATTATATTATAAGTTAGTATAGTAGGAATCGTACGTTAGAACGTTTCAAGTTAACGTTCGAACGTTAAACTAAGAGGCGAGAAATTTCCCGCTCGATTAAGGTATCTGTGTGATTATTCCGACGTTCGGACGTTTATACTATACGTTCGAACGTTATCTGATGAAAATCACCAGAAAATTATGTACATCTGAACGCCAAATCTTTAACGTTCGAACGTTAGTTAAATTAGTGCGGGAAATTTTCCGCTCAAATATGGTAACACTTTGATGAAATGTACATTCGGACATTTAAGTTAAATGTTCGAACGTTCATCTGTAAATCTACGAACGTTCGAACGAAAAATTGTGATACATTCGAACATATATGAGGAAAGTGCAGGAACTTTCCCGCTAGATTTTATGTTATATCATAAGAAGGGTACGTTCGAACGTGTACGTAAACGTCCGAACGTTCTGGGCGGGAATAATTTTAGAATATAACGTTCGGACGTACAACTTAAACGTTCGAACATTTAAACTAATAATTTTAGAACTTAATCAATACGCGCACGGGAGGAAGCAAATCATTTCTTCTTCTCATGTGCGCGCAACAGAGAGAGAGAGTTGAAAGTTGTTTCGGCCCGAGGCTCCTGCAGAGAGAGAGAGAGAGAGAGAGAGAGAGAGAGAGAGAGTTGAGTTTTGGTAAGAAAAAATTTTTATTTCTTGTCTTTTTTTGAATTTTATGATATTTATAGAATGTGTTTTTGTTATAGAATATTTCTAATAAATTAGTGTTGTATTTTTTTGAAGGATTGCTTGTTTTGGGAAGTTGAAATATTGTGATTATTGTTTGTATAGTTTGTAAATAGTTTGTGAGTTATTGTAAATATGTTGTGATATGAATTTGAAATATTGTGTTTATTATTTGTGAATGACGTTTTGAAGAAATATTATTAGAAATATATTGTCATTAGGCTTTGTTAATACATGCTTATTGCTTACTCAAGTTTAAGAATATGTTAATACATGTGGCATGTTATTTTGTGAATATATTGTGAGTTATTGTGAATATATTGTGATATGTACTTGAAATATTTAAATTATTATTTGTGAATGACGTTTGAATATGTTTACATTGTTATAAATATATTGTCCTTAAGCTTTGTTAATACATGTGGCATGTTATTTTATGCTTACAATTGAAATATTGTGATTATTATTTTTATAGTTTGTAAATAGTTTGTGAGTTATTGTGAATATGTTGTGATATGGATTTGAAATATTGTGATAATAATATTTGAAATTAAGTAATAACAAATAAAAGTAACTCTTTAAGAATTATAATATTTAAAATTATATTATAACCTTTGAAATTTAAGTATGATAATTAAAATAGGAAACTTTAAGAATAGTAATAATTAAATATTTATAATAATATTTGAAATTAAGTAATAACAAATAAAAGTAACTCTTTAAGAATTATAATATTTAAAATTATATTGTAACCTTTGAAATTTAAGTATAACAATTAAAATTATACTTTAAGAATGATGATAATTAAAATTATAATATAACCTTTAAAATACTCTTCAATAAAAAAGTCTTGAACCTACTAAATAAGTAGAGTTGGAATATGTAAATATACTTATTTATTATAAACTAAAGAGAAAGAAAATAAGGATCAAATAGATGCTTATATAAAAATTATATACTTATTGTCTATATAAATAAATAACTCACTCAATTAAGTATAACAATTAAGATTATAATTGTGGAATGATAATAATTAAAATTATATAATAACCTTTAAAATTATATATAACAATTATAATTTCAAAATTTTAGTCTAATTGTTTGACTGTCATAGTCTCTTCGGCCTTGAGAGTTGTCAAGGTCGGACAGTTTGTGACGGTTAAGTAATTAGACTAAAATTTAAACATTTCTTCAAGATCATTCTCCCTCGTTGTGTACAAGACACGAAACTTAGGGTCACATAATCTTCCATCCCTCTTTAGTTTAACAATATAACACTATTTGAAGGTGACATTGTTAATTTAAACAACATGGAGATATTGTTTGTATAAGTTTTTGCTAGATGCGTGTGACATTGCATAAATACCCTTAGACCCATTTGGGAATCAGTGTACATTTATGTGTCCACTAATTCCTGAATTGTCCAGTGTGGACAGTTTGAGATTATATTATCTGTATTGCACATTTTTGTTACTCGCTACTTTCCACGTTTAATATGAAGTTTCGGTGTCTTCTTCTACTGTTCTTTGGGTATACTGTTCGTAGGGTCACAATCCCGATATTTGAACATGTATACTTGGAGAACTATGGGGAGGTGCTGCCGAAATTTCTACTAACGTGGAAATTAATAGAGTGACGAGATTTGTGCAATATGGAGAATATAATCTCGAATGGGATAGGACCAACTACCTTATCAAAAAAGCAATGAGAATTGGAGCATGACATGCATGTGAATTTTCAATATACGTGTTATTAATATATAGATGTTTTTAGAAATGGACAAAAATTAGATGCGTCTGGACGATAGACTTGGAAAGGATTACGTACCCTATGCATGTGGAGTAAGAACTTTCATTGATTTTGCACGGGCCTCTGCTGATAGTCGTGGTTACATTAAGTGTCCATGTCGAGGGTGTAAAAATTTGTGTGCGATAGGATTGGATGAAGTAGAGCGTCATATATTTGTGAACGGTATGGATCTGGGGTATACGCGATGGGTACTGCATGGTGAGCCGTATGAAGGGTCAGCAGATGTATTGGTCGATCATCACAATTATTTGCAGCACATGGATGATGATTATAAGCATGATGAGATGGAGGAGATGTTGGGTGACATTGGAGCTGACATGTTTATGGATGAGGTTAACGACAATGCCTCAAGTGGTGGATCAGAGACTGATTGTGAAAATTTTCCTTCACTGTGGGAAGATGCAAAGCGCGAGCTTTACCCAGGTTGTACGAAACATTCCAAAATGTCGTTTATTATGTTGTTGCTTCACATTAAGGGTAGGTTTGGGGGGTGAGATGAGAATTTTGTATTTTATTTTAGTGTTTAAAATATTATGTTTTAGTATTATTATTGTATTGGGATTTGAAAAAGTTAAATTGTTTATTATATTTTGTATGGAGATTTGAAAAAGGTGTAATGATGAGATGAGATGAGATGAGAATTTTGTGTTTTGTTTTGGTTACCAAACCTGCCCTAAATCATTGTGTGGGATTTCGACGAAAGCAATAAACATGGTATTGGACTTATTTAACGAGGTGCTTCTCGAAGGGTCTGCATTGCCCAAGAACTTTTATGGAGCGAAACAGTTGAGAAAGGGATTAGGATTTGAGTACAAGTCCATACATGCATGCAAGAATGATTGTGTATTGTTCTGGAAGGAGAACGAGGAGAAACAAGCATGTCCTGTATGTGGAGAGTCGAGGTGGAAAGGTAAGAAAAACATGCCCTTTAAGGTGTTGCGGTATTTTCCCTTGAAACCTAGGTTGCAAAAACTATATATGTGTAAGAAAACAGCTCATGATATGAGGTGGCACGAGTAGAAAAGAGTTAAGAATGACGCATATATGAGGCATCCAGCTGATTCACTTGCGTGGCAGTCTTTCGATAATTAGTATCCAGAGTTCGGGGTAGAAGCTCGGAACGTGCGCTTGGGACTCACAACTGATGGATTCAACCCTTTTGGGAATATGAGTACAAGTTATAGCACTTGGCCTTTGGTATTGATTCCGTACAATCTTCCACCATGGAGGTGCATGAAGGCGCCAAACTTTTTGTTAACTTTACTCATCCCTGGCCCTAGATCACCTGGGAATGATATTGACGTATTCATGCAGCCGTTGATTAAAGAGCTGAAAGAGTTATGGGAAACAGGCGTTAGAACTTATGATGCATCTAAGTCTACATCTTTTCAGATGCATGCTGTGGTAATGTGGACCATAAATGATTTTTCGGCGTATGGGAATCTTTCCGGTTGGAGTACGAAAGGGAAGTTAGCGTGTCCAACGTGTAATAAAGAAACTGCTAGTGAGTGGCTAAAATATTCTCAGAAGTTGTGTTTCATGGGTCATCAACGTTATTTACCAACAAATCATGCATGGAGAAGAGAATGTGCCAAGTTTGATGGGAGAGTAGAGGATAGGATTGCACCAAAAGAGTTGTCTGGAGAAGAGATAGTGGAACAACTGCAACATGTTAGAGCGAACAATTTTGGCAAAGGTCAGGGAAAGAACAAGAGAAAACGGGCCATAGTAGAATTGAATTGGACAAAGCGTAGTATTTTTTTTGACTTGCCGTATTGGTCGTCATGCAAGTTGCGACATAGTTTGGATGTAATGCACATAGAGAAGAATATTTGTGATAATATACTGGGTACATTGATGAGTATTAACAAAAAGACGAAAGACACGATTAAGACGAGGAAAGATCTTGAGAGAATGAGAATTAAACATAATCTGCATTTGCAGGTGGAAGGCAATAGGGTGGTCATGCCGCATGCATGTTTATGATGACGAGGGAGGAGAGGATGGATTTCTGCAAATGGTTGCAAGGTGTGTAGTTGCCAGATGGTTATGCTTCAAATATAGGTAGATGCGTGAGCCCTGATGATTGGAAAATCAATGGATTGAAAAGTCATGATTGTCACGTATTTTTGCATAAGTTATTACCTGTGGGAATTCGTGGGAAGCTGACATTTAATGTACATGTCGCCATATCTGAACTATGTATGTTTTTCAAGGATTTATGCGCTCGGATAGTAAATCGAGATGTGTTGTCGAAATTGGAAGAAAACATTGCTACTATACTATGTAAATTCGAGCAGATCTTTCCACCGTCATTTTTTGATGTCTTGGTCCATTTAGCAATACATTTACCGCGAGAGGTACTTCTGGGTGGACCGGTGCAGTTCCGTTGGATGTATCTAGTTGAAAGATATTTGGGTCGATTGAAGCGCACTGTTGGGAATAAAGCCAAAGCTGAGGGTTCAATAGCAGAGGCCTATATACACGATGAATGGTTAACATTTTGCTTTCTATATCTTCGTGGTGTTGAGACACGATTTAATCGTCAAGAGCGAAATGCTAGTCTTGCTACTCCGCCTCCTCGTGAGCTATCAGTGTTTTCCCAGAATGTACGACCTTTGGGTGCACAAACAGGTTACGATTTAATTGATGGAGAGTTAGGTAAAGTTCGGTGGTATGTGCTAAATAACTGCCGAGAGATTGATGATTATCTTAGGTATGTCATTTCATTGCTTTGAATAATTATAGTTTTCTTTAAATTAATTAGAATTGTTATGCTCAAAATATACTTCTTTTGCAATATGTTATAACAGTGACCACATGGACAAACTTAGGACGGAAGGCGTTGAAAATATAGAGGCAAGACACGAGGAAGAATTTCCCGGATGGTTTGAAGACGTGTATGAGCTAAAATTATATATATGTTATATTTTGAAATTTTTAACTCTGGATAATGAAATAATAAATATATACTATTTCAGTTGTTAGATTTTAGAACAACGTGCTCGTGATCCCAGATCAATTTCTTCTGAATTGTATGCATTGGCCCGTGGTCCCTCAAATAGAGCACTTCGATATACTGCATGCACGGTTCGAGGATATAGATTCCATACTTTAGACCGTGAACGTAATAGAAAGACTCAAAACTGTGGTGTGTTGGTCGAGGGGAGTCATGGAACAGATGATATTGACTATTATGGTGTCATACGTGATATTATCGGATTGAAATATCTGGGTGGGTCTATAATATATGTCTTTAAATGTGATTGGTGGGATCTAGGTGGTGGTCGGGTTTCGATACATAGGGATAATCACTTTACGAGTGTCAATACTGCATCTAAATGGTACGAAGATAATCCATTCGTATTGGCTTTCAAGCTACCCAAGTCTATTACTTGATTGATCCAATGAAAAGTGCTGATGAAGATAGTGGAGGAATAACTTGGCGAGTCGTACAAAAAATTGTTCCTCAAAATATATATGAAGCAGGAACTAGTGCAGATTACGAGAATAGTGGAGATGAAGATGACACCCCGATTGTTGAGGCATACCAGGAACATGGAGAGGGTATTAACTTGTTTGTTGACCTAGGTGCACTCGAGTTGCTCCCCTTGTGTAGAGATGATGTCCCACCCGTCCATCTCGACCCGTCTGTATTAAATGATCATTCAATTCAAGTAAGTGAGGAGGAAGAAAAAGAATGCGAGTCAGAAGATGAAGACGAATCAGAATCCTGGCAGGAGGTGGATAAAGATGATGAAGAAGAGGTGCATGATGATGATGAAGATGTTATTGATGGAGATTCTGAAACAAGCATGGAAAATTCATCTGAAGAATAAAAGTACTAAATATTTTATTCATATAGCTAGGTGACTATAAAATATCTTCAATTTTCATAATTTCTTCTAATTAATTTTCTTTGATATAATTAATTATTTTCAAGAATGCAGCCAAAACGACAACGAAGAAATGTGCCTCCGCCAAGTCCAAGTCCTGAATCCATTGAGGACTCCCCACTCGAGGAATCCGTTCCAGAAGATCAAGCTAACACAGAAGAGAACAACAGCCAGTCGACACCTACCAGTAAGGAAATATTGTCGTTGATAATTATATATATAGTTAATATTTTTTTCTCAATAACTATATAATTATAATTATAGTATATCTATTATCATGTAGTTGATGCATCTGCACGTCGCGGTCATGGCTATACACGTGGAATCTCTCTTGAAAAAAATAGAAGGCACGATAAACTGAAGATCATAATTCCTGATAATTCCACTGGAGGAGTGGATGATAGTGCAGCAGCGCTTTCCTCCTATATTGGCACAGTAGTTCGAGCTTATGCTCCATTTTATGTGCGCTCATGGCGAGATGTTCCGAATGAGATTAAGGAGCACATTCGAAGTCGTGTGCTAGTGAGTTTACTTTTCAGTACATTTTTTTCACCTAGATTAATATATTATATTTTTGACCGGATTCCCTTGTTAGGATGAATTCGACCTCGACTTTGGCCGTAGCGAGGATTTGAGAACCGTGAATGAGTTGATGGCTACACTATTCCGACGTCACAATGGACGATCTCATGACCACTTCAAGAAGTTTGAGATGTTGGAAGAGGCTGCGCAGTCTCCTTTTCAGCAGATGAAGTTAGATGATTGGAGAAAGTGTTGTGATCTTTTCGCATCTCCAGATTATCAGGTATTTTACATTTATATCTTTTAATTATTTACATTCATATTCGTTCTATATATTATATGTATACATATTACAAGTAACATTTTTAATATATTTTGTAGCACTTGAGTTCTACAAATGCACAGAATAGATCCGCTCTGACTGTCCACCATCGTGCCGGTTCAAGGTCATTCCACCGTCTTGCTGAAAAAATGGTAATTAAAAAATTATAGAATTCATTTATTTTCCTGATATTCTTTCTGATAAGTACTAACATTATCTTTTTAAAATTGCTAATATTGTCGCTTTGTTAGAAACGTGATGATCCTGAAAACTTTTCCCTCATTCATGTCTATGCTGCTGCTCACACTAATGAGCATAGTGAGTGGATGGATCCTGTCGCTGCAGATAATTATGTAAGCAGTGTTAATTTTGTTAAATAAATTATTTATATAACATTTTAATAGTTTATTTCTTATTTCTATTTCTTTTAATACGTTACTAATTATTTACGATTATTACCTTTTAAATTGCAGAGCAAAATGTTGGAGATGTAGTCGGCTTCTGAGGAATCCTCTCCTAGTGACATAGACATATTCACGCAAGTGCTCGGGCCGCAGTCTAGTATGGCAAGAGGTTTGGGACGATCTATCAAGCATAAATGTGCATCCTCCTCAACCTCATCGGCTTCACAAATTAATAATCTTACGGTAGATTTAGAAGTTGCACGGCGTGAGAATGAGTATATGAGGTCGAGACAGCAAGAGTTAGAGTCTCTCTTAGAACGACAGTCTCATTTAGAGACGCGTTTGCAGGACCAACAGAGAGACCAGGAGGAAAGAATACGCAGTGAAGTGCGAGAGCAAGTGCAACGGGAGATGATGGTGCAAATGGAGCGTGTTATGTCGTTGCAACAGAATCCCCGTGGGCGAGGGAAAAAGAAGAAATAAATTTTATCAATATTTTTGATTAGTTTTAATAGCTAATTTTGTGTTTTTATAAGACATTGTTACTTGTTAATTGGGTATGTAATATGATACAATTGGTATTATGTTTTTAAATTGAGCATTGCTATTCATAAGCCCATACACCACACACCAAAATTTTTTTATTTTTTTTAAATTTTTTTAAAGTTTTTTTTGGTTTTATTATTATTAAAATAATTGAATTATTCTACTCATAATCCATATACCACACATTTTATAAGAGAATAAAATTAAAGAAATTATAAAAAGGATGGTGTGTGGTGTATGAGGCTTAGGAATATAATTTTTCTTTTAAATTTTATGAAATTAGTATTTCTAATCTGTACGTTCGAATGTAATTAAAAATCGTTCGAACGTTGGTTCACACTCTAACAAACGTTCAAACGTAAATACAATTGAATCGTTCGAACGTCAATCTATACGTTCGAACGTACTCACGCTAAAACGAACAACCCGTTCGAACGGTAAAGCAATTAACGTTCGAACAAAAAACTTACATTCGAATGCTCCTTCGTTTACATTCGAAATAACGTCCGAACATTAAATGGCTACGTTTGAACATTTACGTTTACGTTCGAACAAATATTCGAACGTTTATTGTAATTAACGTTCGGACGCATTAACATTCGAACGTAAATATGATAGGTTCGAACGATAATCAACGAACGTCAAATTCTCTCATTCGAACGCCAATTGGTCGGGTTAACGTCCGAATGTAAATATGATACGTTCGAACGATATTCAACGAACGTCAAATTCTCTCATTCGAACGCCAATCGGTAGGGTATAATGTCTGAACGTTTGATTTTACGTGACAGTTCATAACCGTCACAAAAAAAGAACGTTCGAACGTTGTACCGAACGGAACACTTCCAACCGTCACTAAAAATATTTTTTGTGACGGTTGAACAGTAAACCGTCACCAAATGTTTTCTGTGACGCACTTTAGGTGACGGTTATGGTGACGGTTTCAAACCATCACCAAATATGTTTAGTGACGGTTTGCTATTTTTTTGTGACAGTTTCCTCTGTCACGAAAGACACATTCTGTTGTAGTGATACTTTGTTTTGCCTTTATTTAGTTTACTGATGAAGGTAATGTGAAGTTACAGGTTTCTCAGGTTGATGTCCTACTATTTTTTGAATCAGTCCTTGGAGGGGTCTATAATCATCCTTCTAATATAATTCTGAAATTTGATTTCTTGTCAATACTTGGATAGTTGGATTACCATTTGCAAGAAATGCACTAATGGGGATAACTTGTTTTTTTTTTAAATGCAGGTTTATCGCCTGAGGCTACTAGGGAACTGCAACCATTCCACTCATATCGCTTTGTTGAGTTTGAATCTGAGGGTCACTTTGAGTTTTTTCTTTCCAATTCTATTTATGTTGGAGAGCCTGTGTTAAATAATTAATTTTCATTTATTTTTGGTTGTTTGGTTTTTGCAGTTTAGTTGGATTGGGTCTAGCATATTTCTAAGTATGCTTTACTTTTTATTTGTTACGGTTTTCATTGCTTTTTGCTGGCTGTTTGGTAGTACTAAAGATTCCCGTACGTTGTTTCTTTTTCCCTATTTCGTCACACAGTGGTCTAGTCCATGCTTGCAAGAATTAAACTTTAAATTTTCTGTGGTGCTTTTTTTTTTTTGTTCTTCTTTGTATGTCTCCTATGTCTTATTTGTTTGGGTCTGATCTGGATGTAAGATTTGAAATTAGTGATCTTTCTTGCTCTTTGTGTATGCTTTTCAACAAAGTGGAGATAATGGAAAGGGAATAAAGGTTTGACACTTTGAATGTTGCATTATTGTTTTCTTGGGGTTTTAAATGACGAAAGAAAGAAATAGATATGTGTTGGATGCTAAAATATTGAGTTCTGGTTTGTTTTTCGTTCAAAGGGTAATTTTGTCTAGAAATAAAAAATTTTACTATTTATGTTGTAAATACTGAAAACTTTTTTATTGGTTTTATTTTCTCAGGACTTAAATGATGTGGATTTTTTTTTTTTTTTAAAGTTTCTGAACCAAACTAATTTTGATGCATTTATTCAAAAAAGGCTCACCCAAATGCATATCATGTGTGTGTTCTTTTGTTGGAAGCACAAACTTGGTTATGGTAGGTTCAGTAAATTTTGATTTTATTCTCAATCATTGTTCATCAGAAGCAAACAACCCGATGGTGTTCTATCTGTGTTGTAACTCATTAGCATTTTCATTACCTTTTCCTAGCTGTTTGGCAATTCTATCGAGATTCCCAATGTTTGTTTTTTCCCATTTCCCTCACACATAACTTTCTGGTTCATGCTTGCGAAAATTGAACTTGAAATTTTCTTTAGTTTTAGTTTTTTGTTTGTGATCTTTGAATGTTTCCTATTATCTTATTTTTTGGGTCTGATCTGGCTGTAGGATTTGAAATTAGTGATCTTTCTTGGTCTTTATGTATGCTTTTCAATGGGTATTTTCTTTTCTGGAAATCAAATGTTTTATTATATATATTTTGAATAACAAAAATTTTTCCTTAGTTATATTTCCTCAAGACTTGAATCATGTGGATTTTTTTCGGAAAAAAAAAGTTTATGAACCAAATTAATTTTGATGCATTTATATAAAAAGGATCACCCACATGCATATCATGTGTGTTTCGTTGTTGGAAGTACAGACTTACTTATTGTAGGTGGAATAACTTTTGATTTTATTTTTGGCCATTGTTCACCCAAGGAAAGCATGCCTAGGGTGTTCTATTTGTGCTGTAACTTGTTGGCATTTTCATTAGCTTCTGTTGTTTGTTCAGTATTTCTCATGATTCTTCTTGTTTGTTTTTTCCCTTTTACCCCACAGATAGTGCTCTGATTCATGTTTATAGGAATCAAACTTGGGCCGAACTGAGGTCTGAACCTGTGCCATTTATTTTTTTAGGGCAATAGAATCTATGCCATTGTGATATGATGCACGATTTTTGCTTATTTAGCTGTGAGTATGGAGTATAATTGTTGTGATATTATCTTTTATTCACAACATAGCCTTTAGATGTTCAAAGTTGTGCATCTTTATGAGATCTCCATGATTTCTCTTCCATTTTTGGAACTATAATTATAAGTTGTATTTGCGTTTTGTTTGAATGGATTATTCTTATTGTTTGTAATTGAAAATAAAATTAAGAAAGAGTTATGGTTCTTTATTCTCGAAAAATGCTTCATTCATTTTACTTAACTCTCTTGTGTGATTGACAATTTTAAAGATTCTTTGAATTTCTCTTGTTCATTTCATTCTTTTAAGTATTGCATGATTTATAAACTTGAGAAATGAAATTCCTATCTGGCTTATTTGTAGTGCTTTGCTTCTCTTAGGTTGGTTGGTTGTGCCAATTAATGCTTGCCCTTTTTGCCCTTTGTGAGAATGATGGACACATATTGTTTGCTCCATTTGTTAATGATTCCCTAAAAATAAGATGACAGTTGTTGTGCATGTCACTGATAGAGAACATAACTGTCTTTTCTGTTATCAGCTACAAAAAATGTACAACCCAGAATAGTCGTTTCATCGCATTATGTTTGTGTATGTCATTATAAAACTCTCAAATTATATGAAATCAGAATGTTAAAAACTGTTGCTATCAGTAAGAAAAGTGAAAAAGAATAAATGCGTATAAACTTAGAAAATAGGATTCATTAGATTTTCTATATGGGAATTTTTCCATCAGAACTGCAACTCTCAAATTTCATAAGACCAGAATGTCAAAAAGTCTTGCTTGTAGTATGAAAAATCGAAAGCAATAAATCCATACAAACTTAGAAAATATCATTAATTAGATTTTCTATATGAGACTTTTTCCATTAGAACTACAACTACCAGAACAAATGCATCTTGCCACTTGCAGGTAACTCCTTAGTCACATTGTTAATTGAGCTCACTATTTTTGAGTAAATCAAAAGTAACAAATGCATTCAAACTCAAAAGAGATCATGAATAAGATTTTTTTCGTCCAGAAACTTTCCACAAAAACCACAACCAGGTGAATCAATGTATGTTGGTAGCTTTTTTAGAGTTAAAACAAAATATTCTAATTTTGAAACTTTCTTGATTGAGACATGTTTCTTTGTGATTCATTGTGTGTTGCTTGTGAGTCATGGAGGAGAAACTTAAATATTTCGTGTCCCAGGTTGAGTGAGATGGAAAACGTTATAACAAGTTTTCTTCTTGTGGTCTTTACCCTATCTCTAGAATATTGCAGCAGAAGCTTCAAAAAAAAAAAAAAAATGAATGGATCATCCACCTTGGTGCGGAAGTAGACCATCTTCGACAGCAACTGTAACGCCCCATACCCAGGTGGGTTGGAGAATCACTACATATCACTTATAAACATATCTCCCAACACATCTAACAATCTCCAAAGACTTCATAAGCAAAATCAATCTCATATCTTCTATATAAACACATTACAAACTCCACATAGTCTTTACTGCAATAATAATAAATCAAGGGGTCCACAATCTTTCGGTAGTGATAACATACCAAATTGATAAAACCATAAGTCTTACTAAACCAAAACATAATTAACTCTTAATGAAATAAACTGTTACATCTTAAGTCTCTATAATTCTAAATATCAAAAGAACTTCAAACTCTTCTTCTAACAAATGGTACCCTTAGGTACTCGACCTTCTATCCATATCTAGTCAAGCTCCCATTCCTATTCCTGACCCCCATCTGGGTCATCGATATCATCTGAAAAATAATGAAGATAAGAGGTGAGTTATCAACAACTCAGTAAGTAGAAAACCTATACTAGTGTGTAAACATGAGCCTTTTTAGACAGTTTGGTATGCAGAAGCAAAACATTTTATTTTCATATGCATATCTCAATACGTATTATCAGAAAAATCAGAGCGACATTGCAATCTTTTCATATTCATAAATCATTTCATATTCAAGAACACTTTGGCATAACATAACTGATCATCTTCATCTTATCATATCATATCGTATCATATCATATACCATGTTTAACTCCCGTGGTAGGGTTGTGCTATCCTCAGTGACCAAACCAAGCAGTATCATATTGTGAAACTTCCCCTTTTTCAATCTCGGAGCCCCGAGTGTGCACACGGAAAAGAACACATAAAAGACCACTTTGTTTCCAAAGTGGTTGCACTCATATCATATCATGTTGGTACCAACCAAATCACGTAAACCAGTATCATCATATCAGAACCATATTCAGAATCAGAGTAAAAACAGATAAGTATGCCAAAGGTTTTTCATATTCATATCATATCAACCAAGTGTTGAACATATTCATATCATTTCCATTTGATCATAAACAAACCCAAATTATTTTATATCATACGTACAAAAATACATAGATATCATATTCGCTCTTTTGCTCATTTCATAAACATGTCAAATCTTGCTCATGTCCACACTATTCATGTCAAAAAGTATTTTTCTCTTTCATATAGATTTTCATGAGTAAATGCAAAACACACATACTGAGGTCGTTTTCATATTTTCTTTTAAAAAACATATCATGCATATTTTATAAACTAACCTCAGTTCATTTTCTTTATTTTTTATGCAAATCTAGCATAGGAACCTCGCTTACCTGATTCTTGCAGCATATTATCTATGCCTTGAAAATGACCTCTATCAGACTCGTCACCTATTCATAAAAATAAAATATATAAACTAAGTGTTAAAAGGCAATTGACACAACTTCTATCTAAATAAATAAAACCCATAATCCCAAACCATAATATAGCAAAAACAACTCACTAATACAACCATATAGTAATCTAGACAGCTCGCATTTCAACCCAAAGTACCATATACTAATCTTAAAATTGTCCAATACAACCATCAAAACCAATGTCAACTCAACTCAACAATAAATCACACTTATTTCAGCAGCTCATAATCCCAAGCAATCACCAACAATTTAACCAAAATGACACTACACGTTGCGCGTTTCTTTTCGTTCACAACTCCACAACAGAAAAATTCCAACACTTCAAAATGTTAAACTGCACTCGACAAAAAAATCTCCCTTCTAAATATTTCTAAAACACCAATCCAACAAATAAACTCTTATTTCTCATGAGAGAAAAAAATATTCAATGAAGTGAAAACTTACGGTGAGGCTCACGTTTATGAGAAACAGAGTAGAACTTCGTACCCACTGCACAATAGCAAACACAGAGCGCACGGAACAAAACAAAAGCAACCACCAATCCACGGACTGCACTAAAAAGGAATATTTATTTTCAAACCATTTCGAGTAAGAGTAAAGGAGATTTGAAATCTTAAAGGGGAAAAAGAGAAAATAAGAGATTTTCTCTCAGCAACTAAGATTGAAATCTTTGTTTTTACCCAAAATGTAGTTCTGCAACTACTGGAACAAGAGGGACGCGTGAGGGAAAACACCCAATCCGCAGAAAATAATGGAGTGGGCGCAAGAGAGAGAAACTGATTAAGAGGGAGAAACCGATTGGGAGGAGAACGAAATGGAGGAAATGCTAGGCATTACCTTCGGACTCAAGCACTGACCCAACGAAAAATAAGAGATGGAAACGGGAAGGGAAGTGGGTAACGTGAGAGAGAGAGACACGGGGGAAACCAGAAAAAGAAAACCGAAAGCAAAAGAGAGGGAGAAAGAATCGGGGAGCTGAGGAAGAAGGCTATACTTACCCAAAACGACGCCGTTTCCGCACTCTTCCAAGAAAAGGCTGGGCCTTTGCGCGCGGGTCTGGGCCTCACAACAACTGGGTCTTACATCCTCCCCTTACAAAAATTCCGTCCTCGGAATTTGCTACAAGCTAAAAAAAGTTCTCTTCAAACAGGTGAGGATACTTAACTCGCATCTTTTCCTCGAATTCCCAAGATGCTCTTTCCTGTCCAAAATCTGCACTGGTTCCTCGGTGTTGGTCATATCCTATTGAATCTGAAGGGTTTCATGATCTATAATGTGGTTGGGGTCATGAATGTACTTCCTCAACATAGACACATGAAACACGTTATGCACTCCCGAGAATTCCGGTGGTAGAGCCACCCTGTACGCCACTGGTCCAATCTGATCAAGAATCTCAAACGGTCCAATATATCTAGGGCTCAACTTACCCTTCTTTCCGAATCTCATAACTCTTTTCATCGGTGCAATTCTCAAAAATACCTTATCTCCAACCTCAAACTCTAACTGGCGGCGGCGCTTATTTGCATAACTCTTCTGTCGGCTTTGAGCTGCTTTCATTCTAGCCCGAATGGTATCTATCTTCTCAGTGGTCTGCTGAATAATCTCTAGCCCTATAAGATTCCTTTCACCTACTTCATCCCAATACAATGGAGATCTACATCTTCTGCCATACAAAACCTTGTAGGGTGCCATCCCAATGCTAGCCTGGAAACTATTATTATAAGCAAACTCAACCAATGGTAAATGTCGCATCCAAGTTCCCTTAAAATCCATCACACACGCCCTCAACATGTCTTCTAAAATTTGAATAGTTCTTTCTGACTGTCCATCTGTCTGAGGGTGAAAAGCAGTAATGAAACTTAACTTAGTACCCATTTCCTCTTGTAAGCTTCGCCAAAACTTAGAAGTAAAACGGGGATCTCTATCCGACACAATGGATACCGGTACTCCAAGCAACCTCACTATCTCCCGCACATACAGCTCAGCTAGTTTCTCCAGTTTATAAGAAACTTTAATGGGCACAAAACGGGCGGTCTTCATTAAGCGATCCACGATCACCCATATAGCATCTTGTCCGCTTAAAGTCCTTGCTAGACCTGTCACAAAGTCCATGGAGATGTGCTCCCATTTCCACTCTGGAATCTGGAGTGGTTGTAATAATCCTACAGGTCTCTGATGCTCCACTTTCACCTGTTGGCAAGTTAGACATTGTTCCACAAATTTCGCAACTTCTCTTTTCATACCATTCCACCAAAAAGACTCTCTCAAGTCTCGATACATCTTGGTACTCCTTGGGTGAACAGTGTACAAAGAACGGTGTGCCTCTTCAAGAATTACCCTTTTTAGTTCATCATCAGTAGGTATGCATACTCTACCTCTAAACCTAAAAAATCCATCCTCGGAAATGCTAAAATCAGGTTTGTCCCCGTTCCCGACTTCTTCCATTAGCTTCACCAACCTTGAGTCCACTTTCTGAGCAGCTTTGATTCTATCTATCAAGGCAGGTTGAACTACTAAACTGGCCATGAAAGCATTTGTATCACTAGCAATGACTTCAATATCGGCTCTTTCTAAGTCCATCAACAACCTATGCTGAGTGGTAAGGGCTGCAACCGTTCGTCCCATTGACTTCCTGCTTAGGGCGTCGGCTACAACATTAGCTTTGCCTGGGTGATAATTAATGGTGCAATCATAATCCTTGATCAATTCAAGCCATCTCCTTTGCCTCATATTTAATTCCTTCTGGGTAAAGAAATATTTCAAACTCTTGTGGTCCGTATAAATTTCACACTTTTCCCCATACAAGTAGTGTCTCCAAAGCTTGAGTGCAAAAATGACTGCCGCGAGTTCCAGATCATATGTGGGATAATTCTGCTCATACACTTTCAGTTGACGTGAGGCGTAAGCTATCACCTTCCCATGTTGCTTCTATACACACCCCTAGTTGTGGGAACTGTTAATACCGGAGCTGTCACTAATCTCTGTTTCAACTCCTGGAAGCTTTCTTCACACTTTGCTGTCCATTCAAACTTATTATTTTTCCTGGTGAGTGCAGTGAGAGGAACTGCTATCCTGGAAAACCCATCAATGAATCAACGGTAATAACCCGCCAATCCCAAAAAGCTTCTAACCTCATGAACATTCTTCGGTGCCGACCAATTAACCACTGCTTCCACTTTTCCTGGGTTCACTGAAATGCCATCTTTCGAAACTACATGTCCCAGAAACGTGATTGAATCAAGCCAAAATTCGCACTTCTTCAACTTAGCAAACAACTGCTTATCTCTGAGTGTCCCAAGTACCAACTTCAAATGTTCTTCATGCTCGGTCTTGCTTTCGGAGTATATCAGTATATCATCAATAAAGACAACCACAAACTTATCCAAAAACTCATGGAATACCCTGTTCATCAAATCCATGAATACTGCTGGGGCATTAGTCAGGCCAAAAGGCGTGACCAAAACTCATAATGGCCATATCGGGTCCTGAATGCCGTCTTAGCCATGTCTTCTGCCCTGATCTTCAATTGATGGTAACCCGATCGAAGATCAATCTTTGAAAATACTTGAGCACCCTGAAGCTGATCAAACAAATCTTCTATACGGGGTAATGCGTACTTATTTTTTATGGTCACCCGATTAAGTTCCCTATAATTGATACACATTCTCATCGATCCATCCTTCTTCTTCACAAAGAGAACTGGAGCTCCTCAAGGTGATATACTGGGCCTGATGAAACCCTTATCCAACAAATCTTGCAACTGCTCCTTGAGTTCCACTAGTTCAGACGGAGCCATTCGGTAAGGTGCTTTCGAAAGAGGTGTCGTGCCTGGGACTAGTTCAATAGCAAACTCTACCTCCCGCTCGGGTGGAAGTCCAGATAAATCTTCTGGGAAAACCTCTGGATATTCACTCACAACAAGTATCTGTTCCAACTTCAACTCTTCCTTTGGTGCTTCTACCACACAGGCTAGGAATCCCTGACAACCATCACGCAACAATTTTCCAACCTAAATCGCAGAAATAATGGGTGGAACCACTCTCACTTTCGACCCTGTGAACCGAAATTCACTTTCATTAGGGGGTCTAAACACCACCTCTTTTTCAGAACAATCAATACTGGCATGGTAAGAAGCCAGCCAATCCATACCCAAAATCACATCAAACCCAACCATGTGGAACATTATTAAATCTGCTGGCATCAGTCTTTCATCTATAGATAGAGGGCATCCCTATAGAATCTCACTATAGACTACTGAATTTCCTGTTGGGGTTGCGACCAGTAACTTGTGCTTTAACCTTTCAGTTTCTATAGTGCAAAATCTAGAGTAAGCCGTGGAAATAAAAGAATGTGTCGCTCCCGAGTCAAATAACACAAAAGCGTTATTAGAAAACAAAGAAAGAGTACCTGTGGCCACAAATAGTCTTATACATGAACCAAAATATTCAAAGCCTTAACCAAAACCAACCAATAGAAGTAATAATAACATAAAATCTTTAAAACAAAACAAATGAGTCATACCGGTGATCACGTCATTCCTACCCTCAACCTCTCCAGGTGTCAGAGCAAAAACCCGTGCAGGCGCAGTAGTACGCTGGAAGTTGCCTCGCACTGTCCCTTCTGCTCTGGGTGGTGGTGGCCTGTTGCTGTTTAATTGCAATGGGCAGTCCCTGAGATAGTGACCTGGTTTGCCACAACGGAAGCATAGTCCCGCTTCCATCCTGCATACTCCAGCATGTACTCGGTTGCAAGTTCTACACTGATATGCTTGTTGGGTGCCCGAAACCAGCCTCTTACCCATGCTACTACCTTCATTCCTCTTTTTCCATGATCCCTGGTCCATGCCAGAATGATACCCAGTAGGAGTAGCCATTTTTCTTTGTTCATGCAATGCAGTGCTTCTTTGGATGGTTCTTTCAAAAACTGTGGCCTTATTCACCATTTCTGAGAAGTTCCGAATCTGAAAACCCAACACACGCTCATAAAGTTTCTCATTCAGTCCTTGCTCAAATTTGCGCGCCTTCTTTTCCCCAACAAATAAGTAGCAAAATGGGATAGCTCAGTAAACCTAGCTGCATACTGATGTACCGTCATTGTTCCTTGCACTAAGGTGGCAAATTCCATAGCCTTATCCTCACAGAATGAGCTAGGGAAGAAGCGCTCAAGAAAAATCTGTTTGAAATGCAGCCAACTGACTATCTTTGTTCCCTCTACTTCTCTGATCGTTCTTTTAGAGATCCACCACCTCTTCGCTTCCCTGGTAAGCTTGAATGTGGCATACGCCACCTTTTGCTCATCTGTACAGGTTAGGACCTGCAAAATCTCCTCAATGTCCTGAATCCAATCCTCCGCCAGAGTTGGATCGCCTTTCCCATAAAATAAAGGGGGTGCATTCGATTGAATTGCTCTACGGTACAACTCCCTTCATTATAGTTACGCTGGCGACTCGAGGGATTCTACACGAGGTCATCAATTAATTGATGTGCAGCTGCTCGTAGTACTTCGGAAGCACTCGGGTTTGCTTCCCTTTCGTTCTCGTTTGCATTCAGGTCCGACATGCTTCATTCACGACGACGGGGTGGCATCCTGACAAAATAACTTGGATCTTTAATAATCGATTAAAAAAAAATAGAGTTTATATGAACATAAATAATTAGTGGGATTCGTAAAACAAAACATATATATTATACTTCAAAAAATATAAGAATATCTATAAAAGAGAGAAAGGAAGTACGCACAACGGTAGAATAGTCAATCTCCCAAAATCTAATACCTTACCCCATCTAACTATTTAATAAGACTCCACAATTAATCTAAACCTTAATCAACATGAACTTATTTCATAGACCTGTGAAATACCACACCTCAAAACCATTCCTAAAGCCTGCGAATTCTAAGAGTTCCCACATCTACAATATTCAACCCTATAGTTCGCTTCACTATCATAATAAATCTGGAAATGATTTCTTAACCACTATCTATACTCTGAAATCTTACATACTATAGTCTGCAGAACATCAAACCTGGCTCTGATACCAAATTTAACGCCCCATACCAAGGTGGGTTGGAGAATCACTACATATCACTTATAAACATATCTCCCAACACATCTAAATGTTAAACTGCAATTGACAAAAAAATTTCCCTTCTAAATATTTCTATAACTCCAACAAATCAACTCTTATTTCTCACGAGAGAAAAAAATATTCAATGAAGTGAAAACTTGCGGTGAGGCTCACGTATATGAGAAACAGAGTACAACTTTGTACCCACTGCACAACAGCAAACACAAAGCGCACGGAATGAAACAAAAGCAACCACCAATGCACGGACTGCACTAAAAAGGAATATTTATTTTCAAACCATTTCGAGTAAGACTAAAGGAGATTTCAAATCTTAAAGGGGAAAAAGAGAAAAGAAGATATTTACCCACAAGAGAAGCTCTCGGCAACTAAGACTGAAATCTTTGTTTTTACCCAAAATGTAGTTCTGCAACTACTGGAACAAGAGGGACGCGTGAGGGAAAACACCCAATCCGCAGAAAATAATGGAGGGGGCGCGAGAGAGAGAAACTAATTAAGAGGGAGAAACCGATTGGGAGGAGAACGAAATGGAGGAAATGCTAGGCATTACCTTCGGACTCAAGCACTGACCCAACGAAAAATAAGAGATGGAAACGAGAAGGGAAGTGGATAACGTGAGAGAGAGAGACACGGGGGAAATCAGAAAAAGAAAACTGAAAGCAAAAGAGAGGGAGAAAGAATTGGGGAGCTGAGGAAGAAGGCTATACTTACCCAGAACGGCGCCGTTTCCGCACTCTTCCAAGAAAAGGCTGGGCCTTTGTGCGCGGATCTGGGCCTCACAACAACTGGGTCTTACAGCAACGCCATAAGAGATTCAGCGTTTTGTCCAGCAACCCCATCAATGAATGATTAATATAAACTCTGAATATCAATTTCTACTAATTTGTGCACCCTTATGTTTTCATAACTTAATGAAACATTTGTACGAGATCCAGTGTTGGCTAAAAAAACTGTAACTTAAATTGTCATATTTTACGTGTTCACTAAACTTGTATGAATTTATAATCTGTGTTAACGATATACTGTTTTAGTTGCTACTTTAGGAACAAGTTCTAATTAGTTTGAAAGTTTACTTTCCTATCCTATCTAATTTGTCAAGTTTATGCATCCACAAATTTATTAGCATCTTATTGAATATGAATTAATACCTGCTGATATCAACATTTCAGTTTCTGTCCATTACACAGTCTATCAATCGGTTTTACATCATTTTTCAATTCTATTATTCATTGTAGAGTGACAGATAACCCAATATGATCCTTTATCTTCTCACAGCTACAAGTTTATCCTCTACCATTGCCCATTACATGTAATAATCATATATCTCAAAATATTTTTTAATATATATTTTGGTTTTACAACAAATTTTCTATTTATATTTTCTTCAAACTGGTCAAACTTCAATGTCCTCTCAATTTATTTATTTTTTGATAATAAACTGATCTCATTAATCAAACCAACCACATACAAGATGAACCAGTATTACAAAGGGAAAGACAGGATCAAAGCCTCATTTCCTCAGTAACCACCTGAAGGATACAAGGGGGGCATATTTCGATGTCATAAAGATCTTCAGTGCATTCAAGGGCCGCTTGGGCAAGCTTGTGAGCTGCCATGTTAGCCTCCCGATATACATGAGAGATAGACCAATCAGCAGCTGGGATTAGAACAGCTTTTGCATCTGATATGAGGCAACCACCTAAGCTCCAGTTAGGACAACCTTGGATCACTTGGTCCACGACCTGTTTTGAATCTCCCTCCAAACAGAATTGCCTTATTCCAATTTCCTTACAAAAAACACATGCCAAAACAAGCCCATATGCTTCAGCATCAAAGGCACTGCCTCTCAAAGGTCTGTTAGCACGAAGTGCACCTATCACCAGCCCTATCACCTATCACCTATCACCAGCCCTTACAAAATGATGCAAAATGATCAATTATGCCACAAGCCACGCAACATGTTGAACTAATCTTTTTGTTAAACTTGCATTATACAAATTTAGCAAAATGGTCAATTTGCAAAATTTGTATTAACAAATTTTAAATTATTATATTTCATTAACCTATCATTATCCAAAGATATTTGCTAAAATTTGCTTTTTTATGCAATAAATTATTCATTAATCAATTTTTTTTTACAAAGCCATAAATTTTTTTTTAAGAAACTTTTCATGCACCCAACTAGGCAAACGTGCTTTGCATGTTGCTATTGTCCTAGTATTGAAAATGTGTTTAAAATCTACAACTTGTTCAGTACAAAATGACTGTTTGTACACTTTCAAGAGCACGCCATGCTTCATCTACCATGAACCAATGTTTCAGTGACTTCGTTGATAGAGCAAACACTTTTGTTGGGGTGAGAGAACTCATTTTCTGAGCTAATCTGATTTGCAGTAAATGCTGGCCTCCTTGGCTGAGGTAGATCAACAATCTCACTTTTTAGCATAGAAATAACAATAGATATGGTTGGTCTATCTTTAGCGAAATCTTGTACACACAACAACCCGACATGTATGCATCTCAAGATTTCATTTTCAAAGCCATATTTTGATATTTTGGGATCTACTAAGGCTGACAAGTTCTCCATGTTCCACATCTCCCATGCCTAGAAAGATGAAAATATGATTAGAGAAGATTCATTATCTTGTATATATCTATCATTGGAGAAGATAGTACGCATGCTTTGAATGCTCCATTGGTATATATATCAACTTGGGTAACAAGCAATTGAGCACTTAAAGAATGGAGAAATGAGATAAGGGAGACTTACATATCCTAAAAGGCTCACAGTCTGCTCATCGTGATAAAAATTAGAGTTTTTCCTTCCACTTACTATCTCTAGCAACAACACTCCAAAGCTGAAGACGTCCGATTTTTCTGAAAATCGCCCCGCCATTGCATATTCAGGAGCCATGTAGCCACTTCATTATTTAAATACATCCAAACTTTATTATCCATAATATCAGCATTAGTATATCATGATTGATTTCAACAAATAAAAGCTAGTACTTACTATGTTCCAACAACCCTTTTTGTTTTGGCCTGATCTTCATTGCCTCCAAAAATTCTGGCCATTCCAAAGTCTGAAATTTTTGGATTTAGCTCTTCATCCAACAATATGTTACTTGGCTTTAGATCCCTATGAATAATCCTTAATCTTGAATCCCTATGAAGATAGAGTAGACCTCGACCAATTCCTTCAATAATGTTGAAACGTTTTTTCCAATCCAGTAGTTCTTGTTTGATTGGATCTAATGAATTTAATTCAAAAAGATCAGAAAAACAAAGTGAAGTTGAATTTCATAATATATAGTAATGAAGGTAATATTTGTAAAGATAGTCATAATAAAGTATGTAATGTATACAAGCTAAAATACCACAACCGTAGATATCATTAATATTCGTTTTGTGGTGTAGGGCATTAGAATGAACTAACCAAAAAGAAATGCGTCCAAACTTTTGTTTGGCATGTATTCATAGACTAGCAACTTTTCTTCTCCTTCAACACACCCTCCAAGGAGTCTAACAAGATTTCGGTGTTGGAGTTTAGAAATCACAACCACTTCATTCATAAATTCTTCTAGCCCTTGTCCTGAAGTTCTTGCAAGTCTTTTTACGGCAATTTCTTGTCCATCTAATAATTTTCCCTGTAAACAAGCACCAATTCATTGAGTAAATATTCAAATAGTACTAAGCAATAATCATCTACAAGCACAACCCTTACCTTGTATACGGGACCAAACCCACCTTCTCCAAGTTTTTTAGACTGGTGGAAGTCGTTTGTTGCACTTGCTAGCTCCTCAAGACTAAGTATCGGGAGTTCTTGGAGTTTATCTTGGTTTTTCTTGTCTACAAGATTCTTTTTATAATGAAATCCTGGATAGAACAATCATAAGTTTATGCTTAATTTTCTTCTCTCACTAGTTTAGCTCGTCATAGTGATAGAATTTATAATATAATAGAAATTGAGAGGTAGAGAGAGAGAGAGAGAGAGAGAGAGAGAGAGAGAGAGAGGAGAGGGAGATAAGCTAGCTTTAAGGATTACATCTAATAATTTATAGTTGTTAATGAATTGAATACAATGTATTCGCCTCTATTAATAAGGTAAATCTCTTGAAAATCAAATCTCTTGATAAATAATTTCATAATATGATCTCTCGATGAAAAATCTTGAAGTCTAGATATAGCATCGGTAATTATCATGGCAATGGGATGACAATTTTATGGACAGTAATAAAGCGAAACTTATAAATGTTGAGACAATATTGATAATTTTATGGACGTACGTCATATTTCAGAGCTATAGTCAACAAAAGGTTGAGAATAGGCCAAACCAATAAAAAAGCTAATAATACGCCCAAAAATTGGGTCAACAATGGGGCTAAAGAAGGCATTAATCAATTATAGGATATCATAACAATGGGCTTTAAACCATGCTGCTTTTTACAGACCAAAAGGGAAGATGCGGTTATCAAAGAACTAAATGAAAGAGGTTTACATCTAATAAAGTCAAGTTACTAGGAGATGTATAGATATAATATGGAATTTAAGTTTTAGGTGTGTTTACAATTGTGGTGGATAAGAGGCTTTTGAGATATTTATGTGGCTAATTAGGTGATGGTTAAGGATATATATAGCCAGGAGGGTATGGTTTTGGAGGTTACTTTGACAAAGTTAAATTTATAATAAAAATAACTTTACAATTTGATGAATTACATGAAAACATGTCAGTTTGTGAGATTACTTTTATATAGTACATTTGTGACTAAAGTATTTTTCTAAAAAGAATGTTGTGACATGGATCGTAATTTTGGGTCATCTAATTCTAGAGGATTGGGTTGATGCGGCTCATAAAGTTGGTTGAAGAAAATGTGTTAGCCGACAACTCTGATACTTGTATGAAGAAAATGTGTTAGAAAATGTGTAAAGAGTAAAATAGAAATTGAGATTGAATAGAGAAAAGGGGGGGGGGGGGGGGGGGGAGAGAGAGAGAGAGAGAGAGATACTTGTATGAAGGAAAGTGCATTTTACCTTTGCTACGTTTTGCCATCCACCGGCGTAAGAATAAAGTGCAAATGACCGTGAAGACTATTCCCATGACCAGTACTGTGACTATGACGATTACTTTCCCTTCTTCCTTTTTATCTGTAAATCAGAAACATCAAACTACATTTATCCGATGTAAGATCTAGAATAATGTTCTTTTGTTTTATGTTTTTTTGGGTCATTATATTTAACTGTTTCGAACTGCAAGCAACGAGGTAACTTTGATTCGTAGATATAAACTTGGATGGAGAAAAGAATGCAACCTACCGAGTTCTGAATATGCCACACGAACATAAAGATCAACTCCGTGGCTGGAAAACTTCTGTGAGTCTATTAAATCTCTGGTCCATGACATACACCCAATGCCAGCTTCGTATGCATAAGCTATACAAGAACAGTCTTCCAAGCATCGGTATCTGCATTCATCCTCAAAAACAGATGACCAATTTGCCAAACTTGGCGTTTTCATCGTCGTCTCCTTTAAAAACCCATCTTTTTTGTCTTCTTTACCACCTGTGCTCACTTTCATACACTGCAACGGAGTCCTTCTCACGCATCCACTAGTCCAATGTCCTCTATTCCATTCTTCTATATTCTTTGGTTCAAACCCCTCTAAGCAGCTGCAGATTGGTTTATTTTTTGGGTTACAATTTCCAAATGCTCCACACTTGCCGTAAACATCACACTCAGACGTCAAAGACGACCACGAGCGCACCCAATCCTTGCCATTAATGGAATAAGTTTCCAATAAGTCTCCTTCTGCGTTCAAGACATAATGGAATGGCACTGACTTGTTTGAAAACTCGAAAGTAAAATAGAATGATCCCTCTTTGTCATCTACAAGACTAAATCTATTGAGATGTCGAGCTATCATGGTTGGTACTCCAATAAAGATCATACCATTCCACGGACCACTGCGCCAATAAGGGCTACTACCATTCCAAATAAATATTTCAGGAAGATTAAAAGAGTAAGTACCAGCAGAAAAGGTTCCAAAGGCTGGATCTGACGGGCTCTTCCATGATGTGAGCTGAACGGTCTTGCCTGTTGTTGCATTAGTACTCAGTTTCATTTCTGGCAACCACGAATTAGAAAGATGTTGGAAACTCTCCCATGTGATTAACCCCGTTGTGTTTTCTTGTAAGACAAGGTTCCCGGAATCTAGAAGTCGTGCGCTCATATTGGATACAGAACTTGTTACGTTTGATGACCACAAAATCGTCTTTTCTCCATCCAATACGACTAGATTGCCGTCTTCGGATATAGTAAGAATCCCGGAGGTGGTCTTCAGGGGCTTGTCTCTGTTAGCAACCCATATGATAGGAGACTCAGAAACTTTAGCATACCATATCCCAACATAGCGATAGGTAGAATTCGCAGGGCTAAAAAATCCCAATTCGAACTCACCGCCATTGGAGATTATGGTTTGATCAGAGTCTTTGACAAAGCTAGGTGCTGCGATGGTGTCCGTGGCATGGCCGAACTCTAAACAAAAGGAAGACAGCAAGACAAGGAAACATAACAAGTTTATGCTTCGAACAAGTCGCATAGCTCATCAACTGCTTCTTGTTTGTGAAAATGAAGAATTTTGAGACTTTTGATGCCGGGAGCATTATTGTTTCGTTGCTTCCTATCTTCTTACTTTTCTTTGCCGGGACGTGCTCACCGCTCCCACTCTCCTTGGGAGTTACTGTTATGTAAATTTTTTTTTTTTTATATTTTTTAACACTTTTAAATATTTAAAAAAAAATCACAATATTATTAAAAAAAAATATTTTTTTAATCGTTAAAAAAAAATAAAAAATTATAACAATAGAATAAAACGATAGAAATCAACGTAAGAATAACATTTTCGGTAATTATGAGTAATCTCCAACTTTAGAACCTGCCGTTGTCAAACACGTGTGTTTGACCGTTGTAATTATGTAGTCGCCTTTCCATCTGCTGTAATTATTGATTGACTTGTAGAATACTTTTTTTTTTTTTTTTTAAGCAAGAGTACTTTATTCAACTCGACACTTCAGTTTTACGTTTAATTATCGGAAAATGCTACTTTATCCTGCATGGTCTTGACTTTTCGTTTTTAATGGCTCGTCTATTTTTTTATTTAATAGTTAATGAAATAAATAAATTAATATATTTCTTTTCTATAATATTTAAAAAAAAAATACAAATACAAATGCATCGTGAACATGGTCAGCAATACATGCCGGGCGGTTGACAAAGCATCGTCCTTAATTAATTCATCTGGTTCAATTCTATGCTGCCGCCTTGGACCATAGGTCAAAAATTACGGAATCGGGTAGGGGAGTTTTCTAGGAAAGTGGCTATCTTTGGATAAAGCTGTGTAAAATCCATTACTGGGAAGTGGACCATTGTAGCTGTCCAGAAACTTTGCTCCTGAGTCGGAAAGTTCTTGGGAGGCACTTGATGAGGACGTGTTTGTTATGAACCCGATTGTAATGGGTGATGTTGATGTATCTTTTGTGTGAATTGCTTGTAAAGGAGAATGCAGTGAGTGTAAAGGCTACTGGGTGAATGAGTGATTAAGGATGCATATAGGATGTTTGATAAAAAGCTCAATAGAGCCCTGGTATATTGCTACGGGTTCTTCGAGGCACCCAACCTCCATTACAGAAAATACAACTCAAAACAATATCTTCCAGAATGAATCTTGCCTCTCATCCCTCGTTCTCCATATGCCCATGCAGAATAAAAAGCAACACAAATAATAGACTGACACGTGTACAATAAGTAACTAACTACTGAAAGTAAAACAACAAGAAGGAAATGAAAATAACATAAGGCTCCTATGCTGCTCCACTGAAACGGTGCACTGCGGCACTTCCTTCTACTGTGAAACGGTGCGTTTTCTTAGAGTTATTACTCCCAGATCCTTCACTCTCCTTCCCTGGAAGGTCATAACAATCCCTTCCCCTTAAAAGAACCTTGTCCTCACGGTTAAGAGCATTGTCTGGAGCATTAGTACAACCACTTGCATGAGGCATTCTCGATCTGTCATAAAGAACACTACGATCCTCTGCAAGCTATTGGCCAATGTGGAAAGAGCCACAGGCCTGCGCAAAATCAGGAACTGAAATGTATTTGTGAGGTTGATTCTTCTTGAACCGATATTGTTCTTGATCCCTCTTGGACGTTACTTCTTGCAAGGAGTCAGTGACCCCTTTCCTTTTTGGGCATTTGAATCCCACATACTCAAAGAATTCAAGGACATTTTCCTTTGGACCTTGGTAAACTACCTGACCTTCTGAAAGAAGGATGATATCATCAAAAGGATCAAATGTATCTGGTGCTGCCTCTAGAAGAGAAATGACCATGGTCACTTCCATAATGTGAACCATCTGCCTCGTGGACTTGCATATCTGGAAAGGGGTAGAACTGTCCGTCGATATTTCATCCATAAAAAGAGCCTATTCTAGTCCAACCAACATCTCCTCAGTTGTCACACGCTTCTTCTGCCCACCTGGGATACCTTTCCTCTCATCATCGACAGAGGATAGTAGTGCAGGATTGTCATTGCTAATCGATGCAATTATTCGCATATGCAGTTCCTCTCCCTCAACGTCAACAACAGTAAACTCGGGCCCAAAGTCACAAAACACCAACCCAAAAAGGTATCCCACTTCAGTTTTGATGAATGCAATAGAAGGCTAATGATTATGACAGTAATCGTTAAACTCGATTGCCTTCTCAAAACTAATATTAGTAAAGACAACAACCTGGATTTCGGACAGTTGTTCTTTGGTTAATTTTTTTGTTGAGGTAAGAACATCCACAACATTGTTGAGCTCTTGCAACTTTTGTACAGAAGTAAGTGCCCTGTTCTTACCAACTTCATTTTCTGTAAAAATGAAATTACTGGACAACTCCCACAACTCCACTGCCCCTTCATCATGCAAGGTCACAGACGTGACACCACTTCTAATGGACATTTTCACAAACAACAGAGGTCTTTCAACCTGTGTGAAAGCAACTCCAAACGCAAAGTAAATGGAAGGTTCCTTCAGATTACCTCCCTTTTCATCCCCATGATCCGAGTGAATGACCAGCTTGGTTGTCGTAGTATAGCCCCCCTGTGGGGTCAGAGACGAAGCCACCACGCACCGCTGAGTAGAGGAACGGGAAATCTCCACCAATAGCTGGGGCCCTTGTGCTTGTGGACAGGATTGCGGATCCAGTTAATTCTTGGATCACTACGAACGACATTATTATTGAAGATGACGCCTATTTATGACGCAGTTTTTTCAATACAGTCTATTATTAATATTTTGTTATTATAGTGAAACTCTATTTCGTGCATCTTGGGACAATATGAGTTTTTAATGCACTGTAATTTTCAATACTGTTTATATAATGTACTTCTCCATCTATAATCTGTAGAACATCAGAATCAATCAACAACTATTTTGGTTGAAGTTCTCCTCTACTTTTCTATCTTTTTACCACACCTCTGTACTAAAAGTACCAACAGTTGGTACCAGAGCAGCTTTCGGTCTTTGGGATATGATGGTTGCGCCTGGTTCATCTGCAACTCTTCCCATTTTTTCTGGTGAAAACTATGACTATTGGTGTAACACCCCGATTCCGAAGGTCCGAAGAGTTAACTCATGTCACTTAAAAATCATTTTCCTTCCACGTAGTACATACTCTAATTTTTCTCTATCGCACAAAATACTCATATAATTACATCAATTACTCCATAATAACTATTCTAAGACAATACAAAGTCTTAATATAAACATCAATCTCCCAACAAATCACATCATCAGAGCACAACAAGCTTACTGAATGAAAATTCTCAATACCCATATAAACCTTCTATGCTTAAACCATCATTCTTAACTCTTCTCACCCATGCTCCATATTCTTGATCCTCAACTGAAACATTCAAATCATCTGAAAAAGATAGTGGAGATAAGGGGTGAGTTATCAACAACTCAGTAAGCAGAGAACATATACTAGTATGTAAACATGAGCCCTTTTCAGAAGATTCAATATACAAAAACAAAAACATTTTATTTTTATATGCAGATCTCAGAAAAAAAAAACGTGTTATCAGAAAATCAAAGCGAGTTTTCAATCTTTTCATACTCAAAATCAACAATTCATATTTAAGGATCCATTTCACATTCAGAAATGCTTTGGCATAACATAACTGAACATCTTCATCTTATCATATCATATACCTTGTTTAACCCCCGTGGTAGGGTTGTGCTATCCCCGGTGGCCAAACCAGGCAGTATCATGTGGTGAACTTCCCCTTTTTCAATCTCGGAGCCCCGAGTGTGCACACAGGAAAGAATACGTAAAAAGACCACTTTGTTTCCAAAGTGGGTGCACTCATATCATATCATATCATGGTGGTACCAACCATATCACGTGAACCTGTATTATCTCAGAACCATATTCAGAACATATAAGTATGTCAAAGTTTTATCACATCCAAAACACGTGCGAAACAAATTCATTTCATTTCCATTCTATAAAAAATAGATCCAAATCATTTCATATCACATGCATAAAAATCTCAGTGATAACATATTCGCTCTTTTGCATATTTCATAAACATGACAAATATTGCTCATGTCTACACATTTCATGTCAAAAACATTTCTTTTCTCTTTCATATGTATCTCATGAGAGAATGCGAAACATTTATTGAGGTTGTTTTTCACTTTTTCTTTTTAAAATAACATGCACATTTTTACAAACCAACCTCAGTTCATTTCTTTTTATGCAAATCTAGCATAAGAACCCCGCTTACCTGGACTTCTTAGCTTTTCAAAAATTTCCTCAAAAATGTCGAGTCGACTATAAATCGTCACCTATAAAAATAATCACGTAATTTCTGTAAGTTTCCAATAGATCACATATTTCGATATTTAAGCCTAAGCTTCTTAAATAAACTATTTTAAATTTTTCAAAACTTAAAACCTTCATAATCCCAAAATATATCATTACTTCCTAAAATCACCAATATCCACCACAACCCACTTCATACACAAAACACCAATATTTAAACCCGAACAGCCAACAAATCTCATAGTCTAAACCAATCATACTAACAACTCCATCACCCAATGCAATCAACCCCGTTACTCCTCGAACTCAGTCCGGCAAAACCAATCAGCAATTAAATACAATGTAATGTGCTAGTGCAAAAATACATTAAATTCACGAGAATTCTTTGGAAAATACTTACAGTGCTATATAATAATTTCTGGAGGATCACGGAGGCGCAAGAAGTGGAAAAACAGCTGCAGAACAGTGCAAAATACACTATGGCCGTGGGTCACAGATACCCACTTTTCAATGGGTGCAAACGAAGACCCGAGATTGATAGGGTAGGGCCTAGGGATGTCGGTGAAGCTAGTGGTGGTGATGTATGGCCGTGGGTGGCGGCGCAAATGGTGGTTTAAGGCCAAAAATATCCGAAACGGAAATGGAGTTGGATGTGCTTCACCAGTGACAGATCGGAGGTGGGGTTGGGTCCAATGGGTTGCTTGGAGGTCGAGGATAAAGTGGTGAAGAAATGGTGGCCAATGGTGGTGCGACGGCGGCGCAACGGCACAAGAGGTGACGCGGCTTCAATGGGCTCGTGGCGGCGCAGCTGGGGCTGGAAATGGAGGGGTGGCTTCGTCGGCGGCTGGGGAAGACAGTGGGCCGGGCCGGCTCACGACGGTGCTGGGAGGGGAAGAAGAATCGGACGGAGGGAGAGAGAAGGCTGGCGTGCGCGCACGGGAAGGAACCAGGAGAGGAAGAAGAAAAGAAAGAAAAGAAAAGAAGAAAAGAAAAAGGAAGAAAAAGAAAAGAGAAAATGTAGGGAAAGAAATGAGGTCCAATCCTCACATCTTGGGTCACAAAAATGATCCAACGGAAATGATTTTAAAACTGTAAGTGAAATAAAATAATTCAAACGCAGTGATTAAATTGAAAATAAATAATTAAACCCAACAATAAGTTAATTTAATTTGAGAAGAAATTTAAACGCATAACAATAATTAATTTAAAGAAAGTACTTCAAAAAATATTTTCGTAAACTAAAAATCATAAAAATAGCCTAATTAAAAATCCAATAATTTTAAAACAAGTGAATAAATTCTGAATCAATAAAAATAATTCCTTCATTAAAATACACTAAAATACGGGGTGTTACAATTGGAGCATAAAAATGAAAACTCTTTTCCTATCTCTTGATCTGTGGGATGTCGTTGAAAATGGAGTCTCTTCAGTTGCTGAAGGCACGTCTGAAGGAGCTTCCGGTCTTACCCAAGTCAAGTCTGATAGGCAAAGGGATGCAAAAGTCTTGTTTATTCTACAGCAGGCTATGAGTGAGTCCATCTTTCCAAGGTTGATGAGGGCTTCTTCTTCCCAGCAAGCTTGGGAGATTCTGCAACAAGAATTTCAAGGTAATACCATAGTTAAAATTATCAAACTTCAAGGGCTAAGAAGGGAACTTGAAAATCTCAAAATGAATGAATATGAGAATATCAAGGAGTATTGCTCTAGAGTCATTGAAGTAGTGAATCAAATGAGGGCTTATAATGAAAATATTTCAGATGAAAGGATTGTTCAGAAAATCCTCATAAGCTTGACTGAAAAATATGACCATGTGGTGGCTGCCATTGAAGAAGCTAAAGATCTATCTTCACTTTCTGTCACCGAGTTAATGGGCTCACTTTATGCTCATGAACAACGGATTGGCAGAAGGAATGAGGTGTCTTTGGAAAATGCATTTCAATCCAAAGTTAGTCTAAAGAATCAAAAGCAAAAGGAATTCAAGAAAAAGTTCAAGGGCACAGCCAAAGGAGGAGAAAATTCTCAAAAGAAGAATGAAGAATTTTCACCTTGTGGTGTTTGCAAGAAGACTAATCATTTGGAGAAAGATTGTTACCACTAGGGCAAGCCACAATGCTCAAATTGCAAGAAGTTTGGGCATGAGGAGAAAGATTGCCGATTCAAGAACAAAAATAAGCAAGCAAATTTCATCGAGGACAAGGAAGAGCAGTTGTTCTATGCTTGTCATGTTGCAGCCGAGCAAAGAAGAGAGTGATTTCTAGACAGCGGGTGCAGCAACCATATGACACCAGATGAATGCTTATTTTCTCAAATCAATAAATCTGTATGTGTTAAAGTAAAGCTTGGAAATGGAGATTTGGTGGAGGCAAGTGGTAAAGGTACGATTGCCATGGAAACCAAGAGAGGGACTAGATGCATAAAAGATGTTCTTCATATTCCTAGCCTTGATCAAAGTTTGCTAAGTGTTGGGCAAATGATGCAAAATGGCTACTCACTTCACTTTGAGGGAGAGCTATGTGTCATTCTTGATTTGAAGAAAAACAACCAAGTAGTGGCATAAGTTAAAATGAGAAATGGGAGAAATTTTCCCATTATTTGGCAGTACCCAAGAGCAATGATGGTCAAATCTGATGAAACAACTCTTTGGCTTCAAAGGTTTGGTCATTACAACCTAAATGCCTTAAGGATGTTAAATCAGAAGAACATGATAAGAGATATGCCTTTGCTGGACCAAAACATGCCTACTTGTGAAGGGTGTATGATGGGAAAGCAACATAGGCAGCCATTTCCATCAGGAGAAGCTTGGAGAGCAAAATCAGTACTTGAGCTAGTGCATACTGATTTGTGTGGTCCCATGAGGACACTCTCTCAAAGCCAAAACAGGTACTTTATGCTCTTCATTGATGATTTCTCAAGAATGACTTGGGTTTACTTTCTCAAAGAAAAATCAGAGACTTTTAGGGTTTTCAAAAACTTCAAATTGCAGGTTGAAAATCAAAGTGGTCGAAAGATGAAGATCTTGAGAAGTGATAGAGGGGGTGAATTCAACTCAAGTAAGTTTGATGAATTTTGTCAAGAAGAAGGGTTGGAACACCAACTGACAGTTGCCTACACTCCACAACAAAATGGAGTCTCGGAAAGGAAGAATAGGACTGTTATGGAGATCGCTAGGTCCATGCTAATGGCAAAGGGCATTCCAAAAAAATTATGGGCTGAGGCTGTTAATACAGCAGTAGATGTGCTAAATAGATGCCCCACAAAGGTAGTTAAGGATATGACTCCAATCGAAGCATGGAGTGGACACAAGCCAACTGTTAATCACCTCAAAGTATTTGGATGTTTGTGTTACATTGATGTACCTGAACAAAAGAGACACAAACTTCAAGAAAAGTCAGAAAAAGGGATTTTTCTTGGGTATAGCTCTCAATCCAATGGATATCGGATCTTCAATCTCAAAACTCAGCAGCTGGTCACAAGTAGAGATGTTCAGTTTGATGAGCAATCAACCTGGAAATGGGAATAAGAGCATGAACCAGATCTGACTCTTCATGTTCCAATTATCCAGCAAGTTGAGGAAGGGCTAGAAACATCAGCTCCAAATGATCAACCTTCATCACCATTCTCGATTTCAGGAAGTGACAGCAACTCTAGAAGTTTAGCATTTTCATCACCCGAGACTTCTCCAAGAAGATTCAGGGCATTGAACGAGATCTATGAATCTTGCAACTTCAGTTCCATAGAGCCTGAAAATTATGCAGCAGCTTCTAAAGAACAAGTTTGGGTGGATGCAATGAAGGAGGAGATTAGAATGATTGAGAAAAACAATACATGGGAGCTAGTTGCATATCCTGACAGCAAGGATGTTATCGGAGTTAAGTGGGTATATAAAACAAAGCTCAATCCAGATGGTTCTTTAAACAAGTGTAAAGCAAGATTGGTTGCAAAGGGCTATTCACAACAGGCTGGGATAGATTTCAATGAAACCTATGCACCCGTAGCTAGGTTGGACACCATCAGAACAATAGTTGCACTTGCAGCTCAAAGAAGTTGGAAGATCTCACAACTTGATGTAAAATCAGCTTTTCTTAATGGAGAACTTGAGGAGGAAGTGCATGTTCAGCAACCCGAAGGCTTTATGAAGGAAGAAGGGAAAGTATTTAAGTTAAAAAATGCTCTCTATGGGCTTAAACAAGCACCTCGAGCTTGGTACAACAAAATAGATAGCTAGTTTTGTGATCATGGCTTCAAGAGAAGTGTTAGTGAACCTACACTTTATGTCCAACTCAAAGGTGAAAGTTTGCCCATTGTCTCACTTTATGTTGATGATTTAATTATAATAGGAAATAATTCGGTTATGCTTGAATCATTCAAACATGAGATGATGAAAACATTTGAAATGAGTGATATGAGACTAATGCACTACTTCCTTGGAATGGAAGTATATCAAGAAGGAGGTATTTTCATTCCACAAAGGAAATATGCTATTGATTTGCTCAACAAGTTCAGTATGGCTTAATGCAAATCAGTAGCTACTCCTTTGATAGCAAATGAGAAATTGAAGAAGGAAGATGGTGCAAAAGAAGCCGATGCAGCAGTATATAGGAGTTTAATTGGAAGTTTACTTTACTTGGTTGCCACTCGGCCTGACAACATGTATGCAACTAGCTTTCTCTCAAGATTCATGCAACGTCCAAGTCAAATCCATTTTGGAGCTGCTAAAAGAGTGCTGAGATACATTCAAGGCACAAAGGATTTCGACATTTGGTATAAACCAAGTTCTCATTCAACTTTGACTGGTTTTACTGATAGTGATTGGGCTGGTTTTGTGAATGATATGAGAAGCACATCCGGGTATTGTTTTAATCTTGGAACTGGTGTGTTTTCATGGGGATCAAAGAAGCAAGGATTTGTAGCTCAATCCACAGCCGAAGCAGAGTATGTGGCTGCTGCTGGAGCTACAAATCAAGCTATTTGGCTGAGTAAAATTCTCGAAGATATGGGTGCAAAACAACAGCTACCAATTGTGATTTATTGTGCTAACAAATCAGCAATTGCTATGGCAAAGAATCCTATCTTTCATAGCTTTACTAAACATATTGAAATCAAGTATCATTACTTGAGGGAGGTAGAAGCAAAAGGAGATGTGAAGCTGAAGTTTTGCAAGTCTGAAGAACAAGTTGCTGATATTTTCACAAAGGCACTTCCAAGAGACAAATTCCAGTTGTTGAGGCTCAAACTTGGAGTGTCAGAAAAATGCATCAAGGAGGAGTATTGAAGATAACGCCTATTTATGATACAGTTTTTTCAATAAAGTCTATTATTAGTATTTTGTTATTATAGTGAAACTCTGTTATCGTGCATCTTGGGACAGTAAGAGTTTTTAATGCACTGTAATTTTCAATGTTGTTTATATAATGTACTTCTCCATCTATAATCTGTAGAACATCAGAATCAATCAACAAGTATTTTGGTTGAAGTTCTCCTCTACTTTTCTATCTTTTTACCACACCTCTGTACTAAAAGTACCAACAATTATAACCAACTTGAGCCATCGTTTCTAGAATTCTTTTGGGGATAACAAATCTCTTGAGGAAATCAAATTTCCAAGTAGCTTGGATGACATGGATGAGACAATCTGGCTGGTAGATAATGGGATTATGAACTTTCAACTCAATATTAAAGCCCAAAGTGGGTTCCATTTGCTGAAATGCCTCTTGAAGGGTACAAAGAGGATCATCCATGTCAACATCCCATTTCAGAATTTTGCCATCTTTTGTTTTTTTCAGCAGACTCTTTCTCTCCTTGTTGTGCTCACTTTGGGGACCACAACAAAGGAATTCTGCAAGAGAAAATTCTGTAACCCTTCTCTCAAACACAGTACCATTACTTTCAGAGAGAATCATGTTGTCGTGGACAATGACTAGGCAACCATCTTTTGTCACTTGGACATCGACTTCGATGAAATCAAGAGGGAACTGGAGGCAGCGTCAAAGGACGTGATCGAGTTCTCTTTTATGGCTCTCATTTTTTTATCAGAAGACTGCAAGACGTTCATGATGTGGCCCCTGTGCCCTATTACCAAAAACTTGGGTATCCTATCGACTTTTGAGAATGGATAGGGAATTCGATTTCAGACAATGGGTATTTTGAGAAAGGATAGAGGGTTGTAGAGAAGTTGGCGGTCATGGGCAAACGAGGATGGCGAGGAACGAAGGTCCTGAAATTTGCCACCATCGAATCGAATACCCTCTGTCTCGCGCATGCCAATGCGCACCCCAAGAACAAAGCATCACTATCTCTGAGATCTTCAATGCGACCCCAGTGTTGGCATTTGAGCTTGACAAGGGGACAAATGGGTTTTGAGACAGATGCCGTGGCCACTACCACTATCTCCTCCAGTTCGAGTGCCGTTTTTTTTTTCCTTCCTTCACGATTTCATCTTCATCTTTCCTTCCCTTTTCCTCATGCACTCTCTATTTTTGTAGTTCTTTGGTTGAATCCATAGAATCTCCCAAATCACAGATAGGCTCTTCACCCTTCACGCCCTTTTCATCATCCATCCATCTGAGATAGCTAGAATCAAATATTCCAAATATGGAATCGGCACCATCAGGAGTTATGGCCAGATCTACCCCATCAGGAGTGAGGAGAAAATCTTTTTCTCTTCATTCCCTAGCATTTTTTGGTTTCAATAATTTTTTCCGTCCCTACTTTGAGTTTTTTTGATCCAGATCCTTTGCTCTTAGTATCATGAACAACATATCCATCGTCAAATATCGTCGTTCCTAACAACGTAACCTCATCTTTTAAAACAACTCCTATGTGTCGCACTTCGTTGCTTCAATGGATAGATGTGTCTCCCATAAACATATTCAATATTGAGTTTCGCATAGTTATAGTGAAAGAAGAATCAACTAAAATTTTTAAGTTTTTACCTTTGGAAGACTTCACTATAAGCACCATTTGGTCAGGATCTAAAGAAATCATCATAGAGGGCACGATGATAATTCTGAAAACATTCATAAAGTTCTTCATTACTCAACTCAATGACAAATCGCTGTCTCTAGATATCACTTGTTATGAACCCGATTATAATGGGTGATGTTGATGTATCTTTTGTGTGAGTTGCTTGTAAAGGAGAATGCAGTGAGTGTAAAGGCTACTGGGCGAATGAGTGAATAAGAATGCACATAGAATGTTTGATAAAAAGCTCAAAAGAGCCCTAGTATATTGGTACGGGTTCTTCGAGGGACCCAACCTCCATTACAGAAAATGCAACTCAAAACAATATCTTCCAGAATGAATCTTGCCTCTTGTTAAATCTACTGAAAAAGATTAACACAGATTAACACACAAGGTGTTTGAGAAAATATTTGATACTCTATTTTTCCACACTTTTACATACAGTGATCCTTTGCCTTTTATAGGACTACATAGTCGAGGCAATACTTTACAAGAGCCACTCATATGATTACACTTCATCAAGTTTGTTACACAAGAATATTCCAGAGAATAACCAGACGTTGAAGGAGGCTCTTATTGGCTGATGTTGTTAGAGGCAATACCAAAAGGTTGTGAAGTGGTTAGCTGCAGTGCTCAAGAGAAACGTTGCAGTGCTCAATAGGAACGTGTTGCAGTGCACATGAAGGACATGTTGTGGAGAGCATCTTCTTGGCATCTTCGTCCTTGCTACTGAGGTCCTTAATAGCCCCCCTCGATCCAGAGGGCACCAAGGAAATGGTGAGACTGGATCGCAATAGTAGATACCGAGCAACAGAGAGAGGTTTAGTGAATATATAAGCAATTTGATTTTTACTTGAAACAAAGGCAACTTGTAGGGATTTGGCAGCCACTCGATCTCTTACAAAATAATAATCAAGTTCAACATGCTTTGTGCGGGAGTGTAACGTCGGGTTGACAGGCATGTAGGTGGCACCAAGATTGTCACACCAAAGAGTAGGAGGATCAGAGAGAAAAATACCAAGCTCACTAGGTAGAGATTGTAACCAAATAAGTTCACAGACAGTATTAGCAACTGCATTGTATTCAACCTTAGTGGATGAACGGGCAATAGTAGGCTATTTTTTTTTTAATCCCATGAGATTAAGTGAGAACCAAAATACACACAGAACCCTCCAGTGGACTTCTGATCATCAGGACACTCGGCCCAATCAACATCGGAATAGGCGGATAGCGAACGGGAAGAAGACATAAAATGTAAGACCAAAGTTAGGAGTAAGACGCAAGTATCTCAGAATGCGCTTAACAGCTTGCCAATGAGAGACTCGAGGACAATGCATAAACTGACAAACCTTGTTGACTGCGAATGAAATATCTGGACGTGTAAATGCCAGATATTGCAAACTTCCAACCACACTACGATACAACTGAGGGTCTTCAAAAGAAGGACCATCAAAGGCGGACAATTTAGTAGATGATGACATAGGGGTGGTGATGGGTTTGGAGTTATGCATATTGGTCTTTTTAAGCAAATTCGAGATATACTTTGATTGAGACATTAACAAGCTGTGTGCAGTCTTAGTTATTTCGACGACTAAAAAATAATGTAAAGGACCTAAATCTCTAATTGGGAAAGACACTCGCAAAGCAGATAATAATTCGGCAATAAAATTCGAGTTAGATCTTGTGACGATTATATCGTCCACATATACCAGCACAAACACAGACTCAGTAGCAGTTGAACAAATAAATAGAGAGGAGTCAGATTTTGAAGCATGAAAACCAAGAGAAAGAAGCTGATTGCTTAACTTAGCAAACCAGGCTCTAGGCACCTGTTTGAGACCATATAGAGACTTATGTAGCTTGCACACATGTTGAGGGTAGTCAGGATTTGCAAATCCAGGAGGTTGCTGCATGTACACCGTCTCTTCCAAATCACCGTGCAAAAAGGCATTTTGAACATCGCGTTGATGCAATGGCCAATCGGAGGACACTGCAATGGAAATAATCAAACGGATAGTAATAGGTTTCACTACTAGGCTGTAGGTTTCGGTGAAGTCCAAACCAGCTTGCTGATGAAACCCTTTGGCCACAAGGCGTGCCTTGCGACGCTCAAGGGTGCCATCAACATGACGTTTGGTTTGAAGCACCCATTTCGAACCAAGGGTATTGTGAGAGGAAGAAAATGGGACCAAGTCCCATGTGTGGTTCTGTAATAGAGCTTGAAATTTGGAGGCCATAGCCTCACACCGTTCAGCATGCTTTGAGGCCTCTGTGAATGACTGAGGTTCTTCTGGTATTTCAGTACAACTGGAAAAATGGAGAGAGGATTTGTGGTTAGGATGAGGCCACGGAATGGTTCTGCCATTTAGGAGAAGGGGTTTATGGATGTTACATTTTGATCTAGTGAGCATAGGATGGGAAGGTACTGGTATTTCAGGTGTTGACTGGGAAGGAGAGGAAACACGAGTTGAGGGCAACGATGCAGGGTGTATCGAGGAAGATGACCTAGAGGGAATGTGCAAATGAGACGGGTTGGATTGGGAAGAATTGTCTTGGGTTGAGGTTCGGGTAATGTGGTCATGGGTTGAGTTGAGTCATGTGTGTAGGTGGGCCTGTTGGGAGAAGGAAAAGTAACGGGCTGGGTTGAGGTTGTGTGTGTAGGAGGTAACAAGATGGTGGGTTGTCGAGGGGTAGACAAAGTTGGGTTTGGAAATGGATTGGGTAGGGAAGGATTAGATAAAGCAGGTTGTACATTTTGCATAGCAAAGGAAAAACTATCTTCTCTAAATTGAACATCACGAGAAACGTAGACTCGACCTGTGGGAACATGAAGGCAATTATAGCATTTGTGATCCGAAGTGTACCCAATGAAAATATATGGGCTAGGCCGAAAATCCATTTTGTACCGATTAAAGGGCCTCAAATTGGGCCAACACAAGCAACCAAAGGTGCGTAAAAAAGTGTAATCAGGAGACTTTTTAAAAAGGACTTGAAAGGGAGAGAGCTGTTTTAAGACAGGAGTTGGCATACAATTGATGAGAAAAACAGCCGTTTGAAAGGCTTCGGCCCAATATTTTTATGGGACCAATGCATGGGCTAGAAGTGAAAGCCCAATGTCGACAATGTGTCGATGACGACGTTCAATTGACCCATTTTGAGGGTGTGAGTATGGGCACGTAATGTGCAGATTAATGCCAAGATTTTTGAAAATTCTGTGAAGGGGCCGAAATTCATCCCCCCCCCCCCCAGTTGGACTGGATTGCAATAATTTTAGAAGAAAATAAATTGTTCACAAAGTTGAAAAAGGCTAAGAACACTGAAGAAACATCTGATTTAGACTGCAAATGAAATATCCATATATATATTTAGAAAAGTCGTCAAGAACAGAAAGATAAAACCTACAACCATTTGAGGAAGGCATAGGTGCCAGTCCCCAAACGTCCAAAAACAACAACTCAAAAGATTTCTTTGACCTAGATGGAGAGGGGGGATGGGGTAAAACATGTGATTTGGCTTGGGGGCAACTATTACATGCAGTCATGGAGGTCGTGGATGTTATTGGGAGCTAGAATTTGTTGATGGTGAGAGAGGTGGTCCTTTGTGATGGGTGACCAAGTCTGTTGTGCCAAGTTTGAGAAGAGGTATGTTCACCAAGAAGAGCTGCAGGAGACGGATTAAAATCACGCAGTGGAGAGGTAGCCATAGCATTAGAAGGAAGCTCATACAAACCGTTCTGGACGTGGCCCTGAAGAAGAACTTCCCAGGTGCGCAAATCCTTCACAAGAAAAAAGTCAGAGTGAAATTCAAAATAGACAAAATTATCTGTATAGAACTGGCAAACAGAGAGAAGATTTCTGGTTATTGAGGGAACATGAAGCATTTGAGATAAATTAAATTTGCGAGAGGAAGAATGAAGTTGACTAGAACCGATACTGTGAATTGGCAGAGTCGACCCATCACTGATGCTCACTTGGTCAGAGCCTTGATAACTACTGGAGTCTAGGTTCAGGTTGGAGAATTCTGAGGTAAATTGGTTGGTAGCAGCGGTGTCAGGGAACCAGATGTTTGATGGTGGAGCTGAGGGGGAAAGTTGATGATGCGGTGAGGCTATATAGTTGGCGGTGAATGAAGAGGGTGGTGATGTTGTATAAGCCTGGTTAAATCAACTGTGGCATACCAGAGCAGTGTGGCCAGGTTTATGGCACACTTGATAGAAGGCAGGAGTGTCAGGTCTGGGTGAAAAGGAGGTCGAGCCACCTCTGTTGAATCCTCGACCACGACATCCTCTGGAGAAGAAGTTTCTGCCATGACCAGAAGTAAAACTTGGGGGGTCAAGCAGCAATAGCATGGGCGGCTATTTGCGTACCTGAAAGTAATGTGTTAGTCTAATGAGCCAATCTAGACTCATGATTTAACAAATAACTGAAGACTTGAGTGGTGGAGAGGGTATCGGGCCAAGTAGTTAAGGAGGTGACGAGTGATTCATAGTTGGAGCCAAGACCAGCAAGCAGGTAAATAATGAGCTCAGAGGGGGAGAGTGGATGGCCTGCTGCACCAAGGGATGAGGCAAGAGCAGTGACTTTGTTAAAGTACTCGAAAATGGAGGAGGAACCCTTTTTAATGGTGGTGAGTTGATATTTAGTCTGCATGATATGTGCAGTGCAGAGAACAAGCTTTGTAAAGTGGACCAGATTTCAGCTAAAGTGGTGCAAGTGAGAACTTGGGCTAGGACGGACTCAGAAAGAGGTGCGTTGATGGTAGACATGATAAGTTGATCCTATAAAAGCCATTTTGATTGAGCTGGATTGGGGTTACCATTGATGGTGGGGGGAGGAGCAGGTAAAGAGCCATTGACATAGTTGTATAGTTGATGACCACGAAGGAAGGGGACGATCTGAGCCTTACAGAGAAGATTGTTTTATAGGTTAAGTTTTATGGTGATGAAATGAGAAGAAGCATTGTGTAACACCCCGTTCTCGAAAAGACATTTTAAAATTTTCGAGGAACCAGTGTGCTACTACTAAACTTGAACTTAAAACTTTTTCTTTTTAACAATACACCAGATGCGAAAGATTTCTATAAAATAACAAACTTCAATAAATACTGAAAATCCAAAATAAAGTCTGCGGAAGCACTTATGAAAAATATGGAAGTCTCATGTGCTTATCAAAATAATTTATTTAAAACTTTAAACCATAAAAAATAATCATAGCATAATTTGTCAAGGCCTCTGCCTCGCCTCCCTGGGTCAAGTTCTGTCCTGCAGTCTCGTCTTCATAAATGTCATCACCTGGGTGGTTTAAAAACATAAAAATAAACTAAAATGAGTCGAATACTCAATAAGCAACACATCATATAGTAAACATAATAAACATAAGGTTTCTTAAAAAGCGTGCATATTCATAAATACATTCATAAATAACATTAACATGAACATTAACTTATATTTCACTTGTCATAGGCCGTTACCCACTGTTGACCCCCGTGAGTTAGGGTTAGCGAATCTAAATAGATTTCGATTCTGCCCGTGGCCGCGGGTTGTGGAATCCATACATAGGAAGACAATACTTGGTGCACCACCAGCATGCACGACCTGGCAATGCAATATGCCCATAACATAGGTACTGTTTTCATATCATAACATAGGCCGTTACATATTTTATCAAATCGTACTTGCATACTTGTCATTTCATAGATTTCAAAAGAAATCACATACGTACTTGTCATATCATATCATAGATTTCAAACGAAATCGCATTTTTTCATAAACGTCATGATACATGTTTCATCGCATAAAATCATGATTTTTCATAAATATTTTACGGAATAACTCTCACATAAAATCATGCATTTCATAAATAATTTCATGAATGATCTTTCACATAAAATCATGCATTTCATAAATAATTTCATGAATGAGCTTTCACATAAAATTATGCATTTAATAAATAATTTTATGAATAATCTTTCACATAAAATCATGACTTTTTATAAATCTGTTGATACATAACTCATTTCATAAAATTATGATTTGTCATAAAATAACTTAATGCATAATTCTTCACATAAAATCATAGATTTTTCATAATTTTATCATGTCTTGGGTACGTAAAAAGAGGCTTCCAATGAAGGGAATACATGCATAATATCTTTTATAAAAAGACAAGTAGTTCACCGTACATACATGTAAAGATATGATCATGCTACTTACCTCGTAGCGCTAATCCAATATTTCCGGGGTGCGACTGATTTCCTATAAGATAGACACGTAGCTTACGTAAATTTCTACTTAAAGACATACCTCTTAATTAAACTAGAAGTTCCAACTTAATCTATATTTTTCATTAACTTTGGTCTTTCAAACTCTAAAATCACATTGACTCCATAATATTGACATCAATTCTGTATATCTAGAGTTTATATGTCCCACTTAAAATACAACTCTATCACCATGATACAAACCTAATTAACCTGAAGCCTAGCCCACAACTAAGTCAAATCTAATTTAAAAATACAAGTCCATTTAAACATTATTATAATTTTGTAAGAGTTGAAAATATGGCCCATAATAATAACACTACATGAAACCATCTACATAAGCCCAAATAAAAAGATCAGTCCATCCCACGCACAAGGGCTTAGGGCCCAAGGCCCATGAAAACTTACGGATTCTTTCTAGAATCCGAAAACACCGCTAGACGAAAAAGCAAGAAACAAAAGAGTTTGAGAGAGAGAGAGAGAGAGAGAGGTCTGCGATGGAGGAGCTCACCGAGGGAGGAGCTGCACGGCGTACTCTGGGTGGCTAGGAGTGACCGGCGATGCGACTAGGGGTCCCTATGGTGGTGTGACATCGAGTGAGAGAAAGAGAGAGAGAGTTTAGATAGAGAGAATTCTGCTAAACCGAAAACAACCGAGAGAGAGTGGAGGCTAGCGACGGTCGTGGGCTTACCGGAAGGGAGTGGCTCGACGGGGGCTGTGTGTCGGCAGCTTCTGTGTCGTCGGAGAGGGTGGTCTTGCTGTGGTGGCTGCGGGTCAGGGAAGAGAACTCAAATACAAGTGAGTTTTCTTTATATTTTTCATGTGTTTGAATCAGATATTTTTGTGGGATTTTATAGACGATGGGGAGGAAATACGATAGGATTTTTCTGATGTGAGTTTGTCTCCTAATAGGACTCGGATTTATCAATTTAGGGATGAGAATGAGTATGAGGTTAGGATTTCAAATTTGAAAAATAGGGATGAGGGTTACGGGTGAGGATAAGAAGAACAAAAAATTTAAATTCAACCAAAACTCTAAAATCTTATCATAATAATAATAATAATAATAATAATAATAATAATATTTATGGCCTAAACTTAGGATCAGGTTGTTACACATTGAGAAGCAAGAGTGGGGGAGTGGGAGCGACCATGGTGGAAGAAACTGCATGATCGAAATAAGAGCGGGACGTTTAGTCCTTGAGGGGCTCTGATACCATGTTAAATCTACTGAAAAAGATTAACACAGATTAACACACAAGGTGTTTGAGAAAATGTTCCGTACTCTATTTTTCCACACTTTTACATACAGTGATCCTTTGCCTTTTATAGGACTACATAGTCGAGGCAATACTTTACAAGAGCCACTCATACAATTACACTTCATCAAGTTTGTTACACAAGAATATTCCAGAGAATAGCCAAACGTTGAAGGAGGCTCTTATTGGCTGATGCTGTCAGAGGCAATACCAAAAGGTTGTGAGGTGGTTAGCTGCAGTGCTCAGGAGAAACGTTGAAGTGCTTAGGAGGAACGTGTTGCAGTGCACATGAAGGACGTGTTGTGGAGAGCATATTCTTGGCATCTTCGTCCTTGCTGCTGAGGTCCTTAATACCTCTCAGCTCTCATTCTTCATATGCCCATGCAGAATAACAAACCACACAAATAACAGATTGACACGTGGACACTGAGTAACTAACTATTGAAAGTAAAACAACTACAAGGAAATGAAAATAACATAAGGCTCCTATGCTGAAATGCTACTCCATTGAAATAGTGCGTCTGGATGCAGTGAAAAGGTGCGTTCCCACTTATTGAAACGGTGCACTGTGGCACTTCCTTCTACTATGAAACGGTGCATCTTCTTAGAATTGTTACTCCCAGATCCTTCACTCTCCTTCCCTGGAAGGTCATAAAAGTGTTTCACAACTTCTTACAAGTGATCATCTGTAACCAAAGAGTAAAAAGGTTTGAGAGTTCGATGGGACACTTCCGATGCTTAAGTCAGCCAATAATAATATGGTTTCTCCAACAAAGAAGTCAGATGAGATCATAATCGTACCCGAACCCTATAAATAGAGCTTTGTGACTTCTTCGGATCACATTCGATAACCGTCCTGCCTGTTATTTGAAATTCAAGCCTTAAGGATATTAAGGCTAATCTTATCTCCAAATGAGTTCATCACCTTTTCATCCCAAAATACTAGGACAATTAGTGGTCTGGCTCTATTCATACGAGACTTGCATGGGGTTAGGCCTTATATTCACTAGCTTACTGGACCATGCCTTGGCCCAAGTCCACGATAGTACCCAGCGGGCCCTTGGGAGAGGATTAAGCCCCTTCCAGTTACCCCGTGAAGTATCATCACGCACAGCATGATGAGACTTGTAATTGAGATACCATTTCATTTCTTTGGGCTTTTTGTCATTTCACACGCACCTATCAGAAAGTAATTGAGATGTCGTTTCATTTCTTTGGGCTTTCTGTCATTTCGCATGTCCCTTCTTCAACAGCTACGGTTATTTATTACTTTCTGGCACCTCTTATTTTCCCCCTTCTTATCTTTGGCATTCCTTCCCTCTCTTTTTAGAGCACCTTGCATTCTCCACACACTTTCTCTATGAAACTTACTCCAAAACTTTCTCCCAACTTCTACTACGAACCCATGGCTTCCTCAAAGGGCAATCCCAAGGGTTCCTCCCATGAGGCTAGTTCTTCGCGACCTCGCAATTCCTCCATTCGTCTTGGAGGGGCAGCTGCTAACCCTCCATTTGTCCTAGAGTGTACGAGGTTTCAAATCAGGAGTTCCCTATTAGGGCCTCTTGGTCTCTGGTTCCCGATGAGCGTGAATTCGAGATTCTCCTTTCTCCTTGCAAAGAAGCTCGTATTCGGTTGGTGTAGGCTTGGTCAGGACAAAACGTTAGCTCTACTTGGTTGGATGTCATTTTGACTTCTTTCAATATTGATAGGTTTTTAATGGTGCCTAGCAGGGCACATGTATTTGGCCGCGAGTTTCTAGGTGCCCCGTCACTGATAAATGGTTTGAAAAGAGGGCCACCTCCAGCGGCAGAGCCAAGAAAAATAAAAGACTCATTTGGCGACCAAGCCTTCTGATGAGTCCAGTTCCACTAGAGGTGGGCTTTCACCCCCTTTGGCGAGTGGTGGAGAAGTCTCAAGTTGCCCCCAAGTACCTAGAACCAACTTCCTCGACGAGCTCATGGCCCAGGCTGAAGCCAATTTGGAGTTGGTGATAGAAGTCGAATATGACTTATTGCGGTAGCCCTAGTTACAGTCATGTCCTAGACTTCTTAGCAGAAGACAGCCCCATAGGATTACCTTAACTTGGAGGAGGGTGATGTCATTGCAGTTTTGAGCCCAGATCTCTTGAACATGCCTCACCCAAGCGAATTTCCTCCCTCCTTGGATGGCTTTGGGAGTCCTTTCACCTTGAAGATATTGAGGAGCAGTTGCCTATTGCCTCAAAGGTCTCAGGTGGGATCACCCTAGAGATTCCCTTTGTTTTTCTTGGTCTATCTTTCGCCATCAGGAGCAAAGTGTCGATACCTTCCTCACCCTAGAGATTCCCTCTCCAACTTTCCCAACATGTGACCCTTTCGCTAGCCCATCTTGGGAATCGCTTACTTGGGAAGGAGACACAATGATCTCGCCTGAACGACTAGCAGAAATATCCACTTAGGCAACCACCAACACTCCACCTCCAGTCTCCTCTCATCCTTCGGCGACCTCGACTATGCCTGACCGGGAGACCTCTACCCAGAAGGTCTTCTTGGTGTGTTTTCCCAGATTCCCAACGTTCGTAACTCATTGGGTTCTTGCCAAGGCTTTCTCGTCTCGCCAAGGTGTTTCTTCGTGGGTTGCATGTTCACGACATGCAAAAGCTTTTCATTCTAACGTTCGCAACCTTCACAACATTCTTTCACCTTTAAGTTCCTTCGTTTTGGAAATTTGATTTTCCTTATTACGTTGTCTTTTTTACTTGCTTGAGTCTTTCAGGGTGTTGATCGATTGGCAGTTACATTGGTTGAGGACTGTTTATAGCAAGAGGAGGTGAACCAGTTCAATCGAACCTTTATTGACAATGCTCATTGATGGGAACCAAGGTGGGCCTAGTCTTAAAGATATTTTGCAAGTTCCAGATGGGTCAATTGCAAGTTCAAGGGCCAAGAAGATCAAGGAGGCAATACAAGAATTGATGCAATTCACTTGGGACGAGTTTAGCAAGAGCCCAACATTCAAGATGGGCTTAAAGGATGAAGATTCAGTTTTGATTCATTTGATGAGCTATGGAAAGCGCAACAACATGACTTAAAGGCTTTGGGCACTTGAAGGCTTTCAACTTGTTTAATTCATTTAAATGACTTATTTTATTAGTTTAGAATAATTAGATTTATTATGAGAAGAACTTAAGGGGGGCACATATTCAAGGGCAAGTTGGGAAAGTTATTATTTCTTATGAACTAGGGTTTTTGGGAAGGCCTTGTATTTTGGCCAAGGGCTTATTTGAAAAGTTACTTTTTAGGAACTAGGGTTTCAAGAGGTTACTGTAGCCGAGTTACTGTAGCGCCATACTGTAGCCGCGACACTGTTCACTCAGGGGTATTTTTGGAAGATGGGGCATTATTTTGGCTAGGGTTTTAATTAGGTTTTAGTTTAAATACTTTTTGTTGCCTCATGTTAAGAAATTTATGAAATTTGATGAATTTATTCATTGTGAGTTGAGTTTTATTCCTCTTGTTCTTAATTGAACTTATCAAAGGTAAATCACAATCTTTGTGGTGTTCCTCCATTGTAATCTGGGTTCTTGGTTGTTCAACGGGTCTAGATTTTAATATAATCTAGGTTCTTGAAACGAGTTATTGAAACGAGTTCTCATCGGGTCTAGATTCTCCATCCATTGACTTGATTTTGGCTTTTTTGGATGAGTTTTCAAATTGACTGTGGGTTCAAGGGATTTCATTCCCGCGGGTTCATATCATTTGGTATTCAGAGCATGGTTTCCAATCAGGTCTGATTCTATCTTTTAATTTCTTTCATTTTTAAATTTAATTCTAGGGTTTCATTGTTCTAGACTTACAAAAAAAAAAGGAAGTAGAAACACAAAAAGTAGGCCGCCGAAATTCTTAGAGTTTTGGATTTGGGTGAAATTTGCATCACCTAGAGTTTCAAAATTCTAGGGTTTCCTGCATATCTAAGTTTGTCAATTGCTTGGAGTGTCGTTCCATTGATTGTCTTCTATTTCATTGTCAATTCTTGTAACACCCTGTATTTTAGTGTATTTTTATTGAAGAAATTATTTTTATTGATTCAAAAATTTATTCTTTTGTTTTAAAATTGTTGGATTTTTAATTGGTTTATTTTTATGATTGTTAATTTTGTGAAAATTATTTTGTAGTGCTTTCTTATAATTAATTATTATTATGCATTTAAATTGCTTTTCATATTTAATTAACTTATTGTTGGGTTTAATTCTCTATTTCATTTTAATCACTACGTTTGAATTATTTTATTTTACTTGTTGTTTTAAAATCGTTTCCATTTGATCATTTTTGTGACCCAACTTGTGAGGATTGGACCTCATTTATTTCCCTCACTTTTTCTTTTCCTCTTTCTCTTTTCTTCATTTTTCTTTTCTCTTTTCTTTCTTTTTCTTTTTCCCCCCTGGCTCTCCCGTGCGACGTCTCTCCCTCTCTCTCCTCACGCGCTTCTCCTTCTCCTCCCAGCTACCGCCGCACGCCGCCGTGCATGCCACCGCCCCTCCCATCAGCTTCCCCATCGGCCGGCGACCACCTCCCCCCATTTCCAGCTCCTCCATCGCCGCCGGTAGCTCCCACGCGCCTCACCAAGCCGCGGCCACCTTTTGCTCCAGCGCCGCCGTCGCGCCACCTCCGGCCACCATTTCTTCACCACTTCATCCTCGACCTCCTAGAAACCCAATGGACCCAACCCCAGCTCCGATCCGTCACCGGTGAAGCACATCCAACTCCATTTCCAATTTGGGTATTTTTGGTCTTCAACCACCATTTGTGCCGCCACCCATGGCCAACCATCACCACCACTAGCTTCACCGACATCCCTAGGCCCTACCCTATCAATCTCGGGTCTTCGTTTGCACCCGTTCAAAAGTGGGTCTTTGAGACCCACGGCCACAGTGCATTTGGCACTGTTCTGTAGCTGTGTTGCCACTTCTTGCAGCTCCGTGATCCTTCAGAAATTATTATATAGCGCTGTAAGTATTTTCCAAAGAATTCTTGTGAATTAAATGTATTTTTGCACTAACTCATTACACTATATTTGGACTGTTGGTTGGTTTTGCCGGACTTAGTCCGAGGAGTACGGGGGTCGGTTGGATTGGTGAATGGAGTTGTTTGATTGGGTTGGTTATTGTTGGTTGTTGAATTTAGTGTCGGTACATGTACATTTCATAATTGCACGCATGATCATGTTTGTAAAGGAAAACTGGAAACTAGGTTTTGGAGTATTACATTCATGTTCATGAGTTTATTGAAAACTGGGTTTTCATGTGAAATGATTTGTTGGGTGCGTGTGTATCATGACCACAAGCCGAGATGGGGCATTATCTCGGTAGAGCTCCTCTGGTCACTCGGGACCGTAATAACTGAGTGACGTCTCCTGGATTGTCGCCGGGCGACAATGGGATCGGACGAGATGGTCTCGTGCCGACTCTGTGGTCCTTTTGCTGGCGGGGACTAGAGGATGCTTGGCCACGTACGCGCTGGGCGCGGAACTGGGCATCGCTCGTTGCGTAGTGTGAATGCTTGGCCACGAACGCGCTGGGTGCGGAACTGAGCATCACTACGAAGCCAGGGCGTATGAATGGTCCTTAGGGGAGATCATGGTGCATATGGTAATAATGGACTATTTTCTGGGCAAATAGTGTGTCGGATTTTTTGTGTAAACCATTTTATGGAAAAATGTTTTACAGATATGTTTGGGCCACATGGGGTTTTGGCGTGTGTTGAAAAATATTCATTTTCATTGGAAAATGATGTTTTGATAATAATGCATATTTCATCATATGCATGCATGTTGGTTGCATTAATGCATTTTGTTTCCTGAGAGTTACTTGGTTTATACTTACATGTGGTACCGTGTTATGGTAACGCAGATTTTGATGCAGAGGAGGATGAGGGTGAGCCTGATGAGTCGGCTCCGCCCGAGGAGTGATCTGGGATCACTCTCTTTTTTGGGACTTGTATTTTACTGTATTGTATTTTAATTTTGGATGACTGTATAACAACATTTTAAACCTATACTGATGTTTAGATTGTATTTAAATTCTGGTACTTAGTTGACTAATCCACTGTGTTGTATTTGTACACCGTTGCATGTACACACACTTGGCACTTTCGTTGGGATGCGTGACCGTGTTGTCATCATCCTGGCGTCTTGATTCCCGTGTTCCCGTACATGGGGGTCGGGGGCGCCACAATTCTTGTGTGCTTGAATTAAATTGCTTGATTTTCACAATTGAGTATTGCTGTTTATGAGTTAATTAGAGAGAAGAGAAGAGAAAAGAAAAGAAAAGAAAAGAAAGGAAAGGAAAAGAAAAAAAAAAGAAAAAAAAAACAAAGGAAAAGAAACGAAAAAAAAAAGAAAAAAAAATTCAAAAATAAGAAGAAGAAGATAAGAAAAGGTACCATATTCAAAGGTTGCTACATAGTTACAACAAAGAGAAAGAAAAATATTTGTTGATTGAGCTTTATCATCAAAGGGGCTGAATACATCATTAAAGTTGGTATGTTGTCTTATAGTTATTTTTTCATTCGTATAACTTCATTGATTCTCGTGTCATTTTTTTATTCCTTCCGTGTTGTACTCTTGGACTTAATTACTAGTTAGGACAAATCAAGGTTGCATTGTCTTGACTGAGTTCAATTAGTTCTTAAAGAACTTGAGTGTGAAAACTCTTGAGGTAAAAGGCAAAAGAGTGTGAGACTATTATTGGGAAAAAATCCAATTAAGAGTGAAATACGAGTAGAGTGTCATTATTCGAGTGTAAACACGTAAGGGAGTGTGTGAGGTTTTCCACTAACATACTTTTTGTGCAGCACATTATGATGTCTCATAGGAGCGACTCATCTCCAAAGGGGATGGCAGATAACTCATCCTTTGTGTTGCAAGTTATGCAACAACAGTTTGAGCAGTTGAACTTAGTTTTGAGTGAAGTGATGGATAGTATTGATCATCAATATGAGGTAATTAGAAATCTACAAGGCATGAGAGATAGGAGGCGATGTGAGTCTAGTATTGAAAAATGTGTATGAGAAAGAAGAGTATGGTAATTCTATTGTTACTAGGCATGCACTCAATACGCAAATTAGGATGGATGATACAGAGCAGCATAGTGATAACATTTTTCATACTGATTGCCACATCAACAACAAGGTATGTAGTATGATTATTGATGTGAGGAGTTGTATTAATTTGGCTAGCACTACCTTAGTTGAGAAATTGAATTTACCTATCTTGAAACACCCTAGACCATACAAGTTGCAGTGGGTGAGTGATTGTGGTGAGGTTAGGGTAAATAAACAAATGTTAGTTTCTTTTTCAATTGGGAAATACCAGGATATGGTGCTTTGTGATGTAGTGCCAATGCATGTTGGCCATATTTTGTTGGGGAAGCCGTGGCAGTACAATAGGAAGGTTATCCATGATGGGTTAAGGAACATGTACAGTTTTGAAAAGGATGGAAAAATAATCAAACTTGCTCCTTTAACTCCAACACAAGTCCATGGGGACCAATTGAAACTAAAAAGTGAGTTTGCTCAAAAAAGAAAGAGTGAAAATGTGAGTGATCAAAAAAGAAAGAGTGAAAATGAGAGTGATTGAGCTGAAAAGCAAGAGTGAAAGTGAGATTGAGCTGAAAAGCAAGAGTGATGGTGAGATTGAGAAAAAAAGAAATAGAGGGGCCGAAATAGAGAAAGGGAGAAAAATGAGAGAGAAAAAAAGAAAAGGGTGAGACTGAGACCTCAAGAAAAAGAGAGAATGAGTTGAAAAATAATTGTGAGGTCGATAGTACAAAAAAAGATGAAGAAAAAGAGAGCGACAGAAAAAAAAAAGAGTGAAAAGAAAAAAGAGTGTGAAAGGGAAAAAGAGAGTGAAAAAGAAAAAGAGAGTGAAAAGAAAAGAGAGAGTGAAGAACGTGAGAGAAAACTAAAGAGAAAAGTGAGTTTTTATGCTAAGGCGAGTCTTAATACTAATGAACTTGACGTATCTTTGCCTAGTATTGTTGTCTATTTGTTGTAGGGATATGAGGTCGTGTTTCCTAGAGGTGTGTTTAGTGGATTGCCACCTATTAGGGAGATAGAGCACTATATTGATTTTGTGCCAGGTGCGACAATTCTTACCCGACCTTTTTTTTGAAGAAAATGAGTCCTTGACACACTTGAATGGACAAGGTAAGTTGTTGACTAGAATGCATGCTAAGTGGGAGGACTGTATTGAGACTTTTCCTCATGTATTCAAATACACACACAAGGTATGGAAAATTTTGTGGTTGATGCTTTAGCAAGAAGGTATGTCCTTGTCTTCATTTTAGATGCAAAATTGTTGAGACTTGAATATGATAGGGAATTGCATGCTAATGATGATGACTTTGCTAGTGTGTATGGAACATGTGAGAAATCATCATTTGGTAAGTTCTATAAACTAGATTGGTACTTGTTTAAAGAGAATAGACTTTGTGTGCGCACTAATTTTATGAGTAAGTTGCTTGTGTGTGACAGACATGGTGGTTTGTTGGATAGCATTCGTGTAAGGAAGACTTTTGATGTGTTGCATAAACGTTTGTAGAAGTATCATTTGCCATTTATTGATGTGTTGCACGAACGTTTGTGGAAGTATAATTTGTTATTCATTAACATGTTGCAAAAACGGTTGTGGGAGTATTGCTTGCCATTTATAGAGTTTGCATATAATTGGACCATGCATACTACTATTTCATATTCACCTTTTAAAATTGTTTTTAGATTTAATCCATTTACTTCTTTAGATTTAATGTCTTACCAGTTGATGACAGGAGTAGCTTGGATGGACTTTTCCAAATTCTTGAACAAATTAATGATAATGCATATCAAGTAGATCTTCCAGGTGAGATGTTTATACTATTTTCAATGTTAGTAACATTTTTCCTTTTGATCCAGTGGAGATTCGAGGTCGAGTCCCTTTGAGGAGAGGGGGAATGATGGGAACCAAAGTGGGCCTAGTCTTAAAGATATTTTACAAGTTCCAGATGGGCCAATTCCAAGTTCAAGGGCCAAGAAGATCAAGGAGGCAATGTAAGAATTGATGTAATTCACTTGGGACGAGTTTAGCAAGAGTCCAACATTCAAGATGGGCTTAAAGGATGAAGATTCAGTTTTGATTCATTTGATGAGCTATGGAAAGAGCAACAACATGACTTAAAGGTTTTTGGCACTTGAAGTCTTTCAACTTGTTTAATTCATTTAAATGATTTATTTTATTAGTTTAGAATAATTAAATTTATTATGAGAAGAACTTAAGGGGAGCGCCTATTCAAGGGCAAGTTGGGAAAGTTATTGTTTCTTATGAACTAGGGTTTTTGGGAAGGCCTTGTATTTTGGCCAAGGGCTTATTTGAAAAGTTACTTTTTAGGAACTAGGGTTTCAAAAGGTTACTGCAGTCGAGTTACTGTAGCGCCATACTGTAGCCGCGACACTGTTCACTCAGGTGTATTTTTGGAATATGGAGCATTATTTTGGCTAGGGTTTTAATTAGGTTTTAGTTTAAATACTTTTTGATGCCTCATGTTAAGAAATTTATGAAATTTGATGAATTTATTCATTGTGAGTTGAGTTTTACTCCTCTTGTTCTTAATTGAACTTTTGAACTTAACAAAGGTAAATCACAACCTTTGTAGCGTTCCTCCTTTGTAATCTGGGTTCTTAAGACGGGTTCTTCAACGGGTCTAGATTTTAATATAATTTAGGTTCTTGAAACGAGTTCTCATCGGGTCTAGATTCTCCATCCATTGACTTGATTTTGGCTTTCTTGGATGAGTTTTCAAATTGACTGTGGGTTCAAGGGATTTCATTCCCTCGGGCTCATATAATTTGGTATTCAGAGCAAAGTTTCCAATCAGGTCTGATTCTATCTTTTAATTTCTTTCATTTTTAAATTTAAATCTAGGGCTTCATTGTTCTAGGCTTGCAAAAAAAAAAAGAAATTAGGCTGCCAAAATTCTTAGGGTTTTGGATTTGCTTGAAATCTGCATCACCTAGGGTTTCAAAATTCTAGGGTTTCCTGCATCTCTAAGTTTGTCAATTGCTTGGAGTGTCGTTCCATTGATTGTTTTCTATTTCATTGTCAATTCTTGTGTGCTTGAATTCAATTGCTTGATTTCCACAATTGAGTATTGTTGTTTATGATTTAATTAGAGAGAAGAGAAAAGAAAAGAAAAAAAAAAAAGAAAAAAAATCGAAAAAAAAACAAGAAGAAGAAGAAGAAGATAAGAAAATGTACCATATTCAAAGGTTGCTACATAGTTACAACAAAGAGAAAGAAAAATATTTGTTGATTGAGCTTTATCATCTAAGGGGCTGAATACATCATTAAAGTTGGTATCTTGTTTTATATTTATTCTTTCATTCGTATAACTTCCTTGATTCTCGTGTCATTTTTTTTATTCTTTCTGTGTTTCTCTTGTACTTGTTTTCTTGGACCTAATTACTAGTTAGGACAAATCAAGCTTGCATTGTCTTGATTGAGTTCAATTAGTTCTTAAACAACTTGAGTGGGAAAACTCTTGAGGTAAAAGGCAAAAGAGTGTGAGACTATTATTGAAAAAAAGCCAATTAAGAGTGAAATATGAGTAGAGTGCCATTATTCGAGTGTAAACACGTAAGGGAGTGTGTGAGGTTTTCCACTAACATACTTTTATGCAGCACATTATGATGTCTCATAGGAGCGACTCATCACCAAAGGTGATGGCAGATAACTCATCTTTTGTGTTGCAAGTTATGCGACAACAGTTTGAGCAGTTGAACTTGGTTTTGGATGAAGTGATGGATAGGATTGATCATCAAGATGAGGTAATTAGAAATCTACAAGGCATGAGAGATAGGAGGCAATGTGAGTCTAGTATTGAAAATGGGTATGATAAAGAAGAGTATGGTGATTCTATTGTTACCAGGATATGGTGCTTTGTGATGTAGTGCCAATGCATGTTGGCCATATTTTGTTAGAGAAGCTGTGGCAGTACGATAGGAAGGTTATCCATGATGGGTTAAGGAACATGTATAGTTTTGAAAAGGATGGAAAAACAATCAAACTTGCTCCTTTAACTCCAACACAAGTCCATGGGGACCAATTGAAACTAAAAAGTGAGGTTGCTCAAAAAAGAAAGAGTGAAAATGAGAGTGATCAAAGAAGAAAGAGTGAAGAAGAGTTTGAGCTGAAAAGCAAGAGTGAAAGTGAGATTGAGCTGAAAAGCAAGAGTGATGGTGAGATTGAGAAAAAAATACTTATTTTATTAGTTTAGAATAATTAGATTGATTATGAGAAGAACTTAAGGGGGGCACCTATTCAAGGGCAAGTTGGGAAAGTTATTATTTCTTATGAACTAGGGTTTTTGGAAAGGCCTTGTATTTTGGCCAAGGGCTTATTTGGAAAGTTACTTTTTAGGAACTAGGGTTTCAAGAGGTTACTGTAGCATCATACTGTAGCTGTGGCACTGTTCACTCAGGTGTATTTTTGAAGATAGGGCATTATTTTGGCTAGGGTTTTAATTAGGTTTAGTTTAAATACTTTTTGTTGCCTCATGTTAAGAAATTTATGAAATTTGATGAATTTATTCATTATGAGTTGAGTTTTACTCATTTTGTTCTTAATTGAACTTTTGAACTTATCAAAGGTAAATCACAACCTTTGTGGCGTTCCTCCTTTGTAATCTGGGTTCTTGAGACGGGTTCTTCATTGAGTCTAGATTTTAATATAATCTAGGTTCTTGAAACGAGTTCTCATCGGGTCTAGATTCTCCATCCATTGACTTGATTTTGACTTTCTTGGGTAAGTTTTCAAACTGACTGTGGGTTCAAGGGATTCCATTCCCGCGGGTTCATATCACTCATGGTGTTGTTGTCGCCGCCGGGCTGAGAAGGAAAAGTTGGCTGAGGAACTCTCTCGGGTAGAATGCACTTTTTGCCAACTTAGAGATGAGGTTGCTTCCTTGCATGGCCAAGGGAAAAGCATTAGATTCGATCTCTCCCGGTAATCCATGGAGCATCATGTAAGCCTTAAAAGTTTCCAGATGCTCCACTGGGGCCTTGGATCCGTCGTACATGTCTACCAATGGAACTTTGAACTTTGGCAATGACACTACCATGATTTTCGCGTTGTATGGCAGATTGGTGTTGGTCAGCAGCTGATCAACCGAGGAAGAGGTCCCTATTTTCTTGGCCTTCTCCTCATATTTGTCCATCAAGCTGTTCAATTCATAATGCATCATCTTTGTCTCCTCATTGTCCTGAGGCAGCTTCCCTGCACCAGCATTGTGACCTTCCATTTCCACCCGATCGGCCTGACTAGGCGCAGTGTCCTCCCTAGACGGTCCGTTCTTTGCCCTGAGGGTCTCGTTCTCTTTTCATAGAGAATCCATTTCGGTGGTAAGCTTGCTCACTACTTCGTCCATTTTTGCAAGTCGTCCCTCCATATTTCCTGAAGTCATTTCCGAGTCATTAGTTGCTTGAGATCATGTTGTGGTGGGCATGTGAAAATCATGTTGATTGTAAGATAAAAGGATCCCACAGATGGTACCAACTGTTGAAGACATGTTTCACAGGTTCTCACACAAGATCACCTACAACCAAAGAGTAAAAAGGCTTGGGGGTTCGACAGGACACCTCCGATGCCTAAACCAACCAATAATAAAATGGTTTTTCTAACTAAAAATTTAGATGAGATCATAATTGTACTTGAACCCTATAAATAGAGTTTTGTGACTTCTTCATATCATATTCAATAACCGTCCTACTTGTTATTTGAAATTCAAGCCTTAAGGATGTTAAGGCTTATCTTATCTCCAAATGAGTTGATCACCTTTCCATCCCGAAATACCTAGGCAATTAGTAGTCGGACTCTATTCAGACGAGACTTGCATGGGGTTAGGCCTTATATTCACTATCTTACTGGACCATGCCTTGAACCAAGCCCACGATAGTGCCTAGCGGGCCCTTGGGAAAGGATTAAGCCCCTTCCAGCACCATTCAAATACATCGTGCGATATGACATGTCATCCGGGTTCCGGCCCAAGAACGACTGGAACCCGGTTTCAAACCCAGGCCAGAACCTGGACCGGGTTAGTCCAGGTTAGACTCGGGCTAGAACCCGGATGAATCCAGATTTTTTATTTTATTTATTTGTTTTTAGTTTGAATGTTTTGATTTTTTGATTTTTGATTTTTTTTGTTCCTTTGTTTGTGGGGCATTGTCGGCTTGTCCATCTCTCCTTGATTTGGAAAATGTTGGACGGTAAAACCTCCAATCCTAGATATCCTCTTTGCTTTCAAGTTTTTAAAAATCATGTGAATTTCGATTTATAGTTTTGTAAATACAAGATTTGAGGGCATCCTATTTCTATAACTTCTAGATAGATCGAGTGAAACATAGATATTTTGTATTTTAGATTATTAAGCAAATTAAGCTATGGTGTACATTATGGTTTTAAAGCTCAGTGTTGTTCAAGGCACCAGGCTCATACAAGCATCATTTAAGTAATGCAAATTTTTCACATACATGTCTAGTCAATTTTGTTCAAGTAAATAGGGGCATATTACAACGCAGGATCTTATCATACTTGTATACCCAATAATCATTTACTTACAATTTACAGAAGGTTCTAGCTTTTTGTAATGGAAAACATTAAATGCCCCATAAAGAAAGGAACAAAATAATTTTAAAAAAAAACTTGCAGGCCAACAATTTTTTTTCAAATTGAGAGATGGACACGCTGACAATGCCCCCACAAAAGAAAAGAAAAAAAGAAAAAAGAAGCATCAAAACATTTAAGTTGAAAAAGAAAAAATAAACTCCTGTACTTGGACCAGGTGTGTACCCGAGTTTTACAACCCACGTTCCGGTCCGGATGAACAATCCTAACTCATGGGTCTTTACCAACTTTATTTTGTTTAAACTACTTGTCGTTGTTAAGCCGCCTTTTGAAAATAAATTCTTTGTCCGCTGAGTAATTATTACTTATATCCAAAATACAACGGGGATTTCTTGGCTTCTCAAGGAAACAGCTGAGTAAATATTATATCCAAAAATTCAACAAGTCATAGTACAAGATAATAAATCAACACAATTTTTTTTCTTAAATTGCCAAGTTGATTCACAAGCCCAAATAAAAAGTAGTAATCAAAACTTCAACGTCCTCTCTGGCGACAAAACCCCAAGACCAAAAGAATCTTACATATGCACGCAACCTAAATAAAATATTCCACCTCTATAAAGATAATATTGTTAAGTATATAATATAAATAATATTTAATTAATTTATATGGTTTTATTAGTTTAATTTTGTAACATAAGTTATAATTGCGCATGATATTAAAATAAAGATAATAAATCACATGAAAATTTTTAAGACAACTGATAATTTCATAGATTTTATGTTTACGAAAATACAACAATCCTAAAAATAACAATATTAAATTTTCATCGCACAAAATACACAAAAACAATATATATGATCTGCCTCTCCTACAACTCTCCCCTGATCATGACGAGGGTTAAATATTTATACATTTAAAGGGAAAGAAAAGAAATCGTATGCACGATGGGATTATACTTGCACCTCCATCAATCCCATCCACCATTCAAAACTTAGCATGATATCATTGCACTGAAGCTGTTTGTAGTTAAAAGCACGTGGTCATTCCTAGTTCCATCCAGGCTGAAGGTTCTTTACAGAACTTCAAATGCCACCTATCTGCTAGAACCCTATAGCTGATGTAATTTGTAAACTTTAGGCTAGCAGCAAGGCACTCGACAATATAGATTATTTTCCTAATTAAAAAAATAAGAGAAGATAGAGTGCTTTAACTGGGATACACTACAAGAGAATAGATTTTTTGGGATGAAAATTTTTGTCCCAAAAAATTTTTCAGAGATGAATAATTTGTCTAAAAATGTCTATCTCAAAACGTTTTTAGAGACAATCTTTTTCAGCGCAAAAAATATTTTTAGAGATGAAATATGGCTAACTCATTTGAATCCGTTCAAATGAAAATCTTTGTTTGAATGGTTTATTGTTTATTCGAATGATCAAGAATGTGGAGTGTTCGAACGTATTACTAATCTCTTCAAACTGGAGTGACGATTCTCAGTTTTATTTGGTTGCTCGTTTGAATGGTGGCAAAAATTATTCAAATGATAATAATTCTTAATCTACTGTTCTAACAGAATATATTATATTTGAACAATAATCATGATACAGTAAACTGTAAATTTAAAATAATAAAATACATTTAAATATTATAATTAAAACTTAACAATTGGTCAAATGTTGCATTAAGTCAAAATAAGTTAAAAGACATAAAGTAAGAGAAAATAAGTTTTAAGTTGGTGGTGGCATAAAGTTTTAGGACACCATTAACTGCATCTGTTTGAATATTTTTTCGGATTGAATTTCCAGCTTCTTATGCATATTTTGTTCTAATCTCACCTCCATATCCATTGCCTGATGTACTTGAGCCTCCCACTCTCGTTGCTTTGACCTCAATTGTTTGATTCCAAACCTGGCTTTCTCCAATTCCCGAGAGTTGTTATTCAATCTGACTTGAGAAGAGAATGATGTTGAGGAAGGTTTCACACAATGTCCTCAACCTTTCAAATATCCAAAACGGGGTCCAAGAACCTGAGAAAATCAATATCGTTAACAGAGGATTCATCAGATGATACAAGAACATTTTTCCAAAGTAAAACCATCTTCTCCTACAAAAAAAAAAAAAAAAAGAGAGAGAGAGAGAAATCATTAGATATAGTATAAATAACATAAATATTATTAGGCAACACAAATAAAAAATTAAACGTGCATAATTTGTTTTTGCTTGGGGACTGGTCCAAACACCAACCCAATTTGTATTCGATTTAGCATACAATTGGTTCAGATTATAGTAAGTAGAACTATATTGTTCCTGCAAAAGGAAAATTTATATTATAACTTCAATCACAAATGTTGATATGTTAATATTTAACGGGACTAGTATAACAATACCAATTTTTTTTTTTTTTTTTTTTTTAGTTGATGAAAAGATTTAGAATCTGCATGATGATGTATCGCTAAATTTGCTCTATTTGCTTTGTTGACAGTACTCCGTTGCGACAAGAAAAGAAACAACATTATTACTATATTTGTTTGATGCATTTAACATATAGCATAAAGAAAAATAACAGCGAAATTACTTGATATGCGGTATCATCAACATATCACACAACTTCTCCCATTTGTTTGGTGGCATGTTTTGGAATAAGTTTTGACGCGCCTCTGTTGCACTATTGAACTTTTGATAGTGTGCATGACGTCTACCTTTGTATCCCTGGAATGTATTGTTCGTCAGTTCATAAACCGTTATTCGATCCTCTTGTTGGTCAAAATTAAGTTTAAACTCATCCTCGAAATAATTATAAACTATTAGTCCAAAAACAAACTAATTATATATTACGTAATAATTTAATAAAATTGTTATCTAAGTAACTTATTACCAGACAACGAGTGTTGACGTTATCTTTCACATCTTGGGAAACCTTAGCCCAAAGCCATCAATGTGATTATCATAAATATGAATTTTAATTTTTTCCGCTTTCTGCGCTTTTTCTATGTAGACACCTCTAGTAACACCTCGATCTTGGCGATGACTTCTAACAACTATACAATAAGTAGAGCATATAATATTAAAAATTATTGTGATACCCCGTATTTCAGTGTATTTTAACTAAATGATTATTTTAATTAATTTAAATATTGGTTCTCTTGCTTTAAGATTTATTGGGTTTCTCGTTGGTTTATTTCATGATTTTTACTTTGTGAAATCTATTTTGGCGTGCTTTCTTAATATTAAATATTGTTTTGCATTTAAATTGTTCTTTAATTTAAATTAGTTGTTTGTGGGTTTTAAAATTATTGTGTTGTTGGATTTAATTATTTTATTTTACTTAGTCTTTGTGTTTAAATTATTTTATTTAAATTTATTTTTTTGAAATAATTTTCGTTGGATCTTTTTGTGACCCAAATTCTGAGGATTGGACCTCATTTCTTTCCCTCATTTTTTCATATTCCTCTTTTCTTTTTCTCTTTCCTCTTTTTCTTCTTTCTCTTTCTTCTTTTTCTTCCTTCCTCCCCTGCTTCCTCCCTCCCCCGTGTATTTTCTTCTTCCTTCCTCAGCGCCGCCGTGTGCGACCCATTTCCGTCACCTCCCCTCTCCTTCTCTTTCCCTCCGGCCGGCGACCATCCCACTCCAATTTCATCTCCTCTCTTGCTGGCGTTTGTCCCCACGTGCCACTCTATGCCTCGGCTTTCTTTGTGTTCCCATGCCACCATCTTTTCACCACATCACCCTCGACCTCCCAGCAACCTAAACCATGCATCCTCAGCTCCGATCTGGCACCGGTGAAATTCCACCATCTACTTTTCCGATTTGAGCATTTTTGGCCTCCAAACACCTCCCACGCCGCCACCCATGGCCAATCACCACTACCATTAGCTTCACCAACACTCCTAAGCCATTCCCTAGTAATCTCAAGTCTTCATTTGTCTCTGTTCAAAAACTAGCATTTTGATACCCACGACCATTGTCCAAAATACACTGTTTCGTTGCTGTGCCTTCGCTTCTAGCACCTCCGTGATCCTTCAAAAATTATATTACAGTACTGTAAGTATTTTCCCAAAGAACTTTTGAGATTTAAATATATTTTTGCACTAACTCATATTTACTATGATTTGGTTGGTTGTGTCGGACTAAGTCCGAGGAGTAAGAGAGTCGGTTGGATTGGATGATGGAGTTGTTGTGTGATTGGATTATGTTGGGTTTTGTTGGATGTTGAATATTTGTGTCATGTCTTGTACATTGCATAATTGCACGCATGTTCATGTTTGTACATGAAAACTGGGTTTTCGTATAATTACATACATGTTCATGTGTATATTTGAAAACTTGGTTTTCATCTGAGAGATGATTTTGAGTATGTTTGAAATGATTGGATTGACCAATTTGAGAGAAAGGAAAAGAGACTGTAGGGATGGTGGTATAGTCCTGCCTATGATTCTTGCCTACGGTGCGCTCGGTAGGGATGGTGATAAGTAGGGATGGTGGTAGAGTCCTGCCTGTGATTCCCGCTTACAATGCTCTGCTGGGTACCTCTTGTGTGAAAAGGAACTTTAGGGATGGTGTTAAGCAAGGATGGTGGTACCGTCCCGCCTGTGATTCCCGCCTACAGTGCACGCGGTAGGGATGGTGGTATAGTCCCGCCTGTGATTCCCGCCTACGGTGCATGCGGTAGGGATGGTGGTAAGCAGGGATGGTGGTAGAGTCCTGCCTGTGATTCCCGCCTACAGTGTCTGATAAATTATTATGTTGGGTCATTTTCTAGGAAAATGATAGATTTTATTCATGGCGTGTTTTGGGTCAAATGGGATTTTTGGTGTGCATTGGAAAATATTCATTTTCAGGGAAAATGATATTTTGGATCTAATGCATATTTCATCATATGCATGCATAATTGTTGGTTCCATTAATATATTTTTATCTCATGGGTTGTTTGGATTATTACTTACCTGTGGTACCGTTTTATGGTATCGCAGATTTTGATGTAGATGATGCTGATGTTGGGCCTGAGGATTTGGCTCCACCAAAGGAGTGATTTGGGATCACTCGCTCGTGTTTGAGATTTGTTTCCCGCTTGTTGAATTATGTATTTTGGTTTTATAATGTTTTTTTGGATAACTGTATAATGTTTTATCCGTTGCTTTGTTTATTGTACACCGTTACATGTACACACACTTGGCACTTATCGCTGGGATGTGTGATCGTGTTGTCATCATCCCTACGTCACGATTCTTGCGTTTCTTTACAAGAGGGTCGGGGGCATCACAATTATTTTATTTTTAAAACACTACTACTTAAATCATCACATAAACTCAAGTTTCTCTGTAACATACATTATTCTTAGTTTGGTGATGTTGGAACACCATTCGTGGAAGGCGAACCAATTGGGGAGTTGGTACTCGATGGAGATGGAAAACAAGTTACTTTGTGTTTGGAAGGCATGCCTATTTAAAATTGTAATAAAATATTATGAGCAAAAATAATCTTATTTTTACAACAACTATACATAAATAGCTATCATTTAGTATCAATTTTGCTCGACCAGTCACCATCATCTTCACTAGAAACTTTAGTTGACTCATGTTCTTTTGATAAGCCACCTTTAATTATTTATGGTTCAATATCTTCTTTATGCAATGAAACCATGTCATATTGGTTGAGATCAACAAATAAATTGATGCCTGATTCGGTTTCTTGATATGCTTATTCATTTGTTGGACCATCACATTCTTCCTAGAATGTAATCGGATATATTTCTTGGTGCAAACTTCTGTATAACCTGCCATGGGTTTCCGTACTCCGAATCATCTATGTAAAAAATTTGATTTGCTTGGCAAGTGATAATGAAAGGATCTTCCTCATACCATGTGCGAGATGTATTAATACTTACAAAATATTCATGATTACACACAACCAACCAAGGATTTGAGGCATCGCACCAACTATACTCAAACAACTAGGCCATATGTTCCCCTAAGTACATAAACCCAATGATATCTTGGAGAGGATCGTCATGAGGATCACTACACCCATTAGGGTTTGACTACAAGAGATTGAGGGACGCATTATTGTGATGCAGGAGGATCTGGATATCATATACAATGATATTATTTTGTATCGATTTTTTTGTTTTTTATCGAACGTTGTCACTTTAATTACTATATATTTTTTATTTTTTATATATAGCTAGCTTGTTTGTTATCAAAAGTCAACTTTTTAATTTTACTTACCATTTGGAAATATAATAATGACATTCCAAGGAAGGAAAATTATTTTTAGTTGCAAATTCTTATTTACCATAAAATATTTTTAATTTTTTTTTAAATTAATTATATAAAATTTCTAGGACAGCATATATGATACATTTTAATTTACCATAAATAATAATTACATTGTAGATTTTTCATTTTTTGAAAATGATAATTAATAGGCTCAAATAATATTTAATTTTAAAATATTTGAATATCTTTCAATAAATTTCCAGAACTAAATTTATTTTGATTGTCTATGTCACAGTTCGATCAAATCTTATGAGCATTCGAATGGGTTATAAATATGTTTGAACATAAATTTACAGTTCGAATGAGATAGCAAGCATCCCCGCTAGATTTATTAATAACTTCCCACAAAAAAAAATCATTCGAATGATTGGATCTACATTCGAATAGAAAATTACATACCATCGAACCGTCTCAAACTCCATTGAAATGAAAATTGTATGTTCAAATAGCTTCTAACTTTCCCCCCACAATTGCGCATAATTTTCGGCCATGACTTTTATTCGAACAGTTTTTCCAACATTCAAATTTGAAATACCATACTATTTGAATGTGTTTGTGAATGTTCGAATGGTTTTCTTTTTTGAGATGCTATATTTCGTCCCAAAAACTCTAGTTCGAACATATATTTTTCTGTTTGAACGTGTAAAAAATAGGTTCCATGTTTTGGGATGAAATAAAATTTCCGTCTCAAATAACTACTTTTAGTGATGAAATTTAATTCATCCCCAAAATATTTCATCCCTAAAAATTAAATTCTTGTAGTGATAGTAAGTCCTACACTTTATTTAAGAAGCCACAAACATACATTTCTGCTATCTCTTTTACCTAATAACAAACATCCATTTGCATTGCCAAATTACTAAGATGTGAAGCCCCTTTAGTAGAGACATACACACCTGGGTGTACCCCCAGAGAGAGTCCATCTACATGAACAATTGAAAAGGCAAAACTTGTGATGAAAATAAAATAATGAGTGTTAAGTGACTTATTTGATATTCTCTGGAGAAGATCTCGTGAGTCGGAGAATATCCTTCACCCAATTTCAGGACAAAAGATTAGTCAATCTCACAGATGGTGCCAACTATTAATCAAGGCTAACGTTTGATTAGTCAGATTAGTATGATCTAGCCTCTTGGAATGGGCCTAGCTCGTGTAGCTGCTGCTCAGCGGTACCGCTCTCAATGATGGGACTAGGGATAGTCTTTCTAGTCGAATGCCTTAATTTGCACAACAGACCGGAAGGGAGGAAAGAATTATCTCTGTCCCACGAGATGATTCGGGCATCAATACGGTACTCTTCGTGTTCATCCATAAAGTAAATAACAAATAAGCATAGATAAAAGCAAATAAATAGAGACACAGAGATTTACATAGTTCGACATAATGCCTACATCCACGGGTTTTATAATGGATGCTTTTATAATCTCTCATGGCCTCATATATCTCACAATACAATAGGAGAATTTGGAGAAGATCTTTTGGAGTTGTAGTGGAGTTTGGCGTATGAAACTTCTATGGAGAGAACTTGTGTCTAGAGAGCTTGTTGAGAGTCAGTTCATTTTGTGGGGGATATCCTCATATATATAAACGTCCATGTAACAACCGCACCCTGGAAAGGGTGGAATTGCTACGTACATACCTATCCCTTTCCTTCTTTTTTTTTCTTTTCTTGTAATATGCGATTAGCATGAACATGACACACATGTACTTTAAATTTAAAATTTAATAAAAGAGAACACCTGATAGACATTCTATTCAAACATTCATTCAAAAGAGACTCTCAGAGTCCATCATATGTTCATAAAAATATAATTGTTCTAGGTAGGGAAGACACTAAGCATCTGCCTCTCCCTCTGCAATAGTGCCTTGCTCCCCAATCTTTTTGTCATTACTTGGATGTTTAAAACATAAACATAAAATGAGTCGAATACTCAATAAGTAGTACACCATGCTGTTAACTTAATAATCACATAATCTTTTCTTTTGAAAACATGCATACATAAACATTTGCTAATTTCTGACAATACTTTCATGCATGAACAATTTAAGGAATAAGCCATACTTTCATGCTTAAACATTTTAAGAAATAACTATGCTTTCATATTTCATTTTCCTTTGCCCGGTACACACTATTTCGGCCCGTGTGTTAGGGTTAGCGGTCTTCCTTTGGACCTAGATTCTGCCCATGGCCATAGGTTGGGAATCTCTTTCAGTCAAGGGGTAGCACTAGGTGCACTACCAGTACTACTTATCCGGCATTGTAATCTGCCCATTCCATTGGTACCCTTTCATTCAGTCATGGCCGTCACGTATTATCATACATTAAAACAATCATTCATTCAGTCCTTTCTTTCTTTAATTCATTTTAGTCCTTTCAGTCCTTTCTTTTCGGTTCTTTTCATTTAATAGTTCATTCATGGAAAAATTTCATTTAAAAGCATGAGATTAAACATCATCTTTCATGGCATCCATAAAACATCAGTTCATAAGAACATTTTAAAACACATTATTTGCATCATTTAAAGCGATGCACATGCATTTTTATGAACAAGATACATTTTCATACTATACTACATATATGATTAATCAATAAGTTTCTTGAGAGAGCATGTATGAAAATCTCATGATTTAAAACCTATGTGCATGCATTACCTTATACACATACAAACAATTATAATCGATAGGGTGCTTAAGAGGGGCTATTAATAAAGGGCTTGTACATACTATATTCATTTACTCTTTTCCTTAGAAGAATATTTGTAATGAGAGAGAGACATTCTTTCATAATGAGAACTTGGTGTAAGAAACATGTTCATAGCTACTTACCTCTATGCTCCTCGATACTTCCAACGCCAATATAAGTCCTATTCCAATAAATAATAAGCATGTTAATACTCATTCAATTTCCTTTAGGCCTCCCTTTAAACGAGAAGACATGCCCTTTAGAATAGCTAGTTGTCCCTTATTACAAAAGGCTCACTTGTCATCAAAACAGGCTATACACATAGGATTAGGCTTGTTGGACAGCTCACACACAATAGTATAACATGCACAAATAATCATCTACTTCTAATACCAACTCATACTATAAATCTAGTGACATTAGAATCAAAGAAAAGTTTGTTAAAACATATTATTTGGTTGACCTAGCTGACCCATTAATTGAACTTGAAAACTTTAAACACCCATGATTATCATTTACTCATTTAATAGATTTTAGAAGCAAGCTATAATATTACAAGGAACCAAACCAAACCTTTAAACCGATCCTCTAGCATCCTAATAACAAGTCACCTACCAGATCTCAACACAAAACACATGGCATCATATATATATATATATATATATATATCAAAAGATCAACAAGCATCACTTATGACTAACAAAGTTAAATAGCAAAAATACCATTTTTGAATAATAGGAAATGTAACACCTCGCTCCTTCCTTCTTAATTACGCTTTTTCCTTCTTACGTACGCTTCTATCTTTCTGACGTACGCTCTATCTTTATAACGTAAGCAAATCCTGAGGGCAGAAATTATATGATTTGTCTGCCCTTCTATCTAGCAAATGCAAGATCCGTCATGCGTGGTGAATCCCGATGGCGTGTCTTCAAAGATATCGTGCGACTTCTAGGGCACGCCCAGTGTTTTAAATGCTGAAAATATTTATAAAGAGTATTTTCAGTGTTATTGAACTAAACTTGATTTTAAATACGACAATTATAATATTCTTGAAGAGCTTCAAAAATATTATAATTGTCAGAAATCATTTTAATACTATTATTAAAATGATTTCAACTATTTAAGATATTATGAGATTTAAATTATGTTGAAAGCTTTTATTAATTAAATGGTTTTAATCTCTCTAATATGTTAAGTGAGACTTCATCATTTTATTAATGATAAAGGAATATTATTTTATAAACTAAAATTAGTTTAAAATAATATTCTACCTTAATTCCTCTAAGCACTTTTAATTAAGTTAATGTTTATGCATTTTAAACCAGTGTTTGAGATCCATCGTTAGATCGTTATGTGGATCCCCAGATTAAGAGACTGGGCTAAATACCCAGACCCCTCCCTTTCTCCTTCACTTTTCCCTCAGCTCTCTCTCTCTCTCTCCTCCCTCTCCCTGTGCGGATTGCACTGCACGACACTCCCCCATGCTGATTCCTCCATTGCTCAACCTGGCGCCGCCGTGCGCCGGTGAGTCACACCTCCACCACCATCGACCTCCTCTCAAGCCGGCAAAGCCAGCCCCCGTTGCGCAGCCACCTCCTCCACACACGCACACAACCTCTCACGCACTGTTTCACCGTGCTTAGCCTCTCCATCGCCGTACGCGGCAGCTCAGGCCACCACACTACCACCGACAACCTCCCCTCTCACCAGTGAACTCCTCCCTCGGAACCCCAAGCCACGGGAAGCTTCCTCTCCTCCTCCCTAGCGCCGCCTTGTGCCGGTTCCAACTCCTCCCCGAGCTCCTCCAAGCCAGCCAAGCTCTCTAGCCCTCTCAAGCCTTTTCTCTCTCCCACGGCTTCTCCCTCCTTCCCAAGCTCGATCCATCGCCGTGAGCCACTGTGGCACCACCCCAGGGACACCACGAGCTCCACCGCAACCTCTTGAGCTCCTCCATGGCCAGCCATGACCAGCCAAGCCTCTCTCTCCCATTTCCCTGCTTTGAGGCACACGGGTTTCCCTTAGAAACCCACGACTCCGCCACCCTAGCCTCCATGAAGACCACCAGCAGCCTCCCTTGACCTCCCGTAGTCCAACCCTAGGTCCAAGCCACCACTTTGAGTGGTGGGTAGTCACTGCACGTGATGGACAGCCACTGTACATGGCTTGATCCGCCGTGTTACACTCCTTGCCACCATCACAAGGCCACCACGAGCCATTCCAAGACCACACCTAGCTATCCAAATGCCTAAACAGTCACCGTACGTGGTTTAGCCACCACGTACAACCCTTCCGACGTCTTCGACCGTGACGGTCAACGAGCAACGCACGGGTTATCCCTTCGATGGTATAACTCTCTAACTCTCGTATTTATGTTAGATATTGATTAGTTGACTAGGTTGTGGACTGTACTGTTAGTATTTATGGAGTTGTGGTATTGTGATGTGGTGCTGTGTAATGAAGTGTTGGGCAATCTGTGTAGTGTGGTGATGTGATGTGATGCGTATGTGAAGTGTTGGGCATGTCTGTGTTGGGTGGAGATGTGTTGTGCCGTGTAGTGTGCTGTGAAGTGTTGGGTGTAGTTGGGAAGTGTGCTGTGTAGTGTTGTGGACTATGTTGTAATGGTGGAGTGGCGTATGTGAAATGAGAAGATTAAACGCTGATTATACTCTGTGTGGCGTGATGTGTATGAAGGGAATACATGTGGAATGTACTTCGTATGGTGGATTGATGCACCGTATGGCGTGTATGCCTTGATGGTGATGTAGCGTGGTGTGTATGAGAGGAGTACATGCGAAATGTACTCCATGTGGTGGATTAATGCACTATATGGTGGGTAGGCCATAGTGGTGATGAGTCATTGCATGGGTGAAGGGAGTACATGTGGAGTGTACTCCATATGGTGGAGTGATGCACCATGTGGCGGATATGCCATGATGGTGATGTGGCGTGGTGTGTATGAGAGTGGTGGATTGATGCACTATATGGCGGGTACGCCATAGTGATGATGTGGCATAGCATATGAGAAGAGAGTATGCATGGAGTGTACTCCATGAGGTGTAGCGATACACCATGTGGCGTGTCGCGGAGATAAGGATGGTTGAGTGGATGATGGGCGTAGAGCATGGTAAATAGTGTCGGGAACTGTGGAACAGTGTCCCAAAGCAGTTATGGTGTAGCCGGTAGTCTAAGGTGACAAGTGTCACCGTGTTGGACTTATGGCTGGAAATATGGATGAAGTAGCGGAATAAGTGTAAGGGTACGCAGTGGAAGCATGACTGGGCAACGTCGCTTCTTGACGTAGTTACTGATAGTCATGCTTGCGATGGGTGAAGTGATAGTGTAGGAATGGCGTAATGGGAACGTGACAAGATGTCACGATGTGTCGGGAGTACGTGAGGAACCGTACTTGTGATGAGTTAGGAATTTATGTGGTAGGATGTTAGGTGACGCGACAAAGTCACGGTGCAGCTTGGGAATAGTCTCGAGCTGTATGACATGACATAAGACGTAGTTATGAATGGAGTCTTGTCGTGTTAAGTGTTGGGATGAACTGTCAAAAGGGACGGGTAGCATGAAGAGTCATGCTAGCCGAGTTAAGAGAAGGTTGGTATCGGAGTATGGCCCTTGTCCCTCCAAGCAGATGATCAACATGTTATATGTTGATCATAGGGGATAAAAGGGTAAGGTACATGTGTAATTTGGTGAGACACATGTGCCGGACGGATTTACCATATGTAATGGGTAATCTGCCTTGAGTATAGTTGCACGGTGCTTAAGTCTCAGAGTTGGCTTAGAGCCGTGTGATTTGTATGGATGAGAATGAGGATTAGTATGGGCTAAGATACATGAAGATAGTGATGGGTGGACTGTCTAAGGAAGGGATGCGTGACTTAGTCGGTCCGAGTCATGCATCAAGATGAGGTCAATAAGGAGAGTAAGACGAAGGTCTTAGTGTCTTAATCCTAAGGTGAATCATGGGTCACTTTAGTGAATGAGCACTCAAGGCAAGACTTGGAGTTGGAAGATGTGGTGACCACAATGGGTCCCCGAAGGTTTTAACATAGTTAGGAACACGTAAGAATACGGGATAGAAGGAGAGTGTTCCAAGTGAAGTATAGCTTGTGCTTTCTAAGTTTAAGTTGCTTATGTACTAGATAGAGAATGACGTTAAGGTATGTGTATGCATGTAGGTTGTCATCTGACAAGCACATGAATGGACTGCATGATATGCAAGTAGCATGGAGTCCAGGTAAGCGTTACATTCATGCTCTTCTAGAGTTTTCCAAGATACAAGAAACGCTTTTCCTTTAAGATGATTTAAGAAAAGAAACGAAAGACGTTTTAAGAAAGAAAACAATAAGTGTTCAAAGGTATAAATACATACGGCCCATCCTTGGCAGCCCCTTTTTATACACCCAAAGTATTAATTGCACGCATGTGAATGGATGACTATACGGCGTATCTGTATGTATTTTCTAAGAAAATCAACGAATTGATATTTTATGATCATAAAACGATGTTTTCTCATGAAACGATGTTTTCCCACGAAAAAAAGAATGTTTTATCATGAAAGGTAAAGAAAGACATGGAAACGGACGCTTTTATGGATCCTACAAACCGACGCTCTTATGGACGCCACGAGGTAATGCTCGTGGACACCATGAGAGACGACGTTTAAGGTGATGCTTGTGGATGCCATGAAGGTTGACTTTTTATATGTTTTACGATGCCACGAACGGACGTTTTACGAATGCCATAAAAAGACGATGTTATGCACATGCTTTTAAAAGAACGATATTTTCTCACGAAAACGATCGTTTTCTCATGAAATGACATATTAAATGAAAGATAAGAAAAGAATGAAAGCTCTAGCTCTTTCGAGCTGCCATGAATGAATGAAAGAACGAAAGCATGAAATGTATGAAAATACGTAATGGCCATATGAATGAATGATAAGGGGTACCCAACGAATGAATGGGCAGATTGCAATGCTGGGCAGTAGTGCTGGTAGTGCACCTAGTGCTGCACCCTAAAGGAATGGGATTCCAACTCGTGGCCACGGGCGAATCCATTGGCCATAGGGCCGCTAACCTTAACACACGAGGAGTAACAGTGTGTACTAGCCTATGAAAGTGATAAGAAAGAATGTATGTATGTATGAATGTATGAATGCATGAATGCACGAGAGCACGACTCTTTAAGAAATGAAGACAATGACGGGAGACACGTTTTTACGAAAAGAAAGACTATTAAATCAAAATCTCGTCCAGTGACATTTTCAAATGAACGCACGTAAGCATGTATGCATGCACGTATAGTATGTATGAATGATGAATGCATGAATGAAAACCTATGTTGTTATATTTTAACTGTATGAAGTAATGCTTACGAATCTTCGACTCATTTTAGTTTTTATGTATGCCCCTCCCCCCACAAGAACTGAACGGTCAGGACGGACACGACCCATGGGGAAGAGCACGGAAGTCTTGGCATGAGTTTTAAATGTACGAGAAGTCTTTTTATTATTAACATTGATGTTTTCCGCTGTAAACCACTTTTATTGTCAAAGCACATTTTATTTTATAAACGTAGAGTCTTACACCCTGGGTATGCAAGTGAAAAGTTTTAAATTGAACGATAATTTCCGTCGTCCTTTCTAAAATATTTTATAAAAAGTCACACCACAAGGACGAGCATTACAAGAAAATACATAGCAAGATAGCTTCAACACACGGGCCAAAAATAGAGCATTCACGTTAATTGACAAAATAGATAATAACTATAATTAAGATACAAGGTAAAACAACTTAGTTGGCCTCCAAAATCAAACTAAAACCAAATGGGTCAAGCTAGGGTTTTTACCTTTGGTGAATCCTTCCCAAAACACGAAAATGGAGAAGAGGAGAGGTGGGTTCGGCTTAGAGAACTAGAGAGCACACAAACCCTTGGCTGGAAATCCAAAACCGAAACATCAACAACAACAAGAAAAAAAACCCACTTGATCACACCATGGCTAGGTTGAAAATACACAAAGGAGAAAGGTTAAGGGTACTCTTACCTTGCTTTTTTTCTCTTGAGAAGAAGAAATAATGGGTGCTTGGCTTAATATTGGAAGGAGAATGAAAATGGGAGAGAACGGGTGGTAGTGTCACATTGTTGAGAGCTTGGGAAATGTTTCTCCTTTTCTTGACTTAGAAGCCGACGGGTTCAAGAGAAAAAGGGGCTTAATTGCTTTTAGTCAAAGCTTGTTCTATAAGCTAGGAAGATGGACGGTGGAGATCAAGTGTGAGAGGTATTTTCCTTACCTACCCATCCAATGGTGGAGAGAGCTTAGGCTGTTTCTTGAATAAATGGAAGCTAGAGGGTTTAGGAAATTATTGTAAGGTTTTAAAATCATATCGTTGATTTATTTTAATAAATCTCATTTGAAAATAAAGCATACTCATCTTAAAATAAAATAATTAAAAATAATAAAAATATTTATCTCAAAATATTTAACTTAAAGAATTAATAAAATGATATAATGACCTACGTAGTAGGACTCGTATATTACAGTCCAACTTGCCCTGTGAATCTTTTTCTTGTTAGAAGTCTTAGTCCCTTTCCTTTTAGAAGTCTGAATCACTTTCTTTTTAGGAGTCTGAGTCAACTTATCAATCTCTTCATGGCTTTATCTCTTAGCTCGATTTTCGGCTTCATCTCGAGGCTAAATTGTAGGCTGCTGATTTGACCCCAACAGTCTACTACATTTTTAAGTATGACAATGTTTAGATTGCTACAAAATTCATTACACAAATTGATGATATATAGGAATTATAATACAAAAGCTTTGGACTTACTCATACTTCATGGTTTGCCTTGATAGGCTATGTGATAGCTTCTAGAAGGGATTGCCTATTTTTTAGTCCTTGGAAATACCATGAAATCCTGAATCAAGTGATCGATTAGGTTTTGATTTGTTAACATAGTTGGATCTCGATTTTGATTTGTTAACATAGTTGGATCTCGATCCACTATGGTAACGAAGTTACCTTTCTATTTAATTAAGGCACTTTGGAGTATAATTGTACGAACCAAAATGCACTATTAGATTCATTAACACAACAAGAAAATCGGATTTTTGCGGCAACTAAAGTTGGTAGGTTGCACCTTTTGAGTATGATTTTCCTTAGTATGATGTGCTTGCATTCTTGACCTATCTTTGTTGTTCTAAACCCTTAGTTGTCCAAGGGTTGATAGCATTTGCATCTATGATTTTTGGAAGTACAAATGTTAGTGAGCCTGTTCTTATTTTTCAGGCTTTGTTGTTCTAAACCCTTGTTAGACTATTTGGTGATGCTTCACTTTTGATTTTGTAGCTTCCAGGCGAAAAAATATTGGGTTTGGCTAGATTCTTCCTTGGCAATTCCATGCAAGGAATTCTTTAACCAAATAGACTCGTTAGCTTGCTTGGAAAGCACTGATAGTTTATTATTTCTTGCCCTTTTTCTGTATCATATTCATATGATATTATTGCATATGTTTTTAAGTGAGGGTTTTATGCTATAGCTGTTTAACTAATACTAATATTGTGAGAACATGGTGTGATGTCTAAACATGTACATGTGCATTTTATAATCTTTTATGTTTTTGAGTTTATCCTTCATTGCTTGTTGGTTGGGAAATAAAAGAAATTGGGTGTGGATAGCTTCTGATTGTTTCTAGAGCTTTACAATATAGTTTGAAATATGTGCTGGACCTTTACATATGGATAATATGGGATGTTTGGTGAATGAGATAAGATGAAAATTTTGTGAATAGTAGTAAGATGGTTTGTGAGCAGTGAGACTGTTTGAGTTAAGTATTTTTAGAGTTTTGGAAAATGAGAGTATAAAAAATATTATACAATTAAAATATTATTAGAATATAATTTTTTAATACTATTTTTGTTTTGGGATTTAAAAACAATTGAATTGCTTTTTATTTTTTATTTGAAAATTTGAGAAAGTTGGATTGATTAGTTTGAAAAAGCTGTAATAATTAGTTTGAAAGTGTTTACGTTTAAGTAATATTTGGGAAGTAAATACAATGTGATGAAAATAATTTCCAAAACCCTACTTATAGGTTGGGTTTAGTGGCCTAAACCCTACTTATAATGCCTTTGTTACATCTTTTTCTTTTGCTACCAGGGATGCGTCCCTTTCATTTGATGATTTTCAATTTGCGTTGCTGTCATACAAGATTCTCATTGAAAATCAACACAAGACCACTGCACCAGATTCTAGAAACTTTACTCTCTATGCTCCCAAGCAAGTATCCTCTATACACATAGGTGATCCTTCTCAGCAACAATCCTTTGTTCACTCTATATGTGGTTTTGGGTGAACTGAATGTGGCCTTGTGTAACTATGCCTATATATGCTCATTCTATATGCCTTCAGATTTTGGTTCCTTCAACATTAATGGTTATTTTAAGTTGTTTAATATTTCCGGATATCTACACATCCTTTGAAATTTCTCAAAACATGTTATTTATATTTCACAATATTTGCAGTTATCACTTTCATCGGCTTAGCACTTACAACCTTAATTAGTATTTAGCATTCTTTTTTCCGTAACCCAAATGGAAAATTAAAACGTTGGAAAATCTTAATATTATATTTATTTCCTAAAATTATTCTCATTTAAAAACAGAAAAAAATATATTTTCCAGATTTTTTGAGATTTTGAGGGGATCAACCCTATAACTGCCAGTAAAAATTGGGAGAAATTTTCGATTTTGGGTCAACTCCCTTTGGAAATTTCCTGCTCCACTGTGATACGACGGCTGGAAGAGAAGAGAGGCACGAAGTGTTGAGGGACTTCGGAAATGAACTAGGAACAAGGAAACCCTAAGTGTTTCTAAGTGTTGACCTTTTGGTCGTGGGCTACCGTAGAGAAGGATGGGTAATGGGCCTGATAGTGAAGAGGCTTGGTGGACTTAATCATGCGGAAGGACCATGGGCTCATCTACGGGCCATACTATGTTATGTTTCTGCTGATTAGTTAGTTCAATATTGTAAGGGTCTGCGGCCCAGTTATTTAGGGACTTTAGAGTAATTTACATGCTATAGTATATGAGGTCACGGTACGAGACTTGACCTCTCTCTGGAATATTTTCTACTGTTCAGTGTTCCTATGGAGGCGCTTTCCCTCGAAGCAAGTATTGCTACTGTTGATCTATTACAATCCATATTTCCATTAGTTTCCATCTTATATTGCAAGTATATTACAAGTGGTATCCTAGAGCCTAGGTCCTGCTTCTTAAGTTTCAAATGGTTGACGGAACCAGGTTGAAAGATCTTCAGGAAGGTTTCACTGCCTTCAAAAAGTCCACAGAATCTCACATCAAGAATACAGAATCACAATTCCACTCCATTGGTGTTGAACTACGAGCAGTACGTAGGAAAATGGAGTCCATGATGCAGCAGATCACCTCCTTGGCAGCAGATCTGTAGCAAGCAAAAAACACCAGTCAAATAATACGAATAACAATGGAGAAAATAGTGAAAATCAGATGATACATCATTCTGGTGACATCCTGCCCAGATCTGTACAACTTGATTTCCCATTGTTTGATGGTGATGACCCACATGGCTGGCTTTACGAGGTAAAACAGTTTTTTTCATTTCATAGCACACTACCTCAATACCATTTAAGATTGGTATCTTTTCACATGACTGGGAAGGCTTTGGTCTGGTTTCAAGGACTTGATGAGTCTGGATTGTTAAATGAGTGGGATGAGTTTGTCAATGCTCTCCTAATACGTTTTGGCCCAAGTACTTATGATGATCCCATTGAACAACTCACTAGCTTAGACAAGTTGGGTCTATGGAAGAGTATAAATCTGCTTTTGAAGTTATTGCTAATAGGCTGAGGCGTTTATCAGAGAGTGACAAGCTGAGTTGTTTTATAAGTGGACTAAAAGATGACATTCGATTGACAGTAAAATGTTTAATCCTACCACCTTGATTACAGCTTATAGACTTGCTAGAATCTAAGAAGAAAAAGTAACCCTCCAAAAAAAGCCAAACACTCGACCTATATTTTCCCCATACATTGAACCACCAACCATTAAACACCATCCACCACAGAATCCAGCACCCTCAGAACCAAACCATTCCCACAAGAAAGCTATCGTACCTGTTCATAAAATCAGTCCAAACCAAATGAAGACGAGAAGAGAGAAGGGATTGTGTTATCATTGTGATTCTAAATGGCACCCTGGCCATTGGTGTAGTAGCCCTAAGCTGTATTCGATTGAAGAAGTGGTTGAGGAGGGTGAGGATTGTGGAAAAGACACTAGCTAGTTTGCTGACCAGATTGAAGAACCAGAGATAGCTAAGGTGGAAAAGACCTTACAAAACCCCCCCAGAGATTTCCTTACATGCTCTGATTGGATCTATGGGTCATAAAACCATGAGAGTCAAAGGGCGGATTGGCAACCAGTGGGTTATTATACTCATTGATTCAGGAAGTAGCCACAACGTCTTGGATCCAGCTGTGCTTTCTTGGGTTCCTCTACCCATAGTAGCAAATGATATGGTTCGAGTTAAGGTATCAAATGGGGAGTTAGTGGACAGCGAGGGTAAGGTGAAAGGAGTGCATGTTGGCATTCAAGGGGCGGTGTTTGTACTGGATATGTATGTGCTAGTGCTTGCTGGTTGTGACATGGTCCTAGGAGTACATTGGTTGCAGGGACTGGGACCCATACTTTGGAACTTTAAGGTGTTAACCATGCAGTTTAGTTACCATCAGATTGCAGTGATATTAAAGGGGCTCATGGGTCAAACATGGATTGAGGAAGGCTCCATACACAAGTGCAACAGCTTGGAAAAGAAAGGGGTAATGTTACAGTTTATTGAAAGCCTACCCGCCAACTCCACACCCAACCCAATTCCACCAAACATACAACACATACTCCACCAATACCCAGGTATTTTTGCAACCCCAAAAGGCCTTCCCCCCACTCGTTCCCATGACCATACCCAGCACATTACAGCCAGGTACCAATCCCACTTCGGTATGACCCTATCATTACCCCTATTTTCAGAAAGATGAAATTGAGAAGATTGTGAAAGAATTTCTAGATTCGGGAGTAATTCAACCCAGCCAAAGCCCCTATTCCTCTCCTGTTTTGTTGGTGAGGAAGACAGATGGCATGTGGGGATTGTGTGTTGATTATAGAGCTTTGAACAGTGCTACAGTTAAGGATAAATATCCTATACCTGTAGTAGAGGAACTGTTGGACAAGTTACATGGAGCCAAAAATTTTTCTAAGCTTGACTTGAGGTCAGGCTATCATCAAATCAGAGTCAAACCAGAAGACATTCCCAAGACTGCCTTCCGGACTCACGAGGGACACTACGAGTTCTTGGTGCTGCCATTCAGCTTGACCAACGCACCATCCACTTTCTAGAGTTTAATGAATCAGGTTTTTAAGCCCTTCCTCAGAAAATTCATTTTAGTTTTTTTTTATGACATATTGGTTTATAGCCAAGATGCAGAAACACACTTGGGCCACTTAAAGACCGCATTTGAGACCTTAAGGCAGCACCAATTGTTTGCTAAACTAAGCAAATGCTGTTTTGGGTGTGCAGAGGTGTCCTACTTGGGCCATTTAATTTCTGGACAGGGAGTAAGAGCGGATCCCGAGAAGCTTAAAGCTATGTTAGATTGGTTTAAACCCCGGTCTGTCAAGGATCAGAGGCTTCCTAGGCCTTACGGGCTATTATAGGAGGTTTATTAAGGGGTATGGAGCCATAGCTGCCCACTTAACTAACCTTTAAAACAAGACAAGTTTAATTGGAATGTGGAGGCACGTGCAGCATTTGATGGGTTAAAACAGGCTGTTACACAGCCCCTGTGTTGGTACTACCAGACTTTCACTCTCCCTTTGTGATTGAGTGTGATGCCTCGGGTGAGGCCATTGGCGCTGTTTTAATGCAGGGTGGAAGACCCATAACCTTTTTTAGCAAGGCATTGAAGGGAAGGGCTGTCGGGATGTCAACTTATGAAAAAGAACTGTTTGCATTAGTTTCAGTTGTGCAGAAATGGAGACCCTTCCTATTGGGTCAAGCCTTTGTGGTCAAAACTGATCATCAAAGCCTCAAGTTCTTATTGGACCAAAGGGTGGGAACTACCATGCAACAAAAATGGATTTCGAAGTTATTGGGCTATGACTTTGTAGTCGAATTTAAAAGGGGAAGAGAGAATGTGATGGCAGATGCCTTGTCTAGGCAGAGAGAGGATACCGAAGTGACATTATCAGTTATCTCTTTACCCAATTGGGACTGGATAAATGAGATAAAAGGGCTATATGGGGAGGAAGTAAGCTGCAAGAGTTATGGAAGAAACATCAAACTGGTGATCTTAACAACCCCTATGCAGTAAAAAATGGAATGATGCTCTACAAGAACAAGTTGTATATCCCTACTAATCAAGGTTTAATTAAGAACAACTAGAATTAATTCACAGCAGTCCTATAGGGGGGCATATGGGATTCGATAAGACATTACACAGGTTAAAAAGGGACTTCTATTGGCCTAGACAGAAAGCAGATGTGAAGGCTTTTCTTAAAGAGTGTGACACTTGTCAGGTGGTGAAGGTAGACAACACTCTCCCTAGTGGTCTCTTACAACCCCTACCCATTTCCTCTAAACCTTGGACAGACATTGCAATGGACTTTATAGATGGTCTACCGAGTTCAGGAAGGTTCAATGCTCTATGGGTTATTGTGGACAGGTTTACAAAGTATGCACATTTTGTGCCCATTTGTCATCCATACACAACTAAGGATATAACACAGCTATTGTTAAAGCATGTATTCAAGCTACATGGTATGCCCAGTTCTACAGTCTCTGACCGAGACCCAACTTTTACAAGCAGGTTTTGGAAAGAGATTTTCACCCTATAAGGGGTGCAGTTGGCCTTTAGCATTGCCAACCACCCTCAGACGGATGGTCAGACAGAGGCCATGAATAAATGGGTGGAAAACTACTTAAGGTGCTATGTTGGGGACAGACCTAAAGATTGGGTTAAGTGGATTGTGCTAGCCGAATGGTGTTAATACTCAAGTATGCATGCATCCACAAAAACAACTCCTTTTGAGGCATTGTATGGGTACAAGCCCCCTAAGCTAACAAGCTACGTGACTGGAACAACAAAAGTAGAAGAGGTGGAGGTTACCTTGAGGAGTCATGAGCAGCTGTGGAACCTGTTGAAGCAAAACCTGGTTAGAGTGCAAGAAAGTGAAATATGCGGACCGAAAAAGAAAGGAACTGACGTACCAGATTGGTGATTGGGTGTTCTTAAAACTGCAACCCTACAGAAAATCCACCATCAGTCGCAAGCAAAGTCTCAAACTGTGCCCTAGGTACTGCGGGCCGTATCAAGTAGAGCAAAGGATTGGACAAGTGGCATACCGACTGCAGCTTCCACCCACGGCCCAGATCCATAACGCATTCCATGTGTCGCAGCTCAAACCCAAGCTTAGCCAAGGAGTAACTCCTTTAGCAACGCTGCCGCCTATAGATAACAAGGGAATCACCAAGGCTGAACCTGAAGAGGTGCTGAATCAAAGGCTTAAAAAGGTAAAGAACAGACCTTTAGTTGAAGTTTTGGTTCGGTGGCAAGGTTCGTCCGCTGAAGAGGCGTCGTGGGAGATACACCACTAGCTCTGTGAAGACTTTTCCCATCTTGTGGGCAATGTTTTCTGAAGGGGAAGGGTGTTGTGATATGACGGCTGGAAGAGAAGAGAGGCACGAAGTGTTGAGGGACTTCAGAAGTGAACTGGGAACAAGGAAACCCTAAGAGCACTGGTATTGGACTCATCAAATGAGTCCAATGTTTAAAATTTGATGAATTTTACTCAAAACACACGGCATTTGCTTCACCATTTATGTAAATGTGAAACTTCCAGTTACAGTGTAATATCATTTATCGCCAAACTTGATGAACTACTGTTCAACATCTATTGCATTATTTTATTACAAAAATATTATTTCGCACGCAAAGTATTCTTTCTTCCCTCTCTATTCTGCTATCTTCCTCTCCTGAAAACCCCAATTCCTTTTCGATTCCTCTCCCTTTTTTATTCGTTTATTGGGTTTGGTCCAACCCCAACTGAAAGAAAGGTTGAATCTCTGTCTCTCTCTTCTCTCCTCTCTTACGTTCTTGAAATGATGCGGTGTGTTTTTTGAGGTATAGGGTTCGAGATCTCTGGGGAACGACGAAGAGATGAGGACACAGAAACAGTATCGTTTGGCCATGGATGATACCAATTTACGGATAGTTCTATACGAGATGCGTCATCACGCTTCCAGGCCTTACACTCCCAATTATCCCCCTTAACAGGTCCCAAGGATCCTCCCTCCCTTTTTACTCACTCCAAATTCATCCATTCCCCATTCTTCATTTCATTTCACATCATTTTCTTTTATTCTATTTTTTTTTAATTTTTATCTTGGTATTTGAGGCAACTTGGTTTTATTTTTATTATGAACCCAGGCAATTGAAGCGGATAGAGGGAGCTTCCTATCGTTGCTTTCGGCTAGAGGTATGTCGAGTTTTAAATATTGTTCATTTGTCCGTAAGTTAATTTTAGTTCAGTTTCACTAATTAATTAGAGTAAAAATGCTTGATAACAAATTTTTTAGTAATCAACAACGAGTAAAAATGTTTTTTTCCCTGTATATAATGCTCATTGTTTTCGTGCTTAATTGATTCAATGCATTGAATTTCAGGGTTTATGGTGGTTTTGATAGGTAATACACACATACTTGCATACATAAAGATATATGTTTCAATGCATTCCCAGATGCGCATTTTCTTTCCTATTAAACTATTCATAAGGTTAAGTTGATTGTACAAGACAATCATGAAAAGTTAGCCCACTTAAGTCTATATAGGCTGTCCAAAGGAATAGTTTGGTTAAACAATTATATTACTGCAGACATTGTATGTTGTGTAAGGTTATATAACCTATTCTCAGCAACCTTATATTTCTATTGATGCCTACTCACAATTGTGAAATGGGATTAACCCAATACGAAATAAGAAACTAATTTCTATATGTTATTGGGGGAGGGAGGATTTTAAGATTGGTGTTGCCTTAGTGAGGATTCAAGTTGGCAGTAATTTTGTGTTAAAAATCTTGATTGATCTTAATGATTTGGTTGTAATGCTATGAAATCCATAACCTATATAGGTCAGGTTTGTACGTCACTGCATTTTTCTTTCTATTTATTCTAGTTGGTATCAAATGTATCAGGTGGAAGCCTTGCTACATTCACTACGGGAACTTGGTCTGAGCCTCACAATGTACTTGGAGTTGCTGATGATACTGGTACAGTGTATTTATCAAAGTAAATGGAGAAGAGATAATGAGAATTAAGAAAATCTCTATTCCAATTGTTGGCCTGATTGCACAGAATGATTCTGATGAACAGATTTCCTGCTTGTAAGTGTGTTTTTTTTGTCCGCTACCTCTGCATGAAATTTGACTAGACTTCTTTTTAAGAATATTTTCCTGTGGACCTTGAGTTCATGGTTGGAGGCTCTGGCTTTTCTTGTTTGACCACTCCTGAAGTCCTTACAACTTGGCAGCTGTTTAAGTTTGGAAATGTTTCTAGGTGCAGCTTCGTTATCATTACATCAGATGGTTCCTTTTAGCACATTGAGATCAGCCAGGAGCCAAGTGCCTCTATGTCCTCTATACTCACCTCAGATAATGGCTTAACCCTAAAGAGGCAGTTCTATGACAATGTTTTCTGTTTTGACTACTGTCCAGAACACAATGTTTTTTGTTTTGACTACTGTCCAGAACTTTCTTTGCTAGTTGTTGTTGGTGGTTCTTCCAGTGTCTCACTGGCTTCTGGTGGGAATTCTGGTATGTTTATGTACTAGTTTTTTCTTTCAATTTTTGTTGTTGTGAACATTGTGTTTTTATAGGTCCTTGTGCAACTTCATTTCTTTTATATTAGACATGCAGCTACCACATTCTAACCCTTTCTCACACAAAAAAAATGAGAAAGGAAAAAAAAAAACTCCACCTACTAGTTCTGCGTGGTAAAATATGTGGATGAGTAGATGACTTTTGATTATTGCTTTTCTTTGATTCTTTAAATGGTGTAGACGTCCTTGAATCTTTCTATCAGTTGAGCTTCATATGATTGTGCTGCTTTAAAAATTCATCCTTTTACGTTTCCTCAACCAATGAGTATGTGTGTCCATTTGAAAACCCTGAAAATTGAACTTCTTTCTTTGGAGACCACCATATCAGTTAGAGTCCATTTTTCTATCTGGTAAAAGGTTATTATGAATGTCTAGCACTTTTTAGAAACATGAAAAACTAGATTTTGGACCTAGACTACTCATCAAGAGTTAAGCATTTGGTAACCAGATTTGTAATTTTCTTCCAGGGTCTTGTAGTATTTCTCTTTGGCGTAGAAGTAAAATCCTGGATATGGAGCGACTATTCTCTGCTCAATTTGAGGGCATATATTCTAAAATATGAACGAAAAAAGAAAAAATAATATTATATTATTATTTTGATGAATCGAATGGCTAATCCAATGTGGAGTTATGGATAAGGAGGTTTTAGATATATGGAAAACATGTACTTTTCATCAAATTTTGAAGATAAATTTTATGAATCCAATGCTAATGCTCTAAGTGTTTCTAAGTGTTGACCTTTTGGTCGTGGGCTATTGTAGAGAAGGATGGGTGATGGGCTTGATAGTGAAAAGGCTTGGTGGACTTAATCATGCGGAAGGACGATGGGCTCATATACTGGCCATACTATGTTATGTTTCTACCGATTAGTTAGTTCAATATTGTAAGGGCCTGAGGCCCAGTTATTTAGGGACTTTAGAGTAATTTACATGCTACAGTATATGAGGTCACTGTACGAGACTTGACCTATCTCTGGAATATTTTCTACTGTTCACTGTTCCTGTGGAGGCGCTTTCCCTCGAAGAAAGTATTGCTACTGTTGATCTATTACAATCAATATTTCCATTAGTTTCCATCTTATATTACAAGTGTATTATTACATCGACGTTCTGATAGTACCACATATGGAAGCACTAGTACTAAGGTACACCATTTCTTTTCATCCTCCATTAACTTTCATCCCGTTTAAAACTGGCTAACAAAATCAAGCACATTAGAGAGAGGTAAGATGAGATTAATGTTGGTAAGGATCGGGTCAATCAAACTAACGACAAGGTAGTCTACTCTGACTTTTCTCTCTAGAGAAAAGAAAGGCGGAATGGTGAGAGTCTGCTCTTACTCGTTTCTAGAGTGAGTGTGGTTGAGTCCAAAGTGCCAATTTAAGGCCTCTAGGAAGATGGATGAACTTGAAGAAAAATGGAAGACTATGAGGCTATCAGAGGAAGAACATTCAGTGATAGAATTGAAAATAAAGCATATGGACAAGGTGCTGTAGAAAGGGGAACTGGGTTTGGTTAGGAAACTCTACTCAGATAGTGCAATTGGAAGTAAAGTGATTCGGTCTATTATGGCAAAAATTTGGAAGCTGCGTAAATCTTTTTCTTTCCAAGAGATCAATTCCAATTTATTTGTGATAACTTTTGAAATAGAGATTGATCGTGATGAAGCCATAGTTGTCGTGTCTGTTTGATAGAATGTTATTTGTTATTAAGCAATTTCATGGTCTATCTCCACCAAAGTTAATGAATTGCAATTCATAACCTTTCTAGACCCAGTTGCATAACCTCCCATTAATGTGCATGATGAAGGATATTGGTGAACAAATTGGAAAAGCAATTGGGAAGGTGATAGATGTCGCTATAAAGGAAGATGGTATTGGGTGGGGTACTTATCTTAGAGCCAAGATTGAAGTTCACTTGAGGAAGCCGATAGCAAGGGGACATATAGGTAAGATATTAGGAACTGAAAGATGGTTACTGTTACAGTATGAAAAGCTGCCCAACGTATGCTTCAAATGTGGATGTTTGGTTCATGGGGAGGAAGGATGATGCTACTCAAACTCAAGGGACCTTCAGTCTGCTCCAGGGAAGAACTAGTTTGGGGCCTGTTTAAGGGCAGAAAGAAACATAAATGGCGGTATCTTAATGAAAAAGAAGAACAAGAATCATCATCACATGGTGAGGGAGATACTCAGCCTGCCAAACCAGGCTTTGGTGACTTGCAACACTATTAGGCGGCGACGATAGCAGGTGGAACTGTCACCAGAGAGTTCACTATGAGGGGATGTGACGACCAAGATTTTTGCTAGGCTTTTTATGCATTTTTACATGTATTGTTAATATGGGCCAAGAAAGGCGGAGTAAACCAATTAGAAATTTGGGTTGGCAGTAGGCATCTATGGCATTGAGAAAGGCCCAATCCCATGAATAATTCGACCTTTATAAGGAATTAGGGTTTTGAAGCCCAATGGAACTAGGGCACACGCCCAGCCCAAATTCTTGGATGACACTTGTCATCCAATGGAGCTTATAGCTAGGACTTGATGACTCTGGACTGAGTTGAGGAGAGAGAGGTGAGAGAGTCTAGGGTTCAGCCTTGCACGCCACTGTAACACCCCATATTTTAGTGTATTTTAAATTGAAGAGTTATTTTTATTAATGTAAATTTTGGTTCTCTTGTTTTAAATTTATCGGATTTTTAGTTGGTTTATTTTTATGATTTTTAATTTGTGAAAATTAGTTTGATATGCTTTCTTAATATTAATTATTGTTATGCATTTAAATTGCTCTCTATTTTAAATTAGTTTATCGTTTGATTTAATTATTTTAATTTCATTTAATCACTACGTCTAAATTATTTTATTTAACTTGCTGTTTGAAATCTTTTTCGTTGGATCATTTTTTTGACCCAAGATGTGTGGATTGGACCTTATTTCTTTTCCTTCCTTTTTCTTTTTCCTTTTTCTTCTCCTCTTTTTCTTTTCTTCTTCTTTTCTTTTTCTCCTCATTTTCTTTTATCCTCTCTCTCTCCTCCCTCCTGCGCGAGCACAACCCTCCCTCCCAGTCTGTGTGTCGTCCTCCAGTCTCCACCGCCGTGGTCGACACTGCCCCTACCATTTCCCTCCTCTCTGGCCGGCGACCTCACCCTCCGATTTCCAGCCCCTCTAGCGCCGCCATGAGCCCCCATGCGCGGCATCAAGCCGCGGCTCCTCATGTGTTTGTGGGCCGCTGTCGCGCTACCTCCGGCCACCATTTCTTCACCACATCTTCCTTGACCACCTAGCAACCTAAACCAACCATCCCCAACTTCGATCCACCACCGGTGAAGCTCCACCAACTCCATTTCCTTTTTGAAAATTTTGGCCTTCAACCTCCCTCTACGCCGCAACCCATGGCCAACCACCATCACCATTAGCTTCATCGACATCCCTAACCTCTTCCCTTGTAATCTCAAGTCTTCGTTTGTCCCCATTCAAAAACTAGAACTTTGAGACCCACGGCCACAGTGCATTTTGCACTATTCCGTTGCTGTGCTGCTACCTCTTGCACCTCCGTGATCCTTCAAGAATTATAATAAAGCACTGTAAGTATTTATCCAAAGAACTTTTGTGATTTAAATGTATTTTTACACTAACTCATTTCACTGTGAACTGGTTGGTTATGCCGGACTGAGTCCAAGGAGTAAGGGGGTCAGATGGATTGGAGGATGGAATTGTTTATGTGTTTTGGGTTGTGTTGTGTATTGTTCAATGTTGGATATTGAGACATTTCATGTACATTGCATATTTGCATGCATGATCACGTTTGTAAATGAAACTGGGTATTCGTGTAGTTGCATTCATGTTCATATATTTATTGAAAACTGGGTTTTCATGTGAGAAAGGATTTTTGGGTGCTTATGTATCACGACCCCAAGCCGAGATGGGGCATTATCTCGGTGGAGCTCCTCTGGTCACTCGGGAGCGGAATATACTAAGTGACGTCCCCTGGGTTGTTGCTGGGCAACAACGGGATCGAACGGGATGCTAAAGCTCTCGTGCCGACTCTGTGGCCCTTTTGCTGGCGGGGGCTAGGGGATGCTTGGCCACGTACGCATTGGGCGTGAAACTGGGCATCGCTCGTTACGAAGTCACACGCATGGTCGTTACCCGTGGTGTGGCGAAGGGAGCCAGGGTGTGAGGATGGTCCCTAGGGGAGATCATGGTGCATACGGTAAAATTGGTTAATGGGTCATTTTCTGGGAAAATGGCGAGTTTTTGGATAAATGGATTATTGGGCTATTTTCTGGGAAAATAGCGTGTGTTGGATAAAAGGATTTTGTGTGGGTCATTTTCTTGGAAAATGGCGGATTATTATTTTTGGGCCAAATGAGATTTTGGCGTGTGTTGGAAAATGTTCATTTTCGGAAAAATGATATTTTGAGAATAATGCATACTTCATCATATGCATGCATGTTGGTTGCATTAATGCATTTTTATTCTCGAGAGTTGTTTGGATTTTACTTACCTGCAATACCATTTTATGGTAACGCAGATTTCGATGCAGATGAAACTGAGGGTGAGCATAAGGATTCGGCTCCGCTCGATGAGTGATATGGGATCACTCGTATTTGTTTTGGACTTGTATTATATTTTATTTTGGGATGACTATATAACTATTTTAATTATTTTTACTTATGTTAGTTTGTATTAAAAATTATGGTACTCAGTTGACTTACTTAAATTATTCATTGCGTTGTTTTTGTACACTGTTGCATGTACACACACTTGACACTATCATTGGGATGCGTGACCGTGTTGTCATCATCCGAGTGTCTCAATTCCAGTGTTCCCGTACATGGGGGTCGGGGGAGCCACAGGTGATATCAGAGCAGTTCGGCTCTAGGTAAAACCACATGTCCCTTAAGTGAGGTACCAGAAATTTTAAAAGTTGTAAATTGAAATTATTTAATTTAAAGTATGTGGTTTTTAATGATTTTATTTAGTTTATTGTATACTACTTTGTTTGTTTATTTATTTTATTGTATGTTATTTTATTTTATTTGTTTTATTTTATGGTAGGTTATTTTATTTGTTTTAATTATTTTATTGTGTACTACTTCATTTGTTTTATTCATTTTGTCGTATGTTATTTTATTTATGGAATTTTATTTTGCTTTGTTTTATTTTGTTTGTTTTGTTTGAAGTTGAAAAGTAGGTTAAGAGTTATGTTATGGTAGGAAGATGGTATGACTGTGAATGCCATTGTTAGGCTTGAACATTTAGTGTTATAGGCCTGGACTCTTGGTGATTGGTTTGTTTTTAATATCGAGGGTCGAACAGCCTGGTCTGGGTGAACTCTATGGAGTAGGAACTCAAGTCGCAACTGAGGAGGGGAATAGTTTTAAATTGCCTAGGATAATTGAGGTCTTAGGTTCCGTAGAATTTATGTAATGAGTCTATGAGGTAGGAGGTTGTAAGTTCAACGAACTTCAAGGTTAGATTTATGAGAAGTTCATCTAAGGTTTGAGGCCCTATTGGTTTTTTGGAAATAGGTTTATGGGATTTAAGGTGGTAGGTTCAACAAGCAATTGAGGGATTACTTAGATTAGAAGTTTTCAATCTTGTTGACTTTGATAAGCAATTTGATAACATTTGGGGCTTTAGAATTTACAAGTTTTATAAGGTGAATGTTTTAGATTTAAGGTCATTGATCTTGAGGATTTTGGGAAATAATTCTTATCTGGTTTAAGGTTTTAGAATTGCAGAGTTGAATGGTTGAATTATAATAGGATTTGAGTTCTTAGTTTTGTTGACTTGGTATGCTAGCTTGATCTATTCCAGCGATTGAATAGTTGGTAACCATTAAGATAGGATTGATGAGAGTTGAGTTACTGATATGAGAATTTTTCAGGAGAGAATTTCTTTAGAGATGGAAGGTAATGATCTAGTTAATGTATTTTATGGGGATTGAAGATGTTGATCTAGTTCGGAAAATGATTGTTTTTTTAGCTCGAGGTTACAGTGGTAGGTTAAGGATTTAATCCATATCAATTTTAAGGATAATATATGGTACGGATTTAGGAAATGATGCTTGTTGATTTCGAGGATATAGGTCTAGATGATGGAAATGGTAGTGTTGGACCACTTGCACGTTTGGAGCATATTTTGTTTTGGCTAAGGGTGCATGAGATTGATGCGTAGTAGTGGTGAGTGTTTATGGATTTCGAAGAGAACATGTCCTAGTCTCATTTTTTTTTTTGGCTTGGAAGAAGTGGCTTTGGTGGGTGTTGTTGAGGAATCGATACGACAGTATTAAGTTCAAGAGACCTTGGCTTGAGTTTTTGATGAGTTGATTGGAGTGTTCAGTTCAAGTGGGTTACCCAATGTAATGATGGTTAGCAATAATTGTTGTGATTACCTTCAGGAATTAAATGTGACTTGAGGACACATAGGAATTTAAATTGTGAGGCTATTCTTTCCTTTGGAGACTAAGCATCCAGTTGAGAGAATTATGGACATTGTTATTTAACTTAAAGAGAGGTTGATGGGTCGTCATGTATGGTGTATGATAAGATCTTGGAAGTTGAAGCTTAGGCATCAACAGTGGATAATATGATCAAGTATGTGAGTTAATAAAGCATTAGGATCCATGGGTGCTTTGCAATGGCTTTTGGTGGATTGAAGATTTGAGCAATATGGCTTGCCTTGAGGTTTAATAGTGATGTGCTATTGAAGGAACTAGTTGTGCTAATACTAGCTTATAGAAGTATAAATAGGATGGCGAGTTACCAAAAAGGTTTCGATAATGTTTTGGTGAAGTCAATGGTGGTTCGTAGTGAGTTTAGTCATCGCTAGATTAGATGTTGTTCAGAATGTAGGTGATGAGCTTTTGGGTTTAGGTTGTCAGGTAGAAGTTTATAGGCGCTCTTCTTGGTTGGCCGGGTTGGAATTGAGCCTTTTAGGGTATGTTCCTTATCTTAGATGAGACGGGTGTATTTTGGGGTGATGTTACTTGTTTTCAATTTGGAATGCTGAGGTTGATTGATATTGGGATTCTGTCTATGATAATGGATGTATTTTGTGAAATATTGATTTTGATCAATGTAGCAGGAGTTAATTGAGGAATATGAGTGATAACTCATGGTTTTAGGAACGAGTGTTTTCTACCAAAATGTGATAAGAGTTTTTGTTTAGTAGGTATGGAGCCACCTTGTACTCAATGGTGTTAGTTTTTTGAGGACATAAATTTTATGCATGTGGCGAATATCAGAATGCGCAGCAGATGTGTGATATTTTTTGTTGTAGTTAGGAGTTCAGATTTTGTGCTGATTTTGAGGAATTAGTGGTGACTTGAAATTTTGAGAAAATACTTGTAATTGGAGATTAATCATTTGGTTGTGCAAAATTTGTTATTGATGGTTAACTTTGGAAGTGGCTATTAGGTTACCAAAGGTAGAATTCAATGGAGGTTTAGAAGTTGTAGCATAGGAGTCGATTGAGGTTAGGACAGATTATTGTATGGAGCTATTAATCATTGGAATTTACTGGATGCTGTATTAAGGATCTTGTGGAAAATGAGAATTTGGATAGCATAGTCACCCTAGGAATACTGGTCGTGATGTGCCACTAGGAGACAAATGCGAGTATGATGCATATCGCCATGTTTATTGAGAAATGTGTCACATGCCGTCAAGTTAAGGCTGAGCATCAAAGACCTGCTGGTAAACTTCAACCTCTCCCTATTCCTGAGTGGAAGTGGGATGACATTTCTATGGATTTTGTAGTGGGTTGCCGATGACCCCTAGTGGAAATAACTCAGTTTGGGTGATTGTTGATCGGTTGACCAAGAGTGTCCATTTCTTGCCTACTAATAATACTGACTCTTTGGGTAAGTTGACTAGGTTGTATGTTAAAGAGATAGTGCGTTTGCACGGAGTACCCAAGAGTATCGTGTCGGATCGGGAGCCACAGTTCACGTCCCATTTTTGGAAAAGTTTCCAAGCAGCTTTAGGCACTAAGTTGAAGCTTAGTACTGCATATCACCCTCAAACTGACGGTCAATCAGAGCGCACTATTCAGATGGCCCCATATGAAGCTTGTGTCATGGAATTTCAGGGGAGTTGAGTTTGCTTATAATAACAATTTTCATGCCTCCATTCAGATCGCCCCGTATGAAGCTTTGTATGGAAGGAAGTGTAGATCACCCTTGTGTTGGGATGAAGTTGGCGAGAGTAAATTAATTGGGCCTGAGATAATTCAAGAAATGAAAGATCAAGTTCGTTTTATAAGGACTAAATGGCGGAAGCACAAAGTCGTAAGAAGAGTTATGTAGATACGAGGAGAAGAGACTTATCCTTTGAGAACGGTGATTGGGTTTACCTCAAAGCCTTTCCTATGAAAGGCGTTAAGCGCTTTGGTAAGAAGGGAAAGCTTAGTCCAAGGTATGTTGGCCCTTTTCAGATTGTAGAGAAAGTTGGGCTTCTTGCTTATTGAGTTGCATTGCCGGACTATTTTGGGGAAGCTCATGATGTGTTCCATGTGTCGTCATTGAAGAAGAGTTTTGGACAACAGGAGCCACATTTTGTTGACCCTAAACACATTCAACTTCAGCCTAATCTTACTTATGAAGTTGCCCCGACGCAGATCGTGGATTGGAAAGAGCAAAGGTTAAGGTCCAAGACGATACCTTTGGTGAAAGTGTCGTTGAGCGATCTGTTGGCTCAAGATTTCTCTTGGGAGAGAGAAGCCGACATGAGGAAGCAATATCCATATTTGTTTGATTGACTCTGGCAGTATGTTTCCTAAGTCTACTCTTAGTCGAATCTTATTCCTGTCCTAACTTTAATGTTTGACCTTGCCAATTTAGAGGACGAAATTTTATTTAAGGGGGGAGGATGTAAAACTCCATATTTTAGTGTATTTTAAATTGAAGGATTATTTTTATTAATGTAAATATCGGTTCTCTTGTTTTAAATTTATCAGATTTTTAGTTGGTTTATTTTTATGATTTTTAATTTGTGAAAATTATTTTGATATGCTTTCTTAATATTAATTATTGGTATGCATTTAAATTGCTCTTTATTTTAAATTAGTTTATTGTTAGATTTAATTATTTTAATTTCATTTAATCACTACTTTTAAATTATTTTATTTAACTTGTTGTTTGAAATCCTTTTCGTTGGATCATTTTTATGACCCAAGATGTGAGAATTGGACCTCATTTCTTTTCCTTCATTTTTCTTTTTCATTTCCTCTTTTTCTTTTCTTCTTCTTTTCTTTTTCTTCTCATTTTCTTTTCACCTCTCTCTCTCTCCTCCCTCCCACGCAGCACAGCCCCTCCCTCCCCATCTGCGTGTCTTCATCCAGCCTCCACTGCCGCGCACCGCCGTGGTCGACACCGCCCCTCCCATTTCCTTCCTCTCCGGCCGCAACCTCACCCTCTGATTTCCAGCCCCCCTCGCGCCGCCGTGAGCACCTCTTGTGTTTGCACGCTGCCGTCGCGCCACCTCCGGCCACCATTTCTTCACCACATCTTCCTTGACCTCCTAGCAACCTAAATCACCCGTCCCCAGCTCCGATCTACCACCAGTGAAGCTCCACCAACTCCATTTCCGTTTTGAACATTTTGGCCTTCAACCGCCCTCTACGCAGCCACCCATGGCCAACCACCACCACCATTAGCTTCACCGACATCCCTAAGCCCTTCCCTTGTAATTTCAAGTCTTCCTTTGTCCCCGTTCGAAAACTAGCACTTTGAGACCCATGGCCACAGTGCATTTTGCACTATTCTGTTGTTGTGCTGCTACCTCTTGCACCTTTGTGATCCTTCAAAAATTATAATAAAGCGCTGTAAGTATTTTTCCAAAGAACTTTCATGATTTAAATGTATTTTTGTACTAACACATTTCACTGTGAACTAGTTGGTTATGATGGACTGAAACCGAGGAGTAAGGGGGTCGAATGGATTCGAGGATGGAGTTGTTTGTGTGTTTTGGGCTGTGTAGTGCATTGTTCGATGTTGGATATTGAGACGTTTCATGTACATTGCATATTTGCATGCATGATCATGTTTGTAAATGAAACTAGGTTTTTGTGTAATTGCATTCATGTTTATGTGTTTCTTGAAAACTGAGTTTTCGTGTGAAAAAGGATTTTTGGGTGCGTGTGTATCACGACCTCAAGCCGAGATGGGGCATTATCTCGGTGGAGCTCCTCTGGTCACTCGGGAGCGGAATATACTGAGTGACGTCCCATGGGTTGTCACTGGGTGACAACGAGATCGGACGGGATGGTAACGCTCTCGTGCCGACTCCGTGGCCCCTTTGCTGGCTGGGGCTAGAGGATGCTTGGCCACGTACGTGCTGGGCGCAGAACTGGGCATCGCTAGTTACGAAGTCACACGCACGATCGTTGCCTGTGTTGTGGTTTAGGGAGCCAAGGTGTGCAGATGGTTCCTAGGGGAGATCATGGTGCATATGGTAAAATTGGTTAATGGGCCATTTGTTGGAAAAATTGCGAGTTTTTGAATAAATGGATTATTGAGCTATTTTCTGGGAAAATAACGTGTGTTGGATAAAAGGATTTTGTGTGGGTCATTTTCTGGGGAAGGATTATTATTTTTGGGCCAAATGGGATTTTGGCGTGCGTTGGAAAATGTTCATTTTCGGGAAAATAATGTTTTGAGAATAATGCATACTTCATCATATGCATGCATGTTGGTTGCATTAATGCATTTTTATTCTCGTGAGTTGTTTAGATTTTACTTATATGCGGTACCGTTTTATGGTAATGCAGATTTCGATGCAGATGAAGCTGAGGGTGAGCATAAGGATTTGGCTCTGCCTGAGGAGTGATATGGGATCACTCGTATTTGTTTTTGATTTGTATTATATTTTATTTTGGGATGACTGTATAACTCTTTTTAATCATTTTTACTTATGTTAATTTGTATTAAAAATTCTATTACTTGGTTGACTTAAATTATTCGCTGCGTTGTTTTTGTACACTGTTGCATGTACACACACTTGACACTATCGTTGGGATGCATGACCGTGTTGTCATCATACAGGTGTCTTAATTCCCGTGTTCCCGTACATGGGGGTCGGCGGCGCCACACCTACCATGGAGGATCACCCACCTTCTTACCATGTGTCATGCATGCAAGAAAGCTTGCTTGTAGGAAGAGGCATTGTGACACTTGTCACTATGGGAGAGAGATTCTAGAAGGAAAATGATGAGGTTATGGAAAAGTGGAGCCTAGGAAAGCCCAAGAGGCCTTGCATGACAACCATAAAAGAAAAAGGAAAAGTATTATTGCTTTTTGCCTTATGTCATGCACGCCAAAAGGTAAGAGAGGATGCCTTGTCTTGGGAAGGGATGAAATCTACATGGAAATGGAGAGCGACACGCCTATGGAAGGGTATACTTGAGGAGGACGGCTAGGACAAGGGGACTGGTGGTTTGCCACCCACAATGACCAATCACACATTGTCCAAGACAATGGTAGAAGAAAAGAAAAATCTCCTTGGGAAAAGATGAAGATTTCGGCCACCATGAACACACCCACACTCCTCACATGCCACTTGGCACACAGGCACACATGTACGAGATTGAGAAAGATTTGAGCTTGATAAAAGACCTTTTAGCCATGAGGTTCATTGCACCAAGACATGAGATGAAGGGCAAAACTGCAATAGGGTTTCAATTTTGAGGTAGGAGGTGCGACTTGTCCAAAAAGTTCTATTGTGTTCCCAACACAATCAAATGATGAGGAAAAGGAAGAGGCTTTAGGATGAGACACCACTTGGCATCCATGCAAATGAGCTCGGCTTGTGTTAGAAGGTTTTTGTGTCGATAAAAAGGGAGGGTGCCGAAACCACCATTTTGTATAGCCACTTGGAGGATTCTTTTGAGAAGCATTCGACCACCACCTTTCTCTCTACTTTCCATCATTTTCTCAACATCCAAACACTCTTCACATAACCCTTTTCTCACCCAGACATCATTTTTAGGGCAAGCAAGGTTAGAAGATACTTGCTAGGAAGAGAGTCAAGCAAGGTAAGAAGCATGAACACTCTTTTTTCTTACACTACACACACAACCAAGGGAAAGAAAGTTTCGGACTTGGCTAAGTTCACCGTGAACACTTGCTCACACACACGTGCCCACGGCTAAAAAGATTATAGCGTTGGTTTTTGTGAAGTTTCTCACATGTGCGCACCTATGTACACTCAGCTAGATTAGAGTTTTTTTTTTCCTCTAAAAGAATATAGACTCAACTTCATTGCTTCAAGCTCGTAAGCATGATGTTTTGAGAATGAAGGCCACAACTCTAGTGTTTTTATGAGCTAGGGTTTTGTTTTATGCAAGCTTCGGACTTGAGGAAGGGAGGTCCAAACATTGGGGGATTATCTCTTGGAAATATGTTGAGAGCACAACACTCACTAATGCACGGTTTAGGATTTAGGGTTTAGAGAAGAAAATGGATTCTTATGACCTCGTTACTACATTTTTTAGCTTGCTTATTTTAGTAGACGTTGGATTTTTGTAAGTAATCTCTAACTTGTACTTGGATATTTTATGTATATGTCATGTGAACTTGTTTGTTGTTCGGTTGTATGTTGATGCTTGATACAATGATGTTTTTCCATGTGATATAATCTCTTCTTTGTATGATTATCCAATATATGGTTGGAATGGCTTATGTTATTAGTTCATGTTGAGAAAATGGAATGAGAAGCCACCTTTAGGGTTGGGATTGCATAATGTTTGACATATCCACGGATATTTGCTACATGACTGAATCTTTTATAGGATTAAGTCCATGAAATACAAGACTTATTATAAGTATGATCACTAGGATGTTTCGGCCACACATATATGTTTCATTGATAAAATTTTATTTAACCCATTAGAAGATTCTAAGTTCATGAAAAGTTGATGTAATGCATATTTCAAGAGTTAAAGGTCTTGGCCATGACCATGGATGAGGTATTAACATTTGTGATTGAAGTTTCAATGAGTTAAAACCGATTCTTGGATATGCTACAGTTTATATGTTTCGGCCACTACATGTAAGTTTTGAATGTTTGTTTCTTGCTTGTTATTCAAATGCCTTAGAATTTATATAAAGGAACATGGTCGCATGTTCTAATATTTTCAAGCCGTAACGCGAAATGTACGTGGATATGCATGATTGTATGTTATATGGTTATGATGAAGCATTCGGCATTGCATGTGTCCCATGAAAGTTCTAAGTTTCATAGTTCATGTCATATGCATTGGGATTGTGAAAATCTTTCGAAAAGGTAAAGAGTCTTTTTAAAGTTTTGTCATGACCTCAAAGACTAGGATAAGGAAAAGTCCTAGTGGAACTCCCCTGTCCACTCAGGAGTGTCTAAAATGGAGTGGTAACCCCTAGGTCGTCGAAGTACAGTCGACGAACCTCGAATGGTTCCTAAAAGAATAGGATACCAGAGTGGGGTTGCACCTAAAGCTAGTGGGTGCCCTATGGTGAAGGCAAAAAGCGAACTGCTCTAATATGAATGATTAAAAGTAAGATGTAGTCACCTTGGTCAAAGTGGCCAATGGTTGATGCGTAACTAGCAGGGAGCACACGATATATAGGGGAGCCGGGAGGTATCCATTTACATGTTAAAAGTCAAGAAAGGCCTTGAGCTCAAAGTTATGTTATGATATATGAGCAAGAAACCGAGCTCACAAGAAATTTAAATGAACAAGAATAAAAATAACGAAAAGATGTTTTATCGTAAGTAAAGTCTCATGTCCATGCATTCATTTTAAGTTGGCTTACATATGCTTATGATATATGTTACATGTTATTTGTTTTTCATTCTGAGATTTCTCAAAATCTCATTGTTGTAATTTCCACTATCATTCCTTATGCGGAATGGTAGAAGTTGTGTCAGGTATGCAAGACCCATAGGTATGGATGGGATTTGTGAAATAGTGGAGGATGAGTTTATGGTGGAGGCCAGTCATCAATCCACTCCAGAATTTCTTAAGGTTACGACTCAGCGACTCAAGAAAATTTTAGCAAACCTCAATGAGTCAAGCATTGGGATTTCATCCCTGGATCCTAGGAAGATTTTGGGATTTAAGAATAAAATGAATTTTGTGTCGGTATATCTTGAACAAGCCCGAAAACTTTTCAGTAGAAGCAAAGTAAGTCGCTATTGAGTTGGGATTGCTGGATTTAGACCCCCGAAAGACTAGGGGAGTTTTCTTGAGTTTAGTTGAGGATGGGACCTTGGTTTTGATTCATAAGGTGTAATACCCAAGTTTAACTACGTAAGTCCTTACGTTATTTTATTAATTTTTTAAGTTAAATATTTTGAGATAAAGATTTTATTATTTTTAATTATTTTATTTTAAGATAAGTATGCTTTATTTTAAAATGGAATTTATTAAAATAAATCAAGGGTATGATTTTAAGACTTTACAATATTTTCCTTAAGCCCTATAATTTATGTTTATTCAATAAATGGTCCAAGCTCTCTCCACCATTAGATGGGTAGGTAAGGGAAATATCTTCCCACACTTGATCTCCACTGTCCATCTCCCTAGCTTATGAAACAAGTATTGACTAATAGCAATTAAGCCCTTTTTCTCTTGAACCCGTCGGCTTCCAAGGCAAGAAAAGGAGAAACATTTCTCAAGCCCTCAATTGTGCGACACTACCACCCGTTCTCTCCCATTTTCATTCTCCTTCCAATCTTAAGCCAAGCACCCATTATTTATTCTTCTCAAGAGGAAAATAGCAAGGTAAGAGTACCCTTAACATTTCTCCCTTGTGTATTTTGAACCTAGCCATGGTTTAATCAAGTGGGTTTTCTTTCTTGTTGTTGTTGATGTTTTGGTTTTGGATTTCCAGCCAAGGGTTCGTGTGCTGTCTTGTTACCTAAGTCAAACCCACCTATCCTCTTCTCCATTTTCGTGTTTTGGGAAGGATTCACCAAAGGTAAAAACCCTAACTTGACCCATTTGGTTTTAGTTTGATTTTGGAGGCCAGCTAAGTTTTTTTAGCTTGTATCTTAATTATAGTTATTATCTATGTTGTCAATAAACGTGAATGCTCTGTTTTTGGCCCAAACCGAGTGTGTTGAAGCTATCTTGCTATGTATTTTCCTATTATTTGAAAATGATATTTTTGCTATTTAACTTTGTTAGTCATAAGTGATGTTAGTTGTTCTTTTGATATATATATATATATATATATATATGTTGATGCCATGTATTTTGTGTTGAGGTTTGGTTGGTGACTTGTTATTAGGATGCTAGAGGATCGGTTTAAAGGTTTGGCTTGGTTCCTTGTAATATTATAGCTTGCTTCTAAAATCTATTAAATGAGTAAATTAAAATCTTGGGTGTTTAAAATTGTCAAGTTCACTTAATGGGTTTAACCTAGCTGTTTTATGCTATGTTTAACCAACTAATTATGTTTTAACAAACTTTACCTTGATTCTAATGTCACTAGATTTATAGTAAGAGTTGGTATTAGAAGTAGATGATTATTTGTGCATGTTATACTATTGTGTGTGAGCTGTCCAGCAAGCCTAATCCCATGTGTATACCCTGTTTTGATGACAAGTGAGCCTTTTGTAATAAGGGACAACTAGCTATTCTAAAGGGTATGTCTTCTAAATTGAGTAGCCTGTCCGAGATGCCAAATCTGTCCTAAACCCCTTTATTAAGCAAATTTCCAGATTTGAGGCTTTATCTCCATCAATTTCAAAGTAAGCTTAAATCCAATAAACCTTGTTAAGACCATGAGTCCTCAACTAGCTTTCCATATAAAATACCCAAGTGGCCCTTTCGTGGACAGCTAACATGCTTTAGTATTAATTACGTGATTCTTGTAAAAGTTAGACGAGAGGTGAGCTAATTGGGATAATGCTAAGTGTAGAATGGGCGTTAGGTTAATGTCATGGCTTTCTCGTTTAAAGGGAGGCCTAAACGATATTGAATGACTATTAACACGCTTATTATTTATTTGAATAGGACCTATATTGACGTTGGAAGTATCGAGGAGCATAGAGGTAAGTAGCTATGACCATGCTTCTTACACCAAGTTCTCTTTATGAAAGAATGTTTCTCTCTCTTATTGCAAATGTTCTTTTAAAGAAAAGAGTAAATGAATATAGTATGTACAAGTTGTGACACACCGTATTTTGGTGTATTTTAATTGATGGAGTATTTTAATTAATTTAAATATTGGTTCTCTTGTTTTAAGTTTATCGAATTTCTCGTTAGTTTGTTTTTATGATTTTTAAGTTGTGAAATTTATTTTGATATGCTTTCTTAATATTAATTATTGTTTAGCATTTAAATTACTCTTTAATTTAAATTTGTTTGTTTGTGGGCTTTAAAATTATTGATGTTGTTGGATTTTGATTTTGATTTTGTTTTAGCTAGTCAATGTGTTTAAATTATTCTATTCAACTTACTGTTTTCAAATTCTTTTCGTTCAATCAATTTTGTGACCCATGCTGTGAGGATTGGATCTCATTTCTTTCCCCGTATTTTAGTTTATTTTAATTGAAGGAGTATTTTTATTAATTTAAATATTGGTTCTCTTGTTTTAAGTGTATCGAATTTCTCGTTGATTTACTTTTATGATTTTTAAGTTGTGAAATTTATTTTGATATGCTTTCTTAATATTAATTATTGTTTTGCATTTAAATTGCTCTTTAATTTAAATTAGTTTGTTTGTGGGCTTCAAAATTATTGTTGTTGTATTTTTATTTTATTTTAGCTAGTCATTGCGTTTAAATTATTCTATTCAACTAACTGTTTTGAAATTCTTTTCGTTAGATCAATTTTGTGACCCAAGTTGTGAGGATTTGACCTCATTTCTTTCCCTCGTTTTTCTTTTTCCCCTTTTTCTTTCTCCTCTTATCTTTTTCCTTATTTTCCTTTTTCTCCTTTCCACTGCATCTTTCTCCTCCCGCACGCGCGACAACCCTACCCTCTCCCCGTCCATTTCTTCTTTCTCCTAGTGCACTGCCGTGCGCCATCCATGGCGGTCTTTGTGTTCCAACGCCGCCATCGCCCCACTATTGGCCACCATCTTTTCACCAAAGTACTGACGGCCTCCCAGCTACCTAAACCACCCAACCTCAGCTCCGATCCGCCACAATTGAAGCCCCTCTAGCTCATTTTCTGATTTGGGTATTTTGGCCTTCAACTGCCATCAATGCCGCCACCCACGGCCATCCACCACCACCAGTAGCCTCAACAACACCCCTAAGCCCTTCCCTCGCCATCTCAAGTCTTCATTTGTTCCCATTCAAAACTTGGGTTTTTGAGACCACGACCCTTGTCCATTTTGCACGGTTGCATTGCTATGCCGCCACTTCTAGCACCTCCGTGATCCTTCAAAAATTATATTATAGTGTTGTAAGTATATTTCCAAAGAACGTTTTTTATTTAAATGTATTTTTGCTCTAACTCATATTTATTATGAACTGGTGGGTTGTGCTGGACTGAGTCCGAGCAGTAAGGGGGTCGATTGGATTGGAGGATCGAGTTGTTGTGTGATTTGATTATGTTGGGTTTTGTTGGTTGTGAATATTTGTGTCATGTCATGTACATTGCATAATTGCACGAATGTTCATGTTTGTAAATGAAAATTGGGTTTTCGCATAATTGCATGCATGTTCATGTGTATATTTACAAAACTGGGTTTTCATGTGAGAAATGGTTTTTGGGTGTGTGTGTTTCACGACCCCAAGCCGAGATGAGGTATTATCTCGGTGGAGCTCCTCTGGTCACTCGGGAGCGGAATATATTGAGTGACGTCCCCTATGTTGTCGTTGGCCGACAATGGGATCGGACGAGATGGTAACGCTCTCATGCCTACTCCGTGGCCCCTCTTGCTGGCGGGGGTTAGAGGATGCTTGGACACGAACGTGCTGGGCGCAGAACTAGGCATCGCTCGTTACGAAGTCACTCACACGGTCGTTACCCCTGGTGTGACAAAAGGAGCCAGGGTGTAAAGATAATCCCTAGGCTTGATCATTGTGCATACGGTTAAATTGGATATTTGGGCCATTTTCTGGGAAAATGGTAGATTTCTATGTGGGCCGTTTCCTGGGAGAATGGTGAGATTTGGATAAAAGGATTTTATGTTAACCATTTTTTAGGAAAATGGTGGATTATTGTTCTGGGCTGTTTTCAGGGAAAATGGTGGGAAATGTTTTAATGGAATGTTTTGGGCCAAAATGAGATTTTGGCGTGTATTGGAAAATAATCATTTTTGGGAAAAATGACGTTTTCATGCATATTTCATCATATGCATGCATAATTGTTGGTTGCATCAATATATTTTTATCTCGTGGGTTGTTTGGATTGTTACTTACTAAGATTCACATCTCATGTGGTATTCCTTACCTTGCGGTACCGTTTTATGGTATCGTAGTTTTTATTGCTGATGCTAATGCTAAGCCTGAGGATTCGGCTCCGTCGGAGGAGTGATATGGGATTGCTCGCTCGTGTTTGTGATTTGTTTCCCGCTTGTTGAATTATGTATTCGGTTATTATAATGTTTTATGGGATAACTGTTTTGCTTTTTGGAACGCTTTGGTTTAAGTAAATTTGTATTAAACAATTTCTGATATTTGGTCGATTTATTTAAATTATCCGCTGCTTTATTTTGTTTTACACTATTGCATGTACACACGCTTGGCACTTATCGCTGGGATGCGTGAACGTGTTATCATCATCCAGGTGTCTCGATTCCCGAGTTTCTGAACGTGGGGATCGGAGGCGCCACACAAGCCCTTTCTTGATAGCCCCTGTTAAGCACCATCTCAATTATAATTGTGTGTTTGTGTATAAGGTAATGCATGCACGTAGGTTCTAAATCATGAGATTTTCATACATGATCTCTCAAGATACTTATTGATTATTCCTATATGTAGTACAACATGAAAATGTATCTTGTTCATAAAAATGCATGTGCATTGGACTAAGAAAGATGGTGAAAATGTTTTGATTGTAAAGGAAAGGAAATGAATGTCTCATGCCTTATGCTTTAAACGATGCTTTAAATGACGCGAGGAAAGTATTTTAAAATGCCTTTATGAACTGATGCTTTAAATGACGGGAAGGTAGTGATTTAAAATGCCCCTACGAACTGATGCTTTAAATGACGTGAAGAATGTGTTTTAAAATGTCCCTATGAACTGATGTTCTATGGATGCCGTGAAAGATGATGTTTAAGCTCATGCTTTTAAATGACATTTTTCCATGAATGAACTGTTAAATGAAAGGACTGAAAGGACTAAAATGAATGAAAGAAAGAAATGACTAAATGAATGAATGTTTTAATGTATGAAAATGCGTAACGACTATGACTGAATGAAAGGGTACCAAAGGAATGGGTACATTGCAATGCTGGGTAAGTAGTACTAGTAGTGCACCCAATGTTGCCCCCTGACTGAAAGGGATTCCCAACTTGTGGCCACAGGCGGATTCCAGGTCCAAAGGAAGACCACTGACCCTAACACACGGGGCGTAATAGTGTATACCGACCAAAGGAAAGTGAAAAATGAAAGCATAGTTATTTCTTAAAATGTTTATGCATGAAAGTATGGCTTATTCCTTAAAGTGTTCATGCATGAAAGCATTGCAAAAGATTAGCAAACATTTATGTATGCATGTTTTCAAAAGAAAATATTATGTGATTAGTAAATTAACAGCATGGTGTACTACTTACTGAGTATTCGACTCACTTTGTGTTTATGTTTTAAACGTCTAGGTAATGACAAAAAGGCTGGGGAACAAGGCACTACTGCAGAGGGAGAGGTAGACGCTTAGTGTCTTCCCTAACTAGAACATTTATGTTTTTATGACGTATGATGGACTCTAAGAATCTTTTATGAATGAATGTTTGAATAGAATATCTATCAGGTGTTCTCTTTTATTAAATTAGAAATTTAAAGTACACATGTGTCATGTTCATGTTGATCGCATATTACACGAAATGAAAAAGAAGGAAAGTGACAGGTATGTACATAGCGATTCCACCCTTTCCAAAGCGGGGTTGTTACATAAGGCTTTTTGATATATTACTTATTTTGAAAACTCTTGATGTATTGGTCCTGCTTTTTGGGAGTCTCTTTTTGAAACAATTAAGTCTTTTGATGACATTTATGAGATTCACATTTTGGGATTTATGTGCTTCGGTATCATGATATATGCCTTCTTTATTGACCTAAGTAGACCTTCTGTTGCGATATACTGCATATTGCTTGTTATCATTAGGTGCATTGCATCTTAACTGCCATGTATGAGGGGTATGTAGCCTTGTGTTACATGTTCCAATGCTTCAGTTTCCGTCAATTCCCAAGTGGGGGCTGGGGGCGTCACAGGGGACTAACTAAAAGCGAAAAGTAAGGAAATTCAAAATCTAAGTTGGTGAAAATAATCAAGAAGTTATGCAAGGTTTGAATTCTAAAAGGGAGGGACTTGTGGGATCTAAGAAGATGGTGATTAGGGGAGAAACAAAAGGAAATATTCAAACATGTGAAATGGATAAGACACTGACTAGAGAAAGTTATAGGGATTTAAATGGGGGCATGTAACATCAGGAAGAGTTGGGTTGTGGCCCAACGAGAATGGGTTACTGTCCAAAGGCCAGGAAGGAAATCCTACCAACTCACCTACAATAATAGTTGAAGATTTTATTGAGGAACAAACAATTGGTAGTGTAATGGAAAGTTCAGTGAGAAGGAGTTTAAAAAAAAGGTACATGGAAGAGAAGGGCTAGATTATATGGTACAATATCTGAACTAGTTGATGGGAGTGTGAGCAAAACGAATAGGGATAGTCTTGCTTTAAAAACTTGCAATGAAAGGCCTGGCAAGATAAGTAGAGGAGATCATATTGTGGGACAGAACACTTTAAACTCTTATGTAGTGGCAGAGGTTGAGAGTCAGCCCCACCAAGCTTTATGAATATGTGAGGACTATTGAGGGCTTAGGAACCCTCAAACAGTTCATGATCTTTACCATTTGGTAAGGAGTAAAAGGCCCAAAGCAATTTTTCTCAGTGAGACTAATTTACTTGCAAGCAAGTTTGAATATGTGAGGAAGAAGTTACAATTTAAAAGTTGCTTTGTTGTTGATCCGATAGGAAGGAGTGTGGGTCTGGCGTTATTGTGGAATGGGAAAGTATAAATTATTAACTTCTCTCAATTCCATATACATGCCAAAATTCCATATGAAGAAAAAAACACTTGCTGGTTTATGACTAGCATATATGGTCATCCAAATAGCAGTAAGAGGAAAACAACTTGGGAATTATTATCAAAACTAAGACCTTGTCCAAATCAGGCTTGGTGTGCTTTAGGTGACAAGATGAGAAGAGTCGAGGAAAACTAAGGCCTAAAAGCCAATTGGAAGAATCTAGGAATGCACTTGAGGATAACAATCTTATTGACTTTGGATGAAAGGGTGGAAAGTACATTTGGAGTAACAAACATGAAGATAATACCTTCACTAAGGAGAGACTAGATAGGGGGTGGCAAATCAGAAGTGGTCACACCTATTTGGGAAGAGGGAGGTTGAGACTTTAACTGCTAGGTACTCTGATCATAAGCCTCTATTTCTAGAATTGAAAGATGAAAATGTGGTTAAGATGAGAAGGAAATGGATGTTTAGATATGAATTAAAATGGGCAGTAGAGGAGGAAAATGGGGTGGTCGTAAATGAAACCTCAGATGGATATGTGGATGGACAGAACCCTTTAAAAAGAGTTCAATACAAATTGCAAGCATATACAGGGGCTCTATCTCGATGGAACTAGTAGACAAAAAGGTCAAAAGAAAGAGATATTGATGTAATCACTAAACAGTTGAAGCATGAATAGATGAAAGAGGGAACCCAAAATGTTGTTATTATCAAAGATTTACAAGATAAAGTAGGCAAGTTGTTTGAGCTGGAGAACATTAAATGGAGGCAAAGGGCAAAAGGGATTTGGTATCAGCTTGGTGATCAAAATATAAAATATTTTCATGCGTGTGCAAGTCAAAGATCAAGAAGGTAGATTACAGACTGAGTATGGGGAGATTGTAGCAGCTTTTAATCAATATTTTCATAGTATATTCTGCACTACAAACCCATCTCAGGAGGCTATAGAAGAATGTCTTGCACCTATACGATAAAAAGCGACCAATGAAATGAATAGGGAATTGCAAAAGGAGTTCACTAAGGAAGAAGTGAAGGCATCCCTACAACAAATGGCAACATTAAAGTCCCGTGGACTTTATGGTTTTGGGGTATGTTTCCGTGTTTGTATTTTTAGGTGTCATTCTATTAGCTTTACTTGTTGAGATTATAAAATCTCATTGTGGTGTCCCCACCTAAGGTTCCGTTTTGCAGAACCATAGACTTTGATGCAGAAGAAGGTTATGAGCTTAGAGGATCAGTTCTGCCTAAGGAGTGAAGACTTGAGTACCTTTTCCCCTATGTAGCATTGTTTGGTGTTTTCCTTTTAATTAGTCGGATGACTGTATAAATTTTATGTCGGGGATTGGGGGACTAGTGGCTTATGAATATTTTGCGTGAGGTTGTAATTAATGTTCTGGTACTATTAGCAGGTCAGTCTGCCCCTTTTAATTTTTCCGTTGTATTTATAAATGTACACTTATATATTGCATGCTTGCACGCACTGCTTTCACACTGCGCTTGGGGTTTGTGATTCGTGCGGTCAGCACCTCGGCGTAGCGACTCCCGCCAAAGCACACATGGGGGTCGAAGGTAGCACATGTGGTATCAGAGCAGTTCAACTTTGGGTAAATCCATAAGTCACATAGGTATAGTACCATAATTCTAGACTTCAATCTTAGTACGATAGGCTTGAAAAAATTTTTGTAGTTAGACTTCAATTTTTTAGCAAAGTTGGTTGGAATTTTAGTAGGATAAGCAATTAACCTTTAGTATAGTAGGCTTGAATTTGTTAGCATTTAGGCTTCTATTTTAATTATCGAGGCTTGAAGGGGAAACGCCGTGGTCTAATCTATCTCATCAGAATAGTGACTGAAGTCATGAACTAATGAAGGTAATAGCTTCTAAACATGCAATAGATTTAAGGTTTGAGATTCTATAGAATTTATGAAATGAGTTTAAGGAATCTTAGGTGGTAGATTCAACAAGCATTGTGGAGTTAATTAAATTGGAGGTTTCAAATTTTGCTAATTTTGAGAAAAGATTTGATAACATTGGGGTTTTAGAATCTACAAGGTTTAAGAGACGATTGTTATTAGATCTAAGGTCCTCGATCTTACAGACTTCGGAAAATGATTCTTATATGATTTAAGGTTTTAGAATTGCAGACTTTAAAGACTGATTTATAATAAGATTTGAGTTTTTATTTCTGCAGACTTGATATGCAAGCTTGATCAATTTTGAAGTTAATTAGTTTGCAACCATTAAAACTTGAGTTTTGATCAAATTTAAGTAATTGATGTGGAGATTTACAAGAAGCGAATTTCTATACGAGGTTTGAAGGTATTGATTTAGTTTCAAAAATTATTATTATTAGATTTGAGGTTATAGGATTAGCAGATTTTAGGTATCGATTCTTATTGAATTTAAAGATTATAGATGGTGCAAATTTAGGAAATGATTCTTGTGGATTTTGAGGATATAGGTCTAGTAGGGTGATGGAAATGGTAGTTTATGTGTGATGGAAATGGTAGTTTATGTGATGGTATAGAATGTGATCAAGTTACTATGAGACTATGATTGGGTTGACTAGCTCTATCAGAGGCAAGCTTCGGTTACTTTTTGTGTGGACTGTAGTGGTGATTGAGAGTGAGTTTAGTACTACTAGGATAAATACTAGTTAGAATTGGGGTGTTGAGTAGTTAATGGTTGTTGGGATAAATTTATAGGTGCATTTATCTTTTTCGGATGAGATGATCTTCGGCTTTAAAGCTCAATGCCTACTTTAGGTGGGATGTGTGGACTTTCGACTAATTGAGTGTCTTGGATCAAGTTGTGTTTTGATTTACCTCCGATGTAAAGTTGTTCGCTTAAGTATGTACCGACGTGTCTAGAAGTTGATAAAGTAATCTAAATCTCCTGCCCCGTGTTTACTTTGATTAGATAGGTACCTCTTGTATAATGTTTGGGTGTGAGGATACCCTTGCCTTAGAGCTGATCGGTAGTATATGTTGGCCTATGTAGGAGTTGACAGAATAAATCAAACCTCCTTCACCGTGAATGCTTGAAGTGCGGTCAACCGCAAAATCTGCTCTTAGGTGTTAATATCATGCTCACTCATACTTGTTACAGTCCCCAAGGGGTCCTTCCATGAATTCTTTGCACAATGGACCTTATGGTATGACTTTACTTGTTTTAACACTCGGTCCATTTCTTAAATATTAGAAATTCTTTGCACAAGTCTATGTTGTCCTTGAATTTCTTTTGGGAAATGGCATGAAGGAAAACTACTATTTTTGTAAACCTTTTTAGAGCTGGACTTTGAGGGAAATTTTATTATTTGATTTGAGGAAAATTTTATTATTTTATTTCTGTCTATTCACTCTTCTACTTCTCTTGTTAATTCAACCTCTTTGTCCAACTTAATGAAATCTTTTGGATTTTGACAAGAGTTTTGAAACTATTTTTTACGAATTGTTAGAATCTTGCATTCTTTGTATATAAATATATATTTTTTCAATCGATGGACCAACCTTGAACTCAACTACTTCATTGTGACCCTTTTTCTCCATTCCCATTGCGAACCATATTGTTTTTTAGTCACCTGGCGAAACAAACCTTTTGTGACAAATTTTGACTTCATTCATTAGATCGATTTCCTTTCACCGTTAGGAAGCCTATAAGTGAATCCCAACTTTCACCTCATCGCATTCGACTTTTGACCGCTTTATTTTGACTACTCAACCCTATCCTCTGCATGGGCTTGACTTAGGTTATGGGTTTCTAAATTCTTAGATCCCTTCAAGGAAACTATTGGAAATGATGTTCTAGGTAGCCTCTTTTAAGCTTTAAAACCTTACCCATTGATATGCTGATATTGTTTTCGACATTTGGAATGCTTAGGTCTATTGGTAGTAGAATGTTGTAATTCATCGGTCCCCTCTCTCTCTATTAACTAGACCATCTCTCTCTAGAAACTCGTTCGTTCGAGTCCTACTGGGGGGAAGGGGAGCTTTGGCTCCTCCTTCCTCTTCCTCTGCTCCCTCTCCTCACCGACTAGTCTCCGATGGTTTCGTTTGATTTTTTTGTTTTTTTTTTCAGGTTTTCGGTCGAATAAAAGGGGGTAGCTGTTTCGAGCTTCTCCGGGGACCATCATCTAACACGCGCACCACCAAGAGAAGCCTCACCCACCAATCTTGTAGTTGACCGGATTGGGCTACAATTGGAGAGGCACGTTGTGCTGACGTGCGGTTTAAAGAAAACGCGTGGTGTTCTCAAACCACCACGATTCATCTTTTGTTGACGCCATGCCAGACAACTCAGGGCCCAATGACTCCAGCAGCGTCTTGACTGGCCAAAAGACTCCTATCCAGTGTGGCACGTGTCATGCACGCGCCACCATCAATTTCCATTTTGTTTTAACAATTCTGTTTGGAGGTTTTGTTTGTTTCCGATACTGTATTTTTGACTTTATGTCGGTGTGTTTTTCGTTTGTTGATGTTTGTTTGTTGGGTTTTTTATTCGTAGGAAAATAAAGTGAAATAGGCTATTGGACTTTTGTCCAGAACGGTGGTTGGTTCCTCCCTCCTCCGTGTTAGGAGGATGGGTGTATTGTCCACTTCTCCTCCTTTGGAGGATGGAGTTTTGATGCGGGGTGTTTGTTCCTCTATTTTAATACAGAGAATGATTGGATGATGGAGTTTTGATGCGGGGTGTTTATTCCTCTATTTTAATACAGAGAATGATACTCTCTCTATTAGAGTTTTCATGAAGTTTAGGCAATGCCTGTCGTAATGATTTTGTGTATGGGGATGCTTACAACAGATGTTAGTTTGACTTTTAATTTGAGTCACAGATGTAACTTCCTTTATGGAATCAAATGAAGTCTATTTCTTATCCAAAAAAAATATTGTAATTGATCACATGCGCATTTTCGTGGTGTATTGGTTTTGACCAAGGATGCAAGAGATTTACTCCTAATATATGTGAGTGGGTATGAATTTCGTAGAGTTGGGGTCTTTGTCTCATTTTAGCATGGAAGGGTTTTGTAATGCCCCGACCCCAAGGGTCCGGAGAGTTAACTCATATAACCTGAATATCGACTCCCACAATACCAATATATTTCCAAAACCAAGAATATATCCTTCCAAATCTTCAAAACAACTTAAACACTTCAATTAATAAACCATACATACTCACATATCAAATCCTCAATATCACAACCCAAATAAAATATCAATTTTTCTTCATGTCTCAAATAACAAACTAGAAAAAAATGAAAAAAATAATTGACATAAGTCCCATAAACTATCTAAATCCATTGAAATCAACAATAAACAAATAATATCCAACAGCTGCACTAATATTGCGAAATATCCAAACTATTCACAGCTAATCTTGCCCACAGATTCTAATACTGATCCCCAGCTGAACCATCAATATCATTTGAAAATATTATGAAGAGTAAGGGGTGAGTTATCAACAACTCAGCAAGTAGAAAGCATATACTAGCGTGTAAACATAAGCATTTATAACGTTGAAATGCTAACCAAAATATTTTCTTTTAGAATGTAGAAACAACCTATTTTACTTTCGAAGTGCTTAAACCAAAACTTGGTGCAAAACATCAGAGCGAAATTTCTAGAAAGACAAACTTATTCCCCAAAAAGCAAAATCCATTGGCATATCCAAACTGAAACATTATAATCATATCATCTTTTAGCATCACATTGGGACAAATACCATGTTTAACCCCCGTGGTAGGGTTATAAACCACCATTATACCCGTGGCTGGGCCGTATACATTTGAGGCTTAGATTTGTGATATTGATGTTTTAGAGGCTACAATCTTATTGGTATCATTTTTGAATTTGACTCTGGTGACTTAAAAATGTATGGACTGGGTAAATGTGGGATTTAGCTAATTTTAGAGCTTCGTGAGTGAGTTACAATGTGTTTATGACTACAAGTTGTTAGAGTGCACAGCAGAAGCGTGGTGTTGGTGATATTATAGTTTGAGAGTTTGTTTCATTATTTGTATAAGGTTCAAGGGTTATGTGGAGAGTTCGAGATTATTTTAGGTTTTTAATTATATTATTGAGGTTTTTATATTAGGTGTAGAATTTGAAATTTATTTTGCTCGTTAATTGCATTATTGAGGTTTATATTTTAGACTTGAAATGACAGTGTGCGCGAACGTGTATGGTTAGGGAAAATATGGGAGAATACGATCGACAATATTGGAGGGAGAATTTGGAATATTAGGTTCGACAATTTTGGAATACTAATTAAGTTCGACAATATGATTGACAATCGGGGTAGGCATGGAATGGTTGTAGCGGATAAATATTTTAGGTTTTACTTGTGGTACTAGCAAATTTCGACGACGAAATTTTTGTTAAGGGGGGTGGAATGTAACACCTAGACCAAATGTTAGCCCACGGTTATAAAGAAGCTCTGACGCTAAGGAAAAACCACTCGTGTACACTCTTATAATAGTTATTTATATTTCATTTTTTTTATTTGTTATTACTATCATTTTATCTTCTTGGTTCCTATTTTTTTTTTATTATTATTATTAATTTCTTCTCCCTCTCTTCTCTATTCTGCCAACGGTTTCTCCCTCCCAGTTACTCACGTCCTAATCTCTCTCAACTGCTCTCCTTCATCCCATCCTTTATCTCTCTCCCTCTTGTGCATAGGCTAGCATAGTTGTCACTGCCTTCATGACCTCTCTCTTTATCTATCTAACTTCTCCGCATCACGTTGCAAGGCAACTAGAAATGCCACCATCCAACCACCACAGGACAGCCTCCACGGCCCGGCACCTTCGTGTCCGCATATCGTTACGCGCACTTCAACAGTCGGCAACAAGTAGCAATTTTGCACTGCTGCCCTTCACGTCCTGGAAGCAATAGACAAGCCACCTCAACGTGCACTCAAGCCTTCATCAGCCCTTCCCGCCGCCTCAACCTTGCATTGAGAACCCCATGGCAACGAAGCTCCGTCGCGCCCAACCAACCATCACCAACATTCGTGGGAAGTAGAAACCGATACTGCTTTGGTTTAAGCCCATAGAACAGAGCAAAACCACAACCTGGAGTCGTCGTGAGCCACCATCACAGCACGTTCACCCCTCTCGACTACACCCTGTCGGCATGGTCTTCATGCTCTCTCCCTCTCTTTGAACTCCACTGCTTGCCACGGAGGAGACTGCCATGATTGTTTCTCGCCAGCCCAGCCCCTACACCTTCACGTGTTCCCTGCTCTCCCTCGGTGAGTGTTCTTTTCCTGTTATGGCGTGATCTCTCTCTTTCTCTCTCTCTCTCATGTCTTTCTCTCACACTCTCCCTCTCTTTGTGCCCTGCTGCCACACCCAGCTGCGCCACTGTCCACATCCACCCATTGCCGCTCCAATCCGTTGTCGCGAGTTTTACCTAACGGTGAGCTTGGTTCCATCACATGGTAGGGTTATGTTTTATTCCCAGAAATCTGCCCATGTATTTTATCATGTTTCCTAAAATATCCTTGTTTTGTGGCAGGTTCTATTTTGGGGTCATTGTCTATCTATTATGCTTATTTTGTGAAGGCTGTGTTTTAGTATAAGATCGTATAAAGAAAATTATTTAAATTATATTATGTTAATCCCTTGTCGTATAGCATTTGGAAAGCATGTTGTAGAAATTGTTTTAAGTATAATTATATTACTTTCAATTGTAAATAAAAAGATTTTTTAATTTTATTAAATGAGTTTCCAACTTGTTATATTATTTGAATTTGATATAAGTATATTATTAAGTTGTAAATTAGAAGTATTTAATCTGTTTTTTTTAAACACTGAGCCGATTATATGATACAAGTCCTTAGGTTTTTAAATTAGATATGATTCAGAATATTTTATGAATTACTATTGCTTAAGAAATTTATGAATCTCCTACTACATTATATGTTGGCAATATTAGATTATCGTGTTTATAATAGTTTATAGAGATATGAGTTTTAAATATGATTAAGCTAATTTTTGAAATGAATCTAAGTTGTTTTGCCATATTTGATAAAATTATTTTATAATAAGTTAAGACTATTTTTTTTAATGATAATATAGTTATTAGATTTCTGATAACAAGATAGTTATCAAAACTATTTCCATAGTATGAATTTAAGTAAACGGAGAGTTTTAGCAAGTCCTTTTAGAAGTTTAGTAATGCTTAGTGTTTTGTATAGGTGACAATTGACATTCATTCAACATGACTGTAGAAAGATTCAGAATAGTACTTAAGAAGTCCAGGTAAGCGGGGTTCATATACTAGATTTGAATAAAAGAAATGAAACGAGGTTGACTTTGAAAAGAAGCATGTATGTTTTTGAAAATAAATCTAAAAACGACCTCAGATGTTTGTTTTGCATATGCATAAATTCAATATAAGAGAAAGTATTTTCTATCATGACAGGTGTAGACATGAGCTAATTTTGTACATTCTGTTTCTGAACTTTGCAAAAAAAGCGAATATGAAAATCTAAAAGCTTTGCTATGAATAAATGAAGATGTTTTGTATTCTGTTTATTTCGAACATGTGAAATGATTTGAAGCTATTCAGTATTTTGTTTTGATATGATGTGTCATCTGAAAACCTTGGCATGAAGTTCTAATTCTGTATCTGAATGTGATCTGATTCCGATGATGTTCCGTTCTATTTCTGTTAAGGCCCAGCCACGGGTATAATGGTAGTTTATAACCCTACCACGGGGGTGAAACATGGTATACAGCCCAACCATGGGTATAATGGTAGTTTATAATCTTACCACGGGGGTGAAACATGGAATACGGCCCAGTCACGAGTATAATGGTAGTTTATAACCCTACCACGGGGGTGAAACATGGTATATGGCCCAGCCACGGGTATAATGGTGGTTTATAACCCTACCACGGGGGGTCAAACATGGTATACGGCCCAGCCACGGGTATAATGGTGGTTTATAACCCTACCACGGGGGTTAAACATGGTATTTGTTCCGATGTGATGCTATGAGATGATATGAATATAATGTTTCGGTTTGGATATGCCAAAGGATTTTCTTTTTGGGAACAAGTTTGTTTTTCTGAAAATTTCGCTCTAATGTTTTGTACCAAGTTTTGTTTATGCATTCTGAAAGTAAAAATGTTGTTTATGCATTTTGAAAGAAAATGTTTTGTTCTGCATATCGAACGTTATAACTGCTCATGTTTACATGCTAGTATATGCTCTCTGCTTACTAAGCTGTTGATAACTCATCCCTTATCTCCACAATATTTTTCAGATATTATGGCGGTTCAGCTGAGGATCAAGATTATGAGGCATTGGGTGAGATGATTTAAGTGTAGTGGTTCAAGCATAGGAAGTTTTTATGAGTATTGTCGATTTTTATTAAGAAATTTTATTGTGTTATAATGACTTGGCATTTTGGAAAATTGGTTATATTGAGGAAATTAGATTGAATCAAATTTTCTATATGATATTGAGAATTTGGAGTTTATTTTTATATTGTTGAAAGGTGAGTTTAAGTGTTAGGAAGTAACTATCCGACCCGTGCGGGATCGGGGCTTTATAGGGTTGCTTGGGTAGGTGTTGAAGTGGGTTCAATACAATAGGGTTAAATTCAATAGATCTTAGCCTTAGGCTTTTTGGTGAGATGATCTGAGTGCGTAGCCGAAGCATGATACTCAGTGAAATTAGGGTTGGCAGTAATTTTTGTGATTATCTTCAGGAATTAGTTGTGACTTGAAGTCACATAGGGATTTAAAATTTGAGGCTATACTTTCCTTAGGAGATTGAACGTTCGGTTCAGAGAATTATGGACATTGATGGTTGACTTGAGAAGAGATTGATAGGTCACCAAAGTGTGGTGTACAATAAAAGTTTCGAAGTTGAAGCTTAGGCATCAACAGTGGATAGCACAACCAAATTTATGAGGTAATGAAGCATTAGGATCCGTGGGTGTAGTAGAGTAGTTTCTTGTTGAGTGGAGATTTTGAACTACATGGCTTGTCTTGAGGTTTTAGACGTGATTTACTGTTGGAAGAACTAGTCATGCTAATACTAGAAGAAGTTATGGAAGTAAACACAAAGATTATTACCTTGATGAGCCCTTTGGTAGTAGCTGTTGTTAGCAAAGCAAATTTCGAGGATGAAATTCTCTTTAAGGGGGGGAAGATGTGAAGCCCAAGTCTATAGGTATTTTCTTTAGTAAGATGAAACCCAGCATGTTGTTTAAGTGGATTTTATTGTGTGTGGGTGTGAGATACGAGCCCAACCCAAGGGGTGTGTGTGTGTGAGCAAACCCAGCCTGTGAAAGTGAACCCAGCCCCTTCCCCCTAACATCGTTTTAGCCTAAGGGAAGAAAACCCTAAAAAATTTTTTTCTTCCCCCTTCTTCTCTCTCCAGCACTGCACACCTTAGCCCCCTCTCTCTCTCACCCATTTTCTTCTTCTAGCAACTGGTAAGCCTCGCACGCCGTCCACATTTCACCACCTCTCATCATTGGCATTGCTGGTCGTCTCTAAAGCCACCGTCGGCATGCCACTATTGGACTTTGAGATCGGGCTGTAAAACCCTCGAACCCCCCCTTCCGATTCTCTCTCCCTCTTCGGTGATTTGTGTTTTGCCGACCACCAGCCACCACTGCATCAAGCCCTTTCTGTCAAGTGCCACTTCCCACCGTCCTACGCCTCCAATCGCAGCCTAGGTTGCGTCCATCGTGCCTAACTCCATGGCCTATAAATAGGTTGGATCTCCACCCTTTGAAACCCATCCCAAGCCACTCTCGGTCTCAATCCCATCTTTCATAACCGATCTCTCAAGCTCTCCCTCTTTAGCTCTCTTTTCTGTGAATTAGGAAAATTTTCTCCCTAAGCTCTGACGAGCGCCATCGAGGGCCTCTGCCTTCCAGCAGCTTCGCACTGGTTGTCCAACCCCTCTCCCTTTGCTGGGCCTCTTTCCCCTCAGATATACCCAACCCGTGCCTAGATCCCTCCTTTAGGGTACTGCTTCACCGCCTACCACCACCATTTGCAGTGAGATTCCCTTCCTCCACCATCCGGTCGAATCTGTTAACCTTTAATATTTCCCAGTCGTAGATCTCCTAGTTTCGTCCAAATCTGCAATTGTCATCATGTGCCGCCACTGCAGCAGTCGTGCTTTGCCCCTCCAAACGCCACCACAATAAGCCATGTGCCACTCACCTAGTATATTAACCTTTAGGAAGTATTCAGATTTGACTAACCGATTTTCCATCTACGCAGCGGCACGTGGATGCTCATACTCACAGTTTTTCTCTCGATCTGATAGGGATACTTTAGGTCAGCTCGCTTGATCATCCATAATTACCCTTCCTCATGGTAACTAAAACCCTAGGTTGACACTTGTAATAATGACATTAGAAAAATTTTTAACTGAGTTTGTTGTAGTCTGGTTGTGTTGGAATTGTTGGTTGAGGTCCGGATGGAGCATTGGGAATCACGTGTAGTTGTGACTTGTGAATTTGTGTGTTGTTCGGCCATTGGTTGATGTATTATTGCCATGTCATCCAATGCTTGTCTGTTCACGCATCTGCATTATTAATTATTGATAGTTACCTTTATTGTATTAACTGTGCTCTGATCCCTATTTGTGCTGTGATTAATTTATTAATTGTGCTATGTTCTTTGGTTGTGCTGTGAAACTAGAAAACTGTGTTCTTAGTGTTATTTATTAAAAACTTCTTTTGTGGTGGTGCATATCACGACCCCAAGGCGAGATGGGGTATTATCTTGGAGGAGCTCCTCTGGTTACTCAGGAGCGTGTAAATTTGAGTGACATCCCCTGGGTTGTCATCGGGCGAAAACAAGGTCGGACGAGACGGTAACACTCTCGTGTCGACTCTGCAACCTCTCTGCTGGTAGAGGCTAGAGGATGCCTGGTCACGTATGCGTTGGGCATCGCTCGTTACGAAGTCACATGCATGGTCGTTACCCATAGTATGACAAAGGGAGCTAGGGTGTGTGGATAGTCCCTAGGGGAGACCATAGTGCATACTGTTATCAAATGGATGTTTTAAAAATGGATATGTGGATTTTTGACTGTGTGGTTTTTATGGGATTATTGTGAAGGAAATTGGTTTGGTTACAATTTTGATAATGCTGATCTAAAATTTCCCCTTTATTGTGAATTGTGTATATTTTCCCATGTTTGTATTTTTGGGTGTCATTCTATTGGCTTTACTTGTTGAGAAATTGAAATCTCACTATGGTGTCTCCACCTGCAGTTCCATTCCGCAGAACCTTATTCTTTGATGCAGAAGATGGTTATGAGCTCAGAGGATCAGTTCTGCCTGAGGAGTGAAGACTTGTGTACCTTTCCCCTTATGTAGCGTTGTTTGGTGCTTTCCTTTTAATTAGTCAGATGACTGTATATCGAGGATTGAGAGATTGGTGGCTTATGGATGTTTTGCATGGGGATGTAATTTAAATTTTCTAGTACTATTAGTAGGTGAATCTGCCCATTTTTCTTTTTTCTGACGTGTTTATAAGTATAGACTTATATATTGCATGCTTGCACACACTGACTTTCACATTGCGCATGCGGTGTGTAATCCGTGTAGCCAGCACCTCGGCATCACAACTCCTGCTAAAGCACACGTGGGGGTCAAGGGCGCCACATTATTGGGCCTAAATCTTATTTAATGGGCCATTTTGGATAAGCCTACGAGTGATAAATTATCGAGATTGATTAGGAGTTTTAATTAGGCTCAATAAATAGGTTAAATCTCATTTATTATTTATTGAACGAGTTAGTTTCATTTTAGAATTTAAGATCGACATTGTAAATTTATTTTAATTTAAAATGATCATTGATTGAAGTCTCCTACGCAGTCTCAATCACTATTAATCCTACATTGAAGGAACTACTTCATCTTGTTTTTAAATTCAAACCCTCTTCTTGAATGATCGTGACTGAGTCCAACTCTAACTCGAGCTTATCGGCATCCTATTCCAACAAGGATACAACTCTACAAGTCATCTTAACCGACTGCCTTATCAAACTCTAACCCATGCACGTCTCCACCTTCCACTAGAATTCATGCCCCGATAGAACTCTTTTACAATTCTACAAATCATCTTCACATCAAAATCCTTAAACCAACTCCTCACATATACGCTCAGCCCCATGCACATTAAGTATATCTCATTCCTCTTCATGCCCCATTGTAGTTTCTACTTACCCAAAATCACACCGAGCACCTCTAATCCACCAGCATCCCTCACGTTTTCTCTCCCCTTCTAGTTCACATGATCATACCCTTACACGCGTGTACAGTAAACAACTTGTCTTTTATAAAAATATTTACATGTGTGCCCTCTATTGGAAGCCTTTTTACGTACCCAAGTCATGATAAAATTATGAAAATCCATGATCTTATATGAAGATTTATGCATTGAAAAATTTATGAAAAGTCATGATTTTATGTGAGAGTTATGCATTAAAATATTAAAGCAATGCATGATTTTATGTGAAGATGTATGCATTAAAATATTTATGAAAAATCATGATTTTATGTGAGGAAATGTGTATCAAAACATTTTATGAAATAATGCGATTTCATTTGAAGTCTATGATATGACAAGTATGCAAGTATAATTATGTTGAAGTCTGAATGATAAAATATGTAATAGCCATTGTTATGATATGAAGACGGTAACATATGTTATGGGCATATTGCATTGCCAGGTTGTACATGTTGGTAGTGTACCCAGTGTGTCTTTCTTATGTATGGATTCCACAACCTGCGGCCACGGGCAAAATTGAAATCTACTTAGATTCATTAACCCTAACTCACGGGGGTCAACAATGGGTACCGACCTATGACAAGTGAAAGATAAGTTCATGTTATTTACGTATGTATTTATGAGTATGTTTTTTCCATGAAACCCTATGTTTATTATGTTTACTGTATGATGTGTACCTTATTGAGTATTCGACTCATTTTTGTATGTTTTTATTTCTTAAACCTTTCCAAATGAGGAGTTTTATGCGGATGGAGTTTCAAGACATGACTTGGCCCAAGGAGGCAAGACAGAGGCCTAGATAGTTTATGTTATGTTAGCTTTATGATTTCCAATTTCATAAGTTATTTTGATAAACAAATGAGACTAATTTTAAATAAGTGTTTCTGCAGACTCTCTTTTGGATTTTAAGTATTTAATAAAAATAGAATTTGTTTATTTATGGGATCTTTCGTATCTGGCACTTCATTAGGAAGAAGAGTTTTTAAGCCCAAGTTTAGTAGCACACCAGTTCTCCAAAAATTCTAAAAAAATGATTTTATTGGAGAACAGGGTATTATAGTTGGTATCAGAGGCTAGGTCGAAAGATTTTGTAGACTTTTAAAATAAAAGAAAAGAAGACTTTTTGCCAAAAAAAAACTTTTTGCATTGAAAAAGGAAATAAAAAAAAAACTAAGCCAAGGTCTACTCAAGATATGTCCTACTCTGCAGCAAGTATTTTTAACTTTACTATTCATTGTGTCAATGAAAAATAAGAATGATAAAATTTAGATACATGCATGTCAAAATGCACCAACTATGTGTGTTTTAGCGCAAAAGGTAAGGAAATTTCTAAATTTGTGATGAGAAACCTTTGGTTTTAAGATTGATGATTGGTGGTACTCTTATATTCTATAAGTAACATGATTCTATATCTGTACAAGTTGTAAGATTTAGGACCAGAACTTTGTAGAGTCTTAGGTTACGATTTATTAAGGTTATTATTTTATGTGGAGAATTTTATTATTACTATTTCATGTGGAGAGTTTTATTTATGTGGAAATCATTAGTTACTATTGTATGTGGAGTTAAATTAATTGTTGGATGAATTCATCAATCCCATTGCTAAGATTGATATTTGTTTAGACTTGAATTGAATTTGGAGTGTATAATGGTTGACAAGTAGCATGCTAGCGTGTGCTCCAAAAGGATTAGTGAGACACCGGATTGTGATGCCCCCAACCTCCGCTTGCAATGGAACGAAGACTTGGAGCATCGAGACATGTAATACAAGGTTACATGCCCCCGTACATGACAGTTAATATGCAATGCATCCTATAAATGCAACTAGCAGAATGTAATATTCGCAACAGATTAAGGGTGAAAATATAACTTATGACAGAATAACTAAAAGCATCTCAATGCATTAATCACCATCATAGGTTCAAAACCAAATAGTAGCATAAGCTAAACATAAAAGTCTCCAAAGTTAAATCAAACACTTCATGCATTCTAGAGCATGAAGGACTAAGGCTATAAATATAAGGATCAAGTAGCATTGTTCATTTGGGCCTAGTTGTTTCCCGACCCGGTCCGGAAACTGGATAACCGGTTTTCGGACTGGATATAATCTGGGCCAGAACCCGGATTGACTTACCCGGCTCTATCCGGTATGGATGCAGTTATGCAATCCGGGTACCGGATTTTAAACCCGGTACACGGTTTCTATTCAAAACAAAAAAAAAAAGACAAAAAACTCAAATCACGCCAACGCATGGCTTAATTACCCCCAAACGATCTCTCTCTCTCTCTCTCGTCTAAACAGTAAACCCTAGCTCCCGCTGCTCATTCTCTCTCGCATTGAACGCTAGCCGCTCCTCCATCTTCTCTTAACGTTCTCCTCCTCCATCTTCTCGTTCTCCTCCTTCTCATATTTTTGTAGGTTCGTATTTCTGTAACTAAATATTTTGTCGGGTTTCAGAGAGTTCTCAATGACTGGTTTGCTACTCTTTTCACTACATTCAAAGTGGGACCATGACTACTTGGTGAAGTCGATTCAAAGGTACTGCCCTGTGTCGAACTTGGCCAAGTGGGTATCCATTGATGACTCTCGATGGTTACTTGATGGAGAGGAGTAGCATATATGGGAAGAAGATGGAAGTGCTTGAGCTTGGGATCCAAGAGATTAGAACGTATTTCAGGCTCTGTATGTCAGGTACAAGCTTGTTTGTTCTTTTTATTGTCTGCTCAGACCTCTCTCTCTCCCAATTTGTGAACAATGAATGTAAATTTGGATAGATCTGGTGAATCCGTCTTCTTCTTCATATTTCTTCTGGGGCTCGAAGGTCTTTGTCACTAAACCTCAAACCCACCTCATTTCCAAGCCTCCTTCGCTCTGTAGAGCTCTATGGCAGAAGATCCGTCCGTGACATTCCTTTCATGGGGGTTTATCTTTGTTCAGTTTCTCTATTTCTTTTGTTGGGTTTCTTGAAAAATGTACGCATACTTACTCTTTCACTTTCTTCTTCCATTTTCGTTTCAGATGAATCCTAAGCACAAGGTCTACTAATACTCTAACAGTGTCTTTCCACTTAGTCAAGTGAGGTCCCAGATGCTAAAAACTTGAGGGGATTGGTTTTTCTGGCTATGTCTACCTCATTCTTGGAAAGGTTTTGCTTTTCCTTTTATTTTTCTCTGAAATTTTTAGTTTTAGAAATTTATATTAAGTTTGAGTTTGGTGGATATTAAAGAGGATTTTGGCGAGGCAATCGAAAAATTTCAGAGAATCCTAGATTTAAAGAACACTTCTTTGGGCGTTAAAGGTAAACATTTGCATTTTTTAAGTCTAATTTATTGCATTGCCATTGAATTTGTGAGACTGGACTCAAATGGCGAAAAGGGTATTGACCAGAAGTTCTGTTGAAGTCCTTGATATAGTTGCTGCAATGGAAGCTCTTGTTGGGCTTCATTTCAGTAATTGTTGAGACAATCAATTACTGAGAGTAGTTTACCTAGGGTCCACTCAATCCCATTCATGCGCATGGGTAGCTTAGCTTTTTATAGGTTTTTTTTGTTTTTCATTTGAGTCTAAAGCAGAGGAATTAGTCTTTTGATATAAAACAGTCAATGGCAATGCATTGTGGGTAGGTTTAGCTTTTGTTCCTATGGGTTCTTTTTGGTTAAATATTATCATTGTTTTTTGCAGTTTTCTTGTTTATATTTTTTCAGCTAAATGCATCCCACATTTATGTCCTTTTTTGATAGTGTGTTTTTTTTTTATCAGATTTGTTAAAGGATGCAAACCCAAGCAACATAGTAGATTTAATATATTGATGAAGCTTACCTTATGGAGTTGGAGCATTTCCATGAGGTTATTCTTGCATCGGCCCTATTTGGTACTACCGAGCATAAACTCGGTACTAAGTACTTAAATTTCGTACAAATAATTCTATTGATGTTTGTCGAATATGTTTCTCAAATGTTATGGCTTTGTCCAGAATGATTAGGTTTCACCTTTATATGATGGTTCTTAATCACAACTTTTAAGCACCATAAACAACCATGTAGGATATAATGTAGGATATAAAAGATCACAAGGCCACTTCATCGCACAGATTCTTTAAAATTAATTTTAAATAATTTATTCAAGTGCAGGATTTCACAAGAAGGCTAACTTCATAAATAAAATTGTAGTATTAGCCCCTTGTCTAGTAATTTTAATTTATTCTGTTCAATATGGTGATAATTAAAGTTATGCATAGTTGTTTAATTTTGTACTAATTTTGTGATTTTGTAATTGCACTGCACATTTTAGTATTTTTCTTTTTTCTGTATTAGCCCCTTGTCTAGTAATTTTGTACTGACCTTTTTTGCTTACAGAATGTGCAGGATCTCTCTTAGTCAGATCACTTGAAGTTGCTACTTGCCGGAATTATTTTGTAATTCATATCTTGTAGTTTTGTATTTTAGAATGTAATGTAATGTGTAAATAACAAGATAGTGAAATATGTAGTGGATTGCATACATTTTAGTTTTTCATTTATATATATTTTTATTATTCTAGAAAATGTTAGTACCATGCTTTTTAATGATGACTCAAAAAATGTTTTCATAAAATATATGCTTTTATAAAAAAATTTCAGCACTTTACTTTTAAATTTTTTTTAATAAATATAGAAGAATTATGCTTTTCAACATTTTAATTATAGCCTTTTATCAAAAAAAAAATTATGCTTCCAAACCCTTTATATGAAAAAAAATAAAAAAATCCGGGTACAACCTAGAACCCGGATTTCCGGGTTTCAAAAACCTAGTTCTACCCGGGTCTGACCTGGACCAACCCGATCCGGGTTCAGGTTCGGGTGTACCAGGGTTGTCGGGTTGGAACCTGGATGAACACCCTTAGGATCAAGTCCAGTTTCTTCTCGAGGTCTAACTCCTCCCCAATCAGTCGGATCCTGTGCTCCATCTACCCCGTCCTCTTTGAATCCTGACACAACTTCTATCATTCCAAGTGGAATGATGTGGGTCCACAAGGGGTGAGATTTACTTGAAATCTCAGTAAGTTAAACAACCTACATGCAGAAAGATAAATTATGCATGAAGAATGATAAATATGAAATGCAGAAAAATCAGTGTGTGTCTCTCATTGAAATTCCTTAACATTTTCAGAAAACTGAGACACATATTTTCGTATAGAGGATTTTTTTACTTTAACCGTCAAAAATATAATTTCATCATAACATTTTTTCATTATTACCAATTCATATTTAATCGTAACATCATAACGTCTGGTATCGTCACAGTTCCCCATATGCACTATGAGTACCTGTCGGTGACCGTAGTACAACTCACGTTGAAACTATGTTGTCTACAAATTTGTTCTCAATGCATTGGTAATATAACATAATATCATAACATATACACCCACTAGCATTAGGTATCATAACATTTGACTTCGCTCTGGTGTTCTTTAAAAAGAACCCATTCGAAACTCGTTGATTGTTCTTCGTCAACTCAAGGGTTACAACTCCATTCTTAAACACTCCAGAGTAGACAGAGGAGTTCTACTAAGATAATTCTACATCCTAGACTTTGGGGTCGTGACAAAAATGGTTTTCTTGCAAAGTTGAAAAACGTATTTCATGACATGTGCATTTGTAGCAAGCTTTCACGTGAAAATGACATTTATAAATGTAATATGCTAAAAATGGTAAAAATACCACATGTCATGTAAGTATGCACTCAATGATCATATAACATGATATTTTATGCTCAAAATGACAATTATAACATGAATGTGGCATTCATCAATAATTCATAAATAACTTATTAAGGGTGTTATAGGCCAACATACAAGCTTACTGAGTTTGAAAAGTCGTAACGTCTAAAATCAAATTCATACTAAGTTAGGATTTGAACCTCTAAGAAAGATGTTCATAATCAAAGGGTTCAAAAATGGGTATTTAGAAAAATACCCCTAAACTTTCAAAAATTGCTAGTAAGGCCCTAAATGTTTACTATTTACAAACGAATCTCAAATTTATCCAAACTTCATGGACCTCGTATTTTTTATATTCTAAAACCATCCATATCCTTAGAATTGTAAAATTCAAAGTGGAACTAGCTCAAACACACCCAACCCGTGACATGCACTCTAGTTGATACCTAAGTGTGATTTCAACTATGGATTCCTATGAATGCATACTTATGCAATTTTCTTTAATAAAAAATAATCATTGAAGTCCTTAATGATGTGATAAAGTCCAAGTTCATCCCAACACTTAATCATGGCTAAAAACCTTAATTTTTATTAATCCTTCATTAATCGTGCTTTGATGTTCCTAGTATAATTCACAAAGGCATGCTTTCAAAATTAACCCAAAACATGCATTCTTTTCTTATTCCAATCAGAAGGTTTCTAAATGCTTAATCATCAAGCCTAGGTGGAACAAATCAAGCTTCATGCCTTAATCACAACTTACTTAAAACCCATGCATATTTTAATGATCAAAATAAGATAGAATCAAAACCTATCATGGCATGCTTCTAATAAAAAATAAAACATTCCATGATCATTCTAAGAAATTAATAAATCATATCAAAATATGCCAAGACATGCTATAAACACTTAATAAACACTTAACCCATCCTTAATGAACACGGTTTTGAATCAAGCATGGTAACTTTTTCTTAATTCATCCAAAAATCACTCCAACACTTAAAATCACAACTTGATATGTAAACTAAGATCTAGGGTAAGAATAATTACAAATTTCGTAGCCCACTCAAGCTCCTAGCAGAAGAACTCACAAGAACTTCCTAGAACACTCAAACTCACTCACCTTTTCAGTTTCTCTCAAAACTAAGGGGGAAGATGGCTCTCTATACTCAAGAGGGAGCTAGAGATGTGAGGTGTGGTGGAAATGAGTGGGTATAGGGTCCTTTTATAGGTGGCCAAGAGGGTGGAGAAGTTGGCCTAAGTCCATGGGGATTGGAGGAGATGAGCAGTGATGTAAGGGACTGGTTTTTCAGATTGCACTTCATCACTTTGTGTCACTTGTACGAAATAGCGCCCTAAATCACCATGATTCCATCACTACAGGTGTTACATTGCTCCTATGGGTGCTGGTCAAGTCGTGGTGCAGAGGGAAGAGAAGCAAAACCATTAAAAACCATCCATGCGGTAGACAGGTTCAAGTGGTTTTCTTTGGACAGAGTTGATCATAGCCTGTACTCATTTCTTGGCTATTATTCAAGGTTGTTTTGTGTAGGTGTAAGGCCACTTTGTGAAGGCTTTTTCAGGTGGTAGAAGGTGGAGGGTTGGTTGCCAAGTGATCATGAAGGTGCAGCTCAAAGAAGATGATGCAAGGGAGGGTGGTTGCCGAGTTAAGTGATCTTGGGTGCCTACGGTTTTTGGGTGCCTTCTTTGGGTGGAAAATCTATTCAAGGCTCATGATGACCATGAGGGCCTCATGGGGATTGGGTGGTGCTGGGGGTGGCATGGGGTGGTGGCTCAGCCATGGCAGATGAGTGATTGAAACCCAACAAATTCAGTTGTCATCCAACTAGTCTTTTGAGTGAAATCGGTTTGGGGTTTTCGGTTTGGTTTTTTAAACCAAATTTCGTCCAAGGCTTGGTCTGGGCTTAAAGGGATCATATGAGGTATTTAAAGACCATAGTGCCCTTGAGAAAAAGCCACAAAAAGATTAGGCTTAAGGGCAAAACAGTTTGTGCACACGTGTGCCGATCGGTGTAATTTGGGGTGTGATATGTCATTTCTTCTAATAACATGTGTGGAGGTTTATCTAGGGTCCTAATATGTTCTAAGAATGATGTAATTGAATAATGAAACAAGGAAATTTCAGATAAAAAGGGCTAAAAAGATTAAGAAAAAAAATTAAGCTCTAAAATATAGTTTAAAGATCACTAATGTCGAGTAAGTTTGATTAATGGTTTTAGCCAAATTTTAAAATTTAATTTGGATACTTAGGGTATGACATGGGCTTGAGGAAACCCATGGTATGGTGTATTGGGTTTTCAAATTGAAGAGTGAAATAGAACAAAACAAGTTTTTGGGCCTTGTGGGCTTAAAAGGGTGATGAGTGTGGATTAATGGTTCAAGGGCTTTTGGGTTTGAGTGAATGTGGGTCTTGTTTCCATATTTTGAGGAATTAAAAGAGACCTCAAAATCCACTAAGATAGGGTTTGAAAGGCTTACCTTGACATAATTGGGCCATGGATTAAATCTATGCCAAGCTTGACTCAAAGGCCTTATGCTTTCCTATTTGGGCCAAGGCTATCCTACCCCCAAGTCTTGCAATCCTATGAGACTTAGTTTAAGGCTTCTAAGGCTTGGCCCATAAATGTCCTAAGATTCTAAAGGTCTTAATAAGATTATTAATGGCTTGCTTCTCTAATCTTCTATGCTTAATAATTAATGACACTAAGTATTATGGTCTAAACAAATCTAACTATTAACATTGAAGTAAATAATTAAAATAAACAAACAAATAATATAATAATAATAGTAATAATAAAATAAATATTTAAGGTCCAAAATGATAAGCTTAATCTAAGGGCGTTTAAAGGTTAGTCTTAATGGTTAATTAGGCGGGGAGTTATACAGACCAAAATATTTGACGACCGAAATTTTAAAATATTAGGTTCGACTATATGATTGAGGAGTATAGAGACATGGAAAGTATGTGATGGATAAGCATGCAAGTTATTTGCGGTCTAACCAATTCCGAGGATGGAATTTTTATAAGGAGGGGAGTATGTAATGACCCGGCCCAATAATTCTAAGGTAAGAATATTGATAATTTTTATTGGCCTAAATTATATTTACTCGACCATATTAATAAGACCATGAGCAATAAATTATTGAGCTTGATTAGGAGTTTTAATTAGACTCAATAACTAGTTTAAATTCCGTTTATTATTTATTGAACGAGTAAGACTCCTTTTAGAATTTAAAGATCGGCCGTTAGAAATTTATTTCAATTTAAAATCATCACTAATTGAAGTCTCATACGCAGTCTCAATCACTACTAATCTTACATTGAATGAACTACTAGATCATTTTTTTAAATTCAAACTCTCCTCTTGAATGATCGTGATCGAGTCCACCTCAAACTCGAACTCGTCGGCTTCCCATTCTAATAGGGATACAACTTTAGAAGTTATATTTATGTTAAAACTCTTTAACCGACTGCCTTCTCAAGCTCTAAGCTATGGATGTCTCCACCTTCCACTAGGATTCATGCCCCAATAAAACTCTCTTACAATTCTACAAATCATATTCACATTAAAACCCTTAAACCAACTCCTTATATATACACTCAGCTCTATGCACTTTACATGTATCTCATTTCTCTTCAAGCCTCAATGTAGTTTATGCTTACACAAAATCATGCAGAGCACCTCTAGTTCACTAGCTTCCCTCACGTTTTCTCTCTCCTTCTAGTTCATGTAATCGATTTCATGCTGAAAATATTGGATTAATGTTGCGAGAAAAGTAGTATAATCATACCCTTACACGTGTGTACAGTAGACACATGTATTTTATAGAAATATTTGCATGTACGCCCTTCATTGGAAAGTCATTTTTAAGTACTCAAGTCATGATAAAATTATGAAAATTCATGTTCTTACATGAAGAATTATGTACCAACTCCTCCATTGGATCTTGTCTTCATT